>JAFIRS010001592.1:0-328146 GCA_018342105.1 Gonioctena quinquepunctata
GGGATTCTCTTGACATTCAGCGCACTCATCAATACTGCAGTTCACCTTAGCTCTCCTCACAGGACAAACGCCCCCCTTTTCTTGGAGAGTGCAAGGATTCAAGGTCATGACTACACAGAATATTACCACACCACAACTTTAGTCAAGGTCAAAAAAAAATCGAGATCAAATCTTGAGGGCCGGAAACAACCCCAACATCAAAACCTAGGTCAAATCTCAAAGTCAAAACTTAAGTTATGAACTCAAGGTCAAACCTAACAAAACTGAAGTCAATCTCAAAGTCGACGAAACCCCATGTCAAACTCAAGACAAACTCAAAGTCAAATCTCAAGGTCAAACACACACACATTGCACACCCAATACCAAGGTCACACGTCCATTGTGGTGGGGAGAGCCGAACCGGCTTAAATCTCCTACAATAATCAATTCCTATAAATAAAATTAAATTTTTTTTCTTTCAAGTTCAACTGAAATTGAACTGGGTTATAATTGGCCCAGGGACGACGACTTACATCAAAAGGGCGCTTAATAGGGGCCCATAAACCTTAACCTTGTTAATGCCATTGAGATTTTGCCTTTGCATATGGATTGGGTTCAAGATGTTGAGTTACAAGAGATGTCGAGTTACAGAAAGCATTCCATACATTTCAAAGCAAAAACATTTTAGAAAAAAATTGTTTTTTTTTAATACCATTTTTCTTTTGAATAATAAAAAACTTAGTAACCCAAGAAACAGTAAAATTTTTTTTTATAATAATTAAAAATAATTTGAATGTATATAAATTGGGATTAAAAGAAAATTAAAAATGTATGACAGTTAAAATAAAACAGAAATATATTCTTGGAAATCAAAAACTTTTTGAATGATTCATGAATAATTTGTTGAAAGGCATTTTTTGTATACAATGAAAGAATTTATGTTATGAAATACAAAGTTTGATTTTACTGAAATAGTGATTCATTGTCAAACTTCAACCATTGTAGTTATGAATTGTCAACTGAGGAATGGTCTATATAAGTTCACTGATGCTTCAAGGAACTAGTATCTGAATATGCATTTAATCATTTATTTTGTATTTTTTGTAATGGTTCAGGTTTATTTTTACGTTCCCTATTGTTTAAGATAGCAAATGTATGAGTAAAAAAGGATAAAGATGAATTTTTATATATTTTAGAGGAACAAAGTCCAATCCTGATAATATTCCACCATTGATGATAGGTGATGTCTCATGATTTCAATGCTTACTAAAAAATAATACTAGAAATTTAATTTTGATATTTTATGTTTTCAGGGCCAAATTTAAGAATATTTTACTTACAAACATAACAGAACTTTAGTCAACAGGAATAACAACAAATGAACAAATAGAATAAAATTTAATTTGTCGTAAGGGCATTCATGAATATTATGATAATGTTATTTTTCAACTGATTTAAAGGAAAAAGAAGGGAGAAATCACTTTTTTACCTGACTGCCTATATCCAGGAAGTAATTGAGAGCACCGCCTTTGACTGCGCAAGTACCACCAAACGATAACTCTCAAATTTTGAATTGATGCGGCTGATACTTCTGATGAAAATCCATATAAAAGTAAAAAAAAAGGCACTCACCCACTAAATGATTTTCACAATGAAATGAAAAAACGAGATGAACTTTGCAACAACGAAGACGATTTCTGGGGGGCATTTTTTTCTGGTAACAAGCCAATGTAGGTATTTTGGGCGAAATATGAATTGAAGTCTCGTATTCATCAAAAATTAAAAATTTAATCTGTTTCGTTTTGAATCGGTAGAGCGAAAGATTCGAAAATAAAAAAAATTGGAAAAAAAATCGAAGTGAAGTAAAGAGTCAAAATTTAAAAGGTAAAAATTAAACTACAACTTTTTTTTTTTGAAACAAAAAAATTATGATTTTTTCAACGGTTTAAAAACCAAGAATGTGTTTTGCATAAAAGGATAATTCCACTCTAAAAGCTATTGAAGCAAACCTGGGTGGTTCGAAAACACAGTTTAGTGAAGTGGTGTTTTTGATTACCTCAAACCTAGTGCCTTGAGAGTTATCGTTTGCGGTACTTACGAAAAGGCAGTCACACTGTGGGTGTAAACCATCCAAATATTTTGAACTCATTCAGCTAACGGGATACAAACCGATAAAAAAGGAGTGTAAAAGAATGTAGAGAAATTCGTTTATTCGATTACGAATATTAACGTCCAAATACTGAGAACCGGAATCAGTTTCAAAGAAATGAAAACTAGATGAACTTGCAACAACGAAGACGAATTTCTGAGGTGCATTTTTTTTCTGGAACAAGCCAATGTAGGTATTTTTGGGCAAGATAGACATTGGTCTCGTATTCATAAAATTAGAAATTTGAAGAGTTCCGTTCGAATCGGTAGAGCGAAAGATTCGAAAAAATTAAAAAATTGGAAAAAGTCGAAGTGACAGTAAAGAGCCAAATTTGGAGCAAAGGTATAAAATTGGAAACGAGTTTTTTTTAAAACAAAAGACACTATGATTTTCCTAAACTTGGTTTACAAAACAAGAATGTGTTTCGCATACAAAGCTAATAATCTCCACTTGAAAAGCTTTAAGCGAAACTCGTGTGGTGGTTTTGTAAACACAGTTTAGTGAAGGAGTGTCTTTTATTACCTCAAACCTAGTTAATCCGGTCAATCTGACATTTGAAGGTACATAAATTCACAGAAGTGAAAGTGGTTTTAATTGTTTAAAACATACTTAAAAAACATCGAAAGTTCCTCATCATTCCGGTGCCTGGAAAAATTTTATTCGAGGTCAAAAGTCAAAAATCCGAAAAATTGTTTTTTGCGGTTTTCAGCAAAACGGTAAGTTTTATCATAAAATTGTTTCAACAAAAAGATCATAAAACCTCAAAAAAATGTACCCATAGTTTTTTTTTCTTAGAGCCACCCATTTCTGGGTAAAAAGTCAAATAATTGTGTTGTAAACACATAAATGACATGTTTCCATGCCACCTTGAGGTGTGTAAATTTAGCGTTTTTTTAAAGTGGTTTCCCCAGTAGGCCCTATTCCCATGTCTGTTGTGATTTGTTTAATTGAAAACTTGCGAGTAAAATATATTAGCAAGGGAGATGATAAAAGGATTGAAATTAAAAATGTAGAAATTTATTCATTATTCAAACCTTCAAATACTTCTTCTTGTTGTTCTTCTTCTTGATCTTCTTCTTCTTGATCTTCGTTTTGTTGTTTTCCATCCTGGTGGTAAATTGGTCATAGATGTACCATGTTTCCTCGTTGGTATCGAACGAATCCTCCACTATTGGTGATTCAGCATTAGAAATGATCCTTGACAATTGTACATGCCAGAGAACAACCAGTCCAACTTTTAAACCACATCTAGCGTTGCACCCTTTTAAGGCAAAAATTGTGTTCGAGTTTTTCCCCATGGATAAAGCGAATAGGTTCTAATGTATTGTCGACCAACTTCCAACCCCAGTCTTTGGGTCTAGTTGATAAACGCCACATTGAACTTGGTAAATCCCAAAAGATGTTGGAGCAGCAACTGAGGTTGGAGGAAGACAAGCTAATTGCACCTGTTTCTTTTTTTAGTTTTTAAAAACATGCATATCGATACTTATCTAACAGGTGGTTTTTTTTGAGCTTTGTACATAGAAAGAAGAAACCGAATCCCGTTCGTATAATTTCGTTATTGAATTATTTTTTTGAAGACTTCGACATTGAACTAAATCTTGTTTTTCAAAATTTCAAAGATTGTTGCTCTACCCTCCAAAATGCAGACGTCGTGTCACAGCCAGTTATTGCGTGAAAAATAGTCATATATTCAATTCAAGATGTATCTACGTGGCGTTTATGCTATTATAGATTACAACTTTTACAATTATTTGACTCGTTATATCTCGGGTGGTTCTAAGAAAAAAGTAGGTACATTTTTAATAGAATTTTAATCACAATTTATGTCGAAAATAATTTATAAAACTTACCTGTTTGCTAAAATTGAAAACCAATTTTTTCAAAATTTTACCTTTGACCTCGAATAAATTTTTTCAGGCACGGAATGATGAGAAACTTTCGATGTTATTTTTGTATGTATTAAAAAATTACACGCATTTCGTTGGTGAATTTATTACCTTTACTCTTCTTTTTACAATTTGACCGGATTAAGTGCGATTTGAATTTGGTAGGTACAGAAAAAGGCAGTGCTCTTACCGAAAAAAATTTCCAAAATATCCTGAAGTAACTCCCTGTGTCTGTTTGTTACACATAGTTTCCTGTGTTCTGGATAAACATTTTGAGTATTAATAATAAATTTTGACTCACATGTGTCACACAAAAGTTCAAATATGGGTTTTTTTTATCAATAGATATATTAATTTGACTTTAGTTAGTTTGTGCTTGAAAATGAATAAAAAACAGTCTTTCCCTTTTGTTAAATTTCCAGTCAAATTTAATTTTATTGAAAATCCTCCTTTTTATTTTGAAAAGATAAACAAATTCAACCAAAACCTCGTATATCATATATTTTTCAATGGCTTTTCATATATTCATATATTTTTCAGTGCCTTTTGTATTGTTACCCGAATGATAAACACCTGCCTATTGGGAATACTTAATAATAAATTTCGACTCACATACAGTGTCACACATAAAGTTCGCAACATATGGAAGTTTTTTTTATCAATAGATATATTAAATTTGACTTTGCAGTTAGTTTGTGCTTGAAAAATGAATAAAAAACAGCCTCTTTCCTTTGTCGTGTGCTACCTAAACCAGTCAAATTTGAATTTTATTGAAAACCCTTTTTATTTTGAAAATGAGAAAATTATAATTTAACCCAAAAAAAATCGTATATCATATATTTTTTCAATGGCTTTTATATATTATATATTTTTCAATGCCTTTTGTATTGTTACCCGAATGATAAACACCTGCCTATTGGGAATTCAAAATTAGATGCCAGCGCCAGAGGGGAAAACTCCAACCAGTCATACGTACAATGTTTGTCTGTTTTGCAGAGGTTATAACTTGTGTTTGGAGTTTTTCTTAAAATATTTCCATTTGGTATTATTTTCCAGTTTTTTGTAGTGTTTTATTTCAAGACTTTATTGAAGTGGTGTATTTTAACTAAGACAATAATATCATTTCGAAACTCATTTGCGGAGAGAAGTTTTGAAGTTTCACGTTAGGAAGTCATCGGGGAATTATTCTTAAATTATTTTGAAGAAATGTTAAAATTTTGTGAATGTTCGAATTGAAAATAAAACTAAATAAAAGAGTTTTTATTTCATTTGAAACAAGAAGATGGTGTGAAAATTTTCCATCACCTAGATATTCATATATAGTCACCTCTTTCCAATGATGAATGGTGAATAATCTTCGGTATATTGAATAATATCCGTTTTTTATCTCCTTAACTTCTTTTTTTTTTTTTTTTTTCTGAACTCTTTTGAAGGTTCTCTTCTTCTTTCCCACACGATAAGGTTTTTGGAAAGTGATTGTATTTTTTTTCAAGATCTCAAGAGCCTGACGGCCGTCTCTAGACTCACTAATCCTAGATTAGTCTACACCAAATTAAGAAAAACGGGATCATTTTCAAACAGTCACATTTAAAAAAAAATGATTTGAACTAGAATCACTATTTTTTCACTCGAGGACGTACAATAGTCAAAGAATATTAAGGTAAACCGAATTTCATTGAATGTCAACAATCACAAGAGATGTGTACAAGTCTAAAATCATATAAACATTAATGTTTCAAAAATAAACAATGTGTCTCTATCACCCATAGATATACATATATAGTCACTCTTTTCCATACTGTATGAATAATTTTCGGTATGTTGAATAATATCTCTTTGTACTCTTCTTAACTCTCTTTCTTTCCTCGCAACTCTCTTTGAAGGTTCTTTTTCACTTTTTTCTTGGCCACAGATGATACGGGAAGATTTTGGGAAGGGACTGTATCTTCAAGAGCCCATCGTCTGTCTATAGACTCGCTCAATCCTAGATTAGTTTGCACCAGAACGTTACGTTCATTTTCTCATGGAAAATGATGAAAACTTATTCCAGTACAACGGTATCGTTTTGCGAAGAGTCACATTGAGGTTCACAACAATAATTATTTGAACTTTAATCACTAATTTTTTCACTCGAGGACATACAATAGTCAATCAGGTAAACAAGAATTTCATTATATGTCAATAATCACAAGAGATTCGACAAGTTTTAGGTATACAATGACTAAAATCATATAAACATTAGGTTTCAAAAAGTAAACATGTACATGTATAGTGTTGAAGTTGTTCAAAATGGACCTTCAAAATGAACCTGACCATATATTTACATATCAACCAACAGGGCAAATTAAATGGAAGCTGGTAAAAATAGAAAAATAATCTGTAATTAATTTTCAAATAATTTAGTGTAGCTAATAAATGAATTTTAAACAAAAAAACTCAATATTTGATATGATATGAGAGAGATATGAGAGGATGTCGATTTCACATTACGTATGTGAAAACATATTTTCAAATAGATTGAAGGTATATATGTGCAATAATCGGAGCAATTTTTCCATAAATAGACAAATAGGTATTACTCTCATTTACTAATAAACATTTTTGAAATTGTTGAACAATATCTGCAATAGAATTTGGTCACCAAAATTTTTTACTCCCTCATAATAATAATTCTTCAGTATATTAAAATATTTTTATTGGAGCAATGAATTTTTCTTAATGATTATACATCATATATTCGAAGCAACCGAATGCAAACTTTGGCTCATCTTTGATTCAGATTATATAATATATGCCTGTATAAGCATATAAATAATACATTTTTGACTTCTTTCGGTAATACAAAAAAAAACATTTTCGATTGAATATTACATAACTTGGAACCTCTACGACTACTTTGAAAAACTTTGCAGAAATGGTCATATTACAACCCTCAGATTTCTTCTTTAAAAAAAAAATAAAAAGGTGCAATTGAAAAAATAAGGTTTGCTACTTTCCTAATGGAAATTTTAAACCACTATCTTCAAAAACAATTTGAAATTCATACTGAGACTTCAAGAAATTTTATAATTTTTATTGGATATAAAAGTAGACGTTCAGGTGTAGTATGACGATTTATATGTAGGTAAATGATTATGAGGACAGTATAAAAATATATACCGAATACGTATATTTTTGAGGTCAGTATATGTCTTTATACCACTTAAGTAAATTTAAATCGAGGACAGTATAACAATTCATATTGTATGAATAACTATCTCTTCGAGGACAGTATAAAGTATAAATCTTATACAGTGTAAATGTTATACTGTCCCCGATGTTACACTTGGGCATACATATATATATATATATATATATATGTATGCCTATATATGTATGCATATATATAAATATGAACAGAAAGATTGTGGCATATCAGACAAGTTATTAAATTAATGAAAACGTGATTCACAAATATGCGGAGGCACCTATGTCCTAATAGCTCAGTTGGTTAGAGTGTCTGACTAGAGATCCAGAGGTCGTGGGTTCAAATCCCGCTTGAGGATGTTTTTTTTTTCATTAACTTAATAACTTGTCTGATATGCCACAATCTTTCTGTTCATGTATTTTTCACAGACGCAATTTTCCACTTCGTATTATATATATATATATATATATATATATATATATACTTCCTTGTTTTTATTTCTTGAATCCTTGGTATATTGTTACTAGGGGTTTATTGGGCTTTGGATTCTTAGTAAAACGAAAGACGTTCAATATAAAGACGTTTCGTCCTCAGCTGGGGACTTTTTCAATTTATTCTAAAAATAATGGAGGCCATTTTTGATTTGTTTTTTCGTAAATCATTTACATAAATTATGGATATAACCCAATTTGGTACGTACCTAGGCATTATAATGGGGAAGTGAAGTGTAGTGGTTCACGCATTATGTGAATCTTTGTTTGTGTTTCATTTTTACAATTTTATTGTTGGGAATGTTGAAATACATAGTTTTTGATCTTCTGTCGTTCTCGTATGGGCGACAGCGCATGTGAAAGCAGCCCGGAAGTTACTGGTTTGACAGTGTGATGTGTCAGGTTCTATTATGTTGGGTTTGGGGCTTTGCTGTTGTGGGGGGAATGTGTGCAGATTATTTTCGGGATATACTTGATTTGTTTGACTAGCGATTATAAAATTGTGTGGTAGATTCGACTTAGGTTATTTATGTCTGTTCTGTCATTCATCGCATTTTTGTTTTTTTTTATGTGTATCATTTCTTTGATGGTTCTTTTTTCAAGGTTATTTTCGTAGTCTAGTATTTTGGTATTTTCGAAATTTGGGTTATGATTTTCGTTTATTATGTGTTAATTGAGAGCAGTGGAGGATTTGGTCATGTATTTGTGGCCTTTTCGTCTGTTGCTGAGGAGTTGTGAGGTCATCCCGATATATTCACTGTTGCAATCATTGCATGGAATGCTGTATATTATGTTTGACTTTTTTCATTTTGGTGTTTCACTTTAAGCGGGGTGTATACTTGTTTGAGGAGGTTATGTGTTTTATAACAGACTTGGAAGTTATATTTGATTAGGATATTTTGATGTTTTCTGCCAAACCTGAACGTAGGGTATTATGATTGTTTTACTAAGTCGATGTTTTTTTGGGTGGTATGGATAATTGGTTGTAATGTTTATGGGTTCTTTGTTGGATGATGTTGTTTATAAATTTGAGGGGGTAGTTAGTTATTAATAAGTGTGTTTTTACTTTTCTAAACATTCTTTTCTTAGGTTTGGGGTTGTTAATAATATTGCTCTGTCAGTTATGCCAGCTACTACGCTTTTTTGTGTGTTAGGGTGATTTGATATGTAATTTAAATACCTTCCTGACCACGTGCTTTGGCATACCATTGTGTGAGGATGTGTTTTTTCTCTGATTAGGTGATATCTAGGAAGTTTATTCTGTTATTGGATTCTTTTCGGGGTGAATTTTAATTTCGTGTGGAATGAGTTGAATGCATTGCGATTTCATTTAGTTTTGTGGATGGATGGCCATAATGCAGTCATCTACATATCTTTTATAGAATGGTAATCTGAAATTTAGTTTTGAGATGACATCTTCTTCTAATTCTTCCATTATCACTCATAACGGTGCTTTGAAATGGGGAGCCCATTGCAGCAGCGTCGATTTGTTGGTAGTAATTATTTTGATATTGAAAATAGTTTAGTTCAATGCCTTTAATGAATTCATTCATAGGTAGGTTAGTGGCTTTTAAGCTATCCCATTTTTCTGTTATAATTTTTTTTGACCATTTCATTAGGGATATTCGTATATAAGGATACAACGTCCAGTGAGATGAGTATGTGGTCTCTCTGAATTGGATTTCACATGAATTCCTTTGAAAGAGAATGAGTCTCTGATAGTAATCGTTTTTCCGGTGATGTTTGATATGATGCTGATAAGAATTTTGACACTTGTAAAATGGATTGATATGAAATTATGGCCTTAACGGGATGTCTTTTGCAGCTTGGGTAATCCGTATATTTTGGGATGTTAGAGTTGTGGATTAGCAGGTTTTTTCTTGTGCATCTGAAACGATGTCTTGGGAATTTGATTGTGGAGATCGTGATCCATTTGAGGTTAGGGTTTTGTTTTGGGGAATATTTTGTCGATAAGATTCGCGATCTTTAATTGTTTTGTTTGATTTTGTTAAATTGCTTCAGATTTCTTTGTTCTAGTTCAGAATTGTTGAGCAATTGATCGGTAAAACAGTTAATTTGTTGTCAGTGAGAATAACTGTTTCAGCATTCATTATGATTGAAAGTCTTTGATGAGTAAGTTGAGTATTTGTAATTTATAATTGCTGGTAAATTTCAAATTTTGCCAGTTACGATTTTGGTTTGACATCTTTAAGGTTAAAATCTAAGAATTTTGGAATTATTCAAATGTTTATCAGTAAAAATATTCTTCCTGTTTGTTGGTTATGTACTAATCATGTCTGAAATCTTCTTCAGTTTGGTTTGGTATCCATTCTTTTGCATCGTTTTAGAAAGTTATTGCTTCATGGTTGTAGCAATTTTTTCTCCCTTCTGATATTTTCGTTTTATTTCTTGAATCTTTGGTATATTGTTACTTAGGGTTTATTGTTTTGGATTCTTAGAAAAACGAAAGACGTTCAATATAAAGACGTTTGTCCTCAGCTGGGACTTTCAATTTATTCTAAAATAATGGAGGCCATTTTGATTTGTTTTTCGAAAACATTTACATAAATTATGGATATAACCCAACTTGGCAATGCGTACCTAGGCATTATAATGGGGAAGTGAAGTAGTGGTTCACGCATTAGTGAATCTTTTTTGTTTTCATTTACAATTTTATTGTTGGGGAATGTTGAAATACATAGTTTTTGATTCGTCGTAGTCAGTGGACATGCATGTGAAAGCAGCTCGAAGCTGGTTTGACAGTGTGATGTCAGGTTCTATTATGTTGGGTTTGGGTTGTGTGTGGGGAATGATTATTTCGGATATACTTGATTTGATTGATAGCGATTATAAAATGTGGTAGATCGACTTAGGTTATTTATGTCTGTTCTGTCATTCATCGCTTTTTTTTTTTTATGTATCATTTCTGATGGTTCTTTTCAGTTATTTTCGTGGTTCAGTATTTGTATTCGAAATTTGGGTTATGATTTCGTTTATTATGTGTTTATTGAAGTGAGGATTTGGTCATGTATTTGTGCCTTTAGTCTGTACTGAGGAGTTGTGAGGTTATCCCTGATATATCTCACTGCTGCAAATATATGGGATGACTCACAACTCCTCAGTAAACAGACTAAAAGGCCACAAATACATGACCAAATCCTCCACTGCTCTCAATAAACACATAATAAAACGAAAATCATAAACTCAAATGTCGAAAAATACCAAAATACTAGACTACGAAAATAACCTTGAAAAAAGAACCATCAAAGAAATGATACACATAAAAAAACAAAAATGCGATGAATGCCAGAACAGACATAAATAACCTAAGTCGAATCTACCACACAATTCTTATAATCGCTAGTCAATACAAATCCAAGTATATCCTGAAAATAATCTGCACACATTCCCCACAACAGCAAAGCCCCAAACCCAACATAATAGAACCTGACACATCACACTGTCAAACCAGTAACTTCCGGTTGTTACGCGCTGTCGCCCATACGAGAACGACAGAAGATCAAAAACTATGTATTTCAACATTCCCAACAATAAAATTGTAAAATGAAACACAAACAAAGATTCACATAATGCGTGAACCACTACACTTCACTTCCCATTATAATGCCTAGGTACGTACCAAATTGGGTTATATCCATAATTTATGTAAATGATTTACGAAAAAACAAATCAAAAATGGCCTCCATTATTTTTAGAATAAATTGAAAAAGTCCCCAGCTGAGGACGAAACGTCTTTATATTGAACGTCTTTCGTTTTACTAAGAATCCAAAGCCCAATAAACCCCTAGTAACAATATACCAAGGATTCAAGAAATAAAAACAAGAAAATATCAAGCAAGGGTGAAAAAATTGCTACAACCATGGAAACAACAACTTTCTACAAACGATGCCAACAAGAATATGGATACCAAACCGTTACCAAACTGAAGAAGATTTCAAACATGATTAGTACATTAACCAAACAAAAAAACAGAAGAATATTTTTACTGAAATGCAAACATTTGAATATAATTCCAAAATTCTTAGATTTTAACCTTAAAGATGTCAAACCAAAAGGTACGTACCTAGGCAAAAAATTTGAAAATTTTACCAACAATTATAAATTACAAATACTCAACTTACTCATCAAAGACACAACAATCACTATTAATATACTGAAACAGGTATTCACAACATACAACAAGAATTAATAACTGTTTTACTGATCCAATTGCTTCAACGAATTCCTTTGAACTAGAAACAAAGAAATCTGAGCGAATGTTTAACAAAATCAAACAAAACAATTTTAAAAAAAGATCGCGAATCTTATCGACAAAAAATATTCCCCAAAACAAAACCACTAACAACTCCAAATGGATCACGAATCTCTCCACAACTCAAATTCCCAAAGACATCGAAGCTATCCTAGCATATGGAGGAAAATTTGCCTTGCCAATAACAACAGAAAAACAAATACCTGTAACAGAATACCTAGCTAACATAGAAGCAACATTAAAAAATAATCCAAATGAATCTAACGATGAAATAAGAACACACCTAGTAAATGCCATAAACAACCACAAAAATAAAATAAAAGGGAACAAAATTAAAAAAACCCACATTAATAAAAACCTAATCAAAGATTTCAAAAAAACTAAACAATTCATTAAAAACAACCCACATTTAACGATCCTCAAACCGGACAAAAGTAACCAAACTGTTATAATGGATAACGCTGATTATGAAAAAAAAATGCTACACCTATTGAACGACACTAAAACATACAAAGAATTAAAAAAGACATCCCGTTAAGCTAAACCTAACCCCCCAAAAATATACGGATTACCCAAGCTGCATAAAAAAGACATCCCGTTAAGGCCTATAATTTCAAGTATACAATCCCCATTTTACAAAGTGTCAAAATTCTTATCCAACATCATATCAAACATCACCGGAAAAAACGATTACTATATCAAAGACTCATTCTCTTTCAAAGAATTCATTGATGAAATCACAATTCCAGAAGACCACATACTCATCTCACTGGACGTTGTATCCTTATATACGAATATCCCTAATGAAATGGTCAAAAAAATTATAACAAAAAAATGGGATAGCCTAAAAAGCCACACTAACCTACCTATGAATGAATTCATTAAAGGCATTGAACTAACCCTATCTACAAACTATTTTCAATATCAAAATAATGTTAAAATCAAAACTAAATTTCAGATTACCATTCTATAAAAGATATGTAGATGACTGCATTATGGCCATCCCATCCACAAAACTAAATGAAATCACCAATGCATTCAACTCATTCCACACGAAATTAAAATTCACACACGAAAAAGAATCCAATAACAGAATAAACTTCCTAGATATCACCCTAATCAGAGAAAAAAACCACATCCTCACACAATGGTATACCAAAAGCACGTGGTCAGGAAGGTATTTAAATTACATATCAAATCACCCCCTAACACACAAAAAAAGCGTAGTAGCTGGCATAACTGACAGAGCAATATTATTAACAACCCCAAACCTAAGAAAAGAATGTTTAGAAAAAGTAAGAAACACACTTATTAATAATAACTACCCCCTCAAATTTATAAACAACATCATCCAACAAAGAACCCATAAACATTACAACCACTATCCATACCACCCAAAAAAAACATCGACTTACGTAAAACAATCATAATACCCTCGTTTAAGGTTGGCAGAAAAAAACAAAAATATCGGGAAGCAAATATAACTTCCAAGTCTGTTATAAAACACATAACCTCCTCAAACAAGTATACACCCCGCTTAAAAGTGAAACACCAAAAATGAAAAAGTCAAACATAATATACAGCATTCCATGCAATGATTGCAACAGTGAATATATCGGGATGACCTCACAACTCCTCAGCAACAGACTAAAAGGCCACAAATACATGACCAAATCCTCCACTGCTCTGAATAAACACATAATAAACGAAAATCATAACCCAAATTTCGAAAATACCAAAATACTAGACTACGAAAATAACCTTGAAAAAAGAACCATCAAAGAAGGATTCGACTTTCTGGTGTCGTGGTGGACGGACGTCTCCCACGCGGGCAGAAAGTCAGGTTAATGTCAGTTTTTGTACAGCCGTTCCACGTGCATTGCAAAAGTTATTAATTATTGTGAAAGTTTTGGGGATTCGTGGTATCATTTCGAGTGAGACAATCCCGTTTGCCCACTGAAGGGGGGTCGAATTTGTGGCTATAGCCCCCGATTACTGGTATATTATCCAGTATTGGATAAACCATAAAAAACAAGACAAGACAAGACAACCATCAAAGAAATGATACACATAGAAAAAAACAAAAATGCGATGAATGACAGAACAGACATAAATAACCTAAGTCGAATCTACCACACAATTTTATAATCGCTAGTCAATACAAATCCAAGTATATCCCGAAAATAATCTGCACACATTCCCCCCACAACAGCAAAGCCCCAAACCCAACATAATAGAACCTGACACAACACACTGTCAAAACAGTAACTGCCAACATAATAGAACCTGACAGAACGACAGAAGATCAAAAACTATGTATTTCAACATTCCCAACAATAAAATTGTAAAAATGAAACACAAACAAAGATTCACATAATGCGTGAACCACTACACTTCACTTCCCCATTATAATGCCTAGGTACGTACCAAATTGGTTATATCCATAATTTATGTAAATGATTTACGAAAAAACAAATCAAAAATGGCCTCCATTATTTTTAGAATAAATTGAAAAAGTCCCCAGCTGAGGACGAAACGTCTTTATATTGAACGTCTTTCGTTTTACTAAGAATCCAAAGCCCAATAAACCCCTAGTAACTATATATATATATATATATATATATATATATATATATATATATATATAAATATTTTAATTGAGTAAGTCGTTTAGTTTATACAAGTTATTCAAGGTACTGGTATCTGAATATGTATTTTTTTCATTTTATTTTGTATTATTTGCAATGGTTCGAATCCTGTTTGATACCTGAACCATTGGCAATAGCTGACATTCTTTAATTTCAATGTGTCAAATACATAATATTTATTTATATGGGATTTTTTATCGAAAGAACTTTCAGGGTGATCAGTTCTGCATGCCTGATAGCAAGCACACCATGTTTTCAACAATTTCCAAAAATAATTATTATAACACATTCATATTACATCTTACAAGATTAGAATTGAATCAAATAATAGTTTCATAATATCAAGAGCTGAATTTGATGGTATTTTAGACAGGATATCTGTTTGTTACACAAACTTTTAAATGCTGAGTTTTTACTGCCCCTGTCTTGGTCTTATTGATCTCCATGTACCCTCAGAAATACTTATTCATTCAAACCAAGTAATCACAGATGTAATTATGGCATGCACTCGCCACTATCACATATGTTAACTAACGGCAACAAAGTAGATCTTGGTATTTTCTCGTTCACTGTCATCTTTAAAAAGTAAACTGAAATACTGTAACGCACTCTGATAAATAATGTGATAATATTTATGATATTCCATCTGAATTATTTACCTTCCAAAAACCTGTGATAATTGATATAAAAGTATATATATATATATATATATATATATAAATATATATATAGTCTGTCTATGTGAAATCATAGTTTTAAGTTATAGTAATAAGTATGTTAGTTTAAGGTATGATGAATAATACTTTAATTGTAAAAAGGGGTTACCCGTTTCCAATAAATAAATAAAAATATGTAATGAAAAGACTTGTTCAACTTACATAAAGTATATTAATTAAAAAAATCAAAATATTGACATAAATTGGATGTTCTAATTATTTTGTATAGTTCTTTCCTTATTTTTTTTATGATTGAGAGTATAAAAAAAGTATATGGCAGAATCAATGAAACAACATATTAACAACCACATTCATTCAATATTAACAACCATTTATTCATTGGAAAAAACTGATGATGCATAATTTTAAACAAAATTGAAATAGTATTCTTATAAAAAATGCAATATGAAACAAAAACAGTATTTCTAGATTCATTTAGAAATTATCTTAATCTATTTTATTTTCTCTTCTAATGAACTAAGCAAAGGGTAAGTTATTGTCATCTGAAAGATCTGTGGTGAGATCCTACATATCCAATAAATCTACTACGAGCTAGTTATGTTTTTAATTAACTCGACATTCCTATAAAAATGGTGTAAATACTTTTTTTTTTATAAAATAGAGAGTTAACAGAAACCTCAATCACAAACTAAAAAGAAAGTTGGGATATATATTTAGAAAGGCTAAGCCGTCCTCCACCTTT
Organism: Gonioctena quinquepunctata; assembly: GCA_018342105.1. Classification (NCBI taxonomy): domain Eukaryota; kingdom Metazoa; phylum Arthropoda; class Insecta; order Coleoptera; family Chrysomelidae; genus Gonioctena; species Gonioctena quinquepunctata. Next base: position 16,037 of record JAFIRS010001592.1, read on the forward strand.
CCGACACTTTCTCCTTGCCAATTTTTCAGAGCTTAAAGTAAAAAATAAGTTTTTAGAAATAGCCGTACTTATGGCGAGGTTAGCCAAAATTCTAAATGGAATGCTGGATATTTGTATAGAGGTCATATAGCCAGAAACAAACATTTGAACACTGTAAGAAACACTCATCCTGAAAATTTCCTTAAATGTCCTTTCTGTCAAGCCTCTAGGGAGTCAAGTATCAAGGCACCCCTGCTCGTACATCAGATCGTAATGATCCTCATTTACTTCACTCATCCAACACTCGTCCTCTGCAAACATACTTCTGTCTGTGAGAGGACTGACCGCTGACCAAAGGGGTAGTGGCGAGACCTCTCTCATCCCTTAAAAAAAAACAAGAGGTCATTGTAAAAAAACTTCGGTTGTAGGAGGCACACAACTGGGCCATGAGTCTGCCAATATAGTTTTAATTTGAAGGTGGTATACAATGTCGTTCCAGAAGTGCAGCACTTGAAGAAGAAGCACATTCATAATCATTATTGTTGGTATCAGTATATGAGATTACATGCTGATTGTTATTGCTTTTTTAGAAATTATTGTGTTTTTGTCAAATAATCTTCCAGTACCAAAAAAGCAATTATACATGTAATAAAAGTGTACTGAGATAAAAAGTTACTGAAATCAATGAAATGTTTTTTCAAGTCTGCTTCAAATATTCACTTTCGAAAAACTTGAATATTTCCATCAATACCATTTAAGTAAATATTAAAATTTATGTTGTATTGGGTTATAGTGTTTTTGATTCCATTGCTCAAATGTTAGCAGTTGGTATTTATTTCATTTTCGTAAATCATCAGATTTTTCGAATCTGTAGGAAGATTTTGGGGTGTTCAAGACCACTGCTTTAGATGAGTACAACCACCAAGATGCCCTGGATAACTTGCTAAGCACTATTTCCTATTTCATTGTGAATAACCGACTAGAAACACAATCAGTTTTCTTTGTTGTAGTTATAATTGTATGAATCCACAAAAATAGGTTGAACTCCGATTCTTTGAAGACGTTCAGGCTTCTTTTTTTGCTTCGTTTTGTGTTGTAATCATATCATGAAATTAACAGCTAGATCTAGAGAATAACCTGATATAACAGGTTAATTCTGAAAAATACATGTACTTCGATATCAATCCATACAGATGTATGCTTTGGTTTGAATTTAGGATTTGTTGTTTACTAACCTAACCTCAATCTAACAAAGGGGCGGTACGTACGGCGGAACGATGAAACTCCTTAATTTAAAGACGATTTTTGCCGTAGACGAAAATTTCATTTGAATTTATTCAAACGTACGTCTTCTGCACACAAGTTTAGTTTTGAATATGTACCCTAAAAAATTTGGAATACCTACTTCCATGTCGTTGGTTCCGCAAAAAAAAGAACAAATGCTATCGCTGTTAAATGAAAAGTCTATAAAGAGAAAATTGCAGTATTGGGCATTGATCCCTATCTTCTGAAAACTGAAGAATTATCAACAGATATTTAACTTTTTCCCAAAATAATGTATCCTGATATAGTAAATTATTTAGTGGAAACGAAGAGTGTTTTCACAATGACTGAAATGAAAGCATATAAAAGTTTAGAAGCCTACAATCTAGCAACTTGTGGATGGGGGAAAAGAATATATAGCAGATAAATTCTCATATCTTAGTCATTGGAAAAGTGAACCATCATACCTATAAAAATACTGATAACTTATAATGCGAAAACAGGAGGAAGTTACATCGATAGGTAGAAAAGCATTTTGGATGCCAGCAACTAATAAGCCAGCTGAGCCCTGCAGAGTCTCATCACACCCAGTTGACAATTGTTTTTACGACATGTAGTGTTGTTTCCTCATCGTAAGACCCTGTTGCGAATGTGTCCTTTCATATCACGTGAAACCATTTTTGGAAACTATGTGTTTTTATATATACGTGCACATTCAAATATATGTTAGTATTGTTTTTCACATGAAATTCTAGTTGCGGTATCATTGTTTAAAAATTCTGTTAAATTTCTGTTTTAAACAACTTTATGGGGAAATAAATTTGTTTCCATATTTTGTATACTGATGACTAATTAACTTGCCCTTATTTCAACTGTTTTAAAATTCCTTTCTCTTACATCATTACAACTAGTTGTCCTTTTAGTCCCTGATGAAGTTTATACGTAATTAAATGAAAAGCTGGCCAATAATTAGAAAGTTTGTTATTTGTCCTCTTCCCACAATCCTATCTATATACATATATATTTTTGGTAGGAAGTTCTTGGGATTGGGATTCTTTTTTTGAAATCAAACTTAAATTAGTGTTACAGATGTTTCACCCTGGCCAGGGGCATCTTCAGTATTTTTTTTTTCCTTTTTGGTTTAATGTTTTTTCATTTTATAGTTTACCAAATAATCTTGGTGATCATTGTACTTAGGAAATATGATTTCTTTATTGTTGTATAATATAATTATTGAATATCGATGGCGTGTTGTGTGCGATGGCTGTCTATGTATATATATTTATATATATATATATATATATATTAGTTCTTGTGATGAAAATCATGTTGATTATAGGTATGCATAATTATTGAAAATAAAACATTTATAATGGTTGAATTATTTATTTCATAAAAAAGGCAAGCCAAATATTCTACAATGAATTTCAAGTAAGAATGTGAAAATATAATTCATCAAATAAATTCCTTCTTTGGACTTCATTCGGCACCCAGCTTATTGAATAAATTGGTACAACATACCCTAATGAGGGGGTATAACGTTTTTTTCTTACGTGACGATTTCTACCAGTCCACACCTACCACAAGCGTAAAGGAACTTCGTTCAAAAATCCATCCTTAAAAAACGCAAAGAAAAATTCCATCCTTGGGTTAGCAAATCCTCAGCAGACCACCATATCCATATGAAATACCTGTAATTTTTTATATCTATCACATACATGGCTATTGCCATGATTGATTTCATATCCCATATTAATGGATGGTACCCAATCGGGATGGGTTTCTTCCCTCAAGGAAGCTGGCTCTCCTACAATATTAGGAAGTCGTGTTTATTAAAATGTGCCAAATTATATATTATTTTTATCGTGGCTATCTCTTCATGACTCACTGAAACATATTATAAATAAATTCAATAGATTCAACATATTTCCTTTACCAGAGTGAAAATGTCTGGAACAAACTCTACCATATTTCGTTAACTTATCAGACCAGTCTTAGCGTTTGATGGCATGTATCCAGGCTGCTTGCCTTCTCTGGGAGATTTCACAATGTTTTGTCTTAGAGTTCGTCCAGTATTGAAACGACCTCTTTGGCCTTCCCCCACCTAACAACCAATTTTTCTCTAAGATACCCGAGCCATTGTCTAACTGTGGCTATTAATAGAAATTCCATAGGCGTACCAAATTATTTGGTATAGGCGATTCACGAGACGTAGAGAACTTACACTCCTATAACTTTCCTAACACTCCTATTTCTTTTTCCGCTACTGAATAGTACTTACCACTGGGCATTTTGGCAAGGTAACGAGTAAACTATTGCAAAGTTGAATAAATAACTGCACAACCTATTTATTAATTAAACAAACCTAACCTTTCAAACGCTGCATGCCAAGACACTGGTGAAGATTCGCCGTAGCACAGCAAATCGTGTCCACTCGTGTTTTCCCCCTCTCTACCTACCAACAGGTCGTTTCAATACTGGATGAGCTCTACAACAGCAGATGGAATTCTGATAACAGGGTCAAAAATACGAACATGTACAATTTACCTGAAAAATCGTATTCGGCCGTCTTTTGAAGCATTTTTATTGAATTTCACAACAGAACAATATGAAGGCATGATCATCTACGAATTAAACAATAACACATGTAATCCAACAACTGAATTCTTTTTGAAATAGGTAAAAATGTTCAATTCTCCAACATAAACAAATCGGAAAAGTAAGGTTGTTTTACCTCCAATGTCAAACGTGCACGAAACCAATATCGAACCCACACGGCGTCTTATATTCGAAAACTGTTGTTTGTAATATTATAGTTCATACTTATATATACAAACAATATTGCTAGTGTTGCATGGTGTTTCGTGAATATCGTAAACTGTATGATGGAATTTCCGAAATTAGTGGCAGCTTGGGGATTTTAGTTATAATATTTTGTCTGAAGTTTCTGATACAAAGTGATCTTATTGAAAAACATCACTCCTTATATCAAAATCTGTTTTCACTAACCCTGAAACCTAAACATCATTTTTTATTACATTATCTCTATACTCGAAAATTGCTTGTTTGTAATATTATAGTTCATACTTATATACCTACAAACAATATTGTTAGTGTTGCATGGTGTTTCGTGAATATCGTGAACTGTATGATGGAATTCCCGAAATTACTAGCAGCTTGGAGATTTAAGTTATAATATTTTTGTCTGAAGTTAATGATACAAAGTGTGACATATTGGCATATCTTATTGGTAAACATCACTCCTTATATCAAAATTTGTTTTCACTAACTCTGAAACCCAAACATAATTTTTTATTACATTATACTAAGATATGCTCATCTACTGTTCCGCAAACGTTTAAAACTGCCATTTTTCCGGAAAATATTTGCATTGAGAATGTTTCTTATGAATTGAATAAAATAATGAAAATCGAAAACAATGGGTGTACCAATTTTTGGTGTCGTTCATTTCATCTTAGACAATTCGATTAATGAGGTAAGTTTTGTTTTTGAAGAAATGAAATTAATATTTATTTGCTTCTGAAGTGGAATTCACTCACAAAAAGAGATGTGTTTTGCAAACAAATTGAGTACACTAGACACAGTGAGATTATTCTCGATTCAAATGGTAAAAAGTACATTACATGTTTTTGATTCGAAGCTCCTATGATCATTCCAAACAGTAGCATATTCAAAAGAAAATTCATAGTTATCTGGCATTTCAGTTTTGTGAATTAAGTACTTGATTGATCACTTCCTAGTTTATTTTTTCCAATAACTTGATATTATTTATATCATTATTTGATTTGACTTTCAATCTTATTATCTGGGCTATTGTACAAATGATCATATTCCATGTATATTTCTGTTAAAAATATAAATGCAATCAAGTGAATGATAAATATTGTTTTATATTTTATATATTTTAATAACACATTCTGTTACAAAATATATTTAAGTTTGTAAATTTATTGGTGCAACCAAATGAAGAGAAGACATGAAAATTTGTATTATTCCATCATTTTTCATCTAGGGTCGTACTTGACTTTCAAGTTAGTTTTCCATTAAATTGTTCAAACTCTTGAAATTTTCATGGATATTTTTTCATTTGAATTAGTTGTAAGCAAAGTGAATGCAGTTGAGCAATCAATCCTATCAAAATTATCCACGAGGATAGTTAATGCGATAGGGCAATCGAAAATGGTTGTTTTAATAATTTGTTACAATTTATTAATTCCATCATTGGTGCCTGCTTTATTGCGGGCACTTTATAAGTCAAATATGATATCCTTGCTGACTGGATGCATTATGAAAATTATTTTGATATTTGAAACATTTCATTAAAAATTTCCATTTGGAAAAATTAACAGGATGTTTTACAACCATGGTGTCAATTTGAAACTGATTGGGATTTCTTTTGATGAATGAATGTGGGACTGCTTTTTTATCTCAATGGTTTTGCGGATACTTTTAGCATGTTGGAATTCAAAGAAAAACTCCATTAAGAATATTGAATTTTGTAGTGTTTGATAAAATGTTTTTTAAACACTTCACTCAATTCAATACTCTTGATCTGCATGCATATTATCATCTTTCGGGAAAATAATGAGACTTACTCATTTTTTCAAAAGGAATCTCCAGTTTCAATTTGACATCCTAGTTTTGGAAAACCCTGTATTTGGAATTATCCAAGCAAAATAAATAATTGAGGTAAGTAATCAATTTCATTAATGTGAGTGGTAAAGTTATTAATTGTAAGTTACTTTTTTTATTGTAACATCATGTGTTTGACATAAATGTATAGTTGAATAATAGCAAATAGCTATTTTCATTACCACAATGACGGTCTTGAATAACAAGAAGTAAAATATCAATTGATAGTACAAAATGTACACTTTAATAATGACAAATATTTTTTTCCTTATACCAAATAAAACCGACATAAACAAAATATATATTTAGGGCAAAAACTTTGTGTCATTACTGTAAGTTCCTGATTTTATAGTAGGTAGCAGTACTTTATATTTGAATTTAAGTTTGATAATGGCAATTAAACACTGTCAGGGTCTTTTTTTTCTTCTAGTGACAATTAAAGTGAGACCCAGTCCCCAATACGGATGCTTTTTTTGATTATCAATACTAAAGTTTTAATAGTGGTTATTAAAGTTTTTTCTCGGTGTGGTGATTTTAAAACGATAAATTAAAAAAGTTGTACCTACTAAAATCCACATATTCCCCAAAGAAATTTACTGAAACCATAATGACTTTTTTTTATAAAACATACCGAAATGAAGACACATTTGTTATTTTCTGGCATTTATAGCCAGTCCTTCACTGTGTTGGGCATTTTAAATTTCTTGATTCCTCTGGCCATCGGACACTTAGGCCAGTCAATAGAGAATATTTCGTGACAAAAATAGTACCAGGAAACCGACTGTGCCATTATACGAAAGACGGTCCGTAGTTATATCCTGTTATGTTTCCTACTCGCAACTATCATTGCTCAATTTGTTATAAACATTTAATTTGTTATAAACATTTTTTCGTGTTTCGCTTGTAACATGAAAACTAATGAAACAATCTAGATGCTCTCAATGGACAAATTGTAGAGGATCGAAACGCAAAAAAAATTGTACGACTCAATCGGATTATTAGTAACAGAGAAAAACCGGAAAAATCAGAGTTTTTAAAAAAATTCTCAAGTTGTAGAGCAGACTCTCAGCGACATAGTAGTGATTGATATGTACTTTATGTGTAAAAAACTCGGATCATTAGTTTTTGCATAATTGCAATTTGAATTTTTCAATGCACTTTATTGGAGCAAGCGTCATAGGTGGTCCGATTTAAATTTTTCAAAGACGTTTTGAAAGTAGAAGTATAGTACTACAAAACGACTATTCTCATTTTGCGTTCAAATGCTGCGAAATAGGTGAGAAATACTTGCAAACATGACCGAATACGGGCGAGAGCGTGAAAGCGGCTGAGTAGTGGGGGTAGAGCACCAGACGTGAAGATTCATAACCTGCGCGCAGATCTTACAACTATCAAAGGCCACGTGGGTGGAAGTCATCAACTGTGGCAGAAAGCAGAAGGTTGCATTGTATAATTAAAATATATAATTTTTAAAAGAGTTGTGGGATAGGTCTTTCAAGTAATTTGGTAAATTATTGTAGAGATTGAGGTTTAACGAGTTATTGCGTGATTTTTCCAGTCTAAAAGGTTACCAGTTGGGAAATTCTGATTTTTTTCCAAGTGCATGTTTCCTATAATGGTTTTCCAGAAGAGAGAGTTGTAGATGAAAGCACATACTACTACAGGAATCACGTCTATAGCCTTTTTTGAAGTATAAGAATTTCATTTGTATGGGATGATGCTCCCCAGAGAATTATTGAGTTAGAAATATGTGCATGAAATATAGATAAATATGCTGTCCTGAGAGCATAGAAGCCAAGGATTGGTTTCATTCTTCTAAGCATGAACATTACACTTGATAGTTTCTTGCTTAGGTGCTGTATGTGGTTGGCCCATGTTAAATTGTCATCAATATGCACACCTTATAATTTTACATGACTGCCGTGAGTTATTTCGGAGTGTGAGGAAATGGTTAAATAGTGTGTTTTTTCTTGATTTATGAAATATGCTGTCCTGAGAGCATCGAAGCTAAGGATTGGTTTCATTCTTCTAAGCATGAACATTACACTTGATAGTTTCTTGCTTAGGTGCTGCATGTGGTTGGCCCATGTTAAATTGTCAGCAATATGCACACCTACTAATTGTACATGACTGCCGTGAGTTATTTCGGAGTGTGAGGAAATGATTAAATATTGTATTTTTTCTTGATTTAGAGTGAGTTTGTTAGATTCAAGATTCAAACCATTTTTTTGGCCTTACTTTCACTATCTTGAGCGAGCTTTACAAGTGTTGGTAAGACTTTGTGAATTCAATATGCTGGTGTCGTCTGCAAATAGAATACATTTATTGGGTAGGAGAAAATTTTGCAAATCATTCACATAATTAAATTATGAAAAGCAGCGGTCCGAGGACATAACCCTTAGGGGCGCCATTTTCAATTTGCCCTTCATTAGAGAGATTATTGTTAACGAAGAGTATTTGTTTTCTCATGGATAAGTATGAACTGAATAGCGCTAGTGGAATACCTGTAATTCCACATATCTCAAGTTTTTTAATTAGTATGTCATGCGATACACAGTCGAATGCTTTGGTAAGGTCACATAGTGAAGCCTTCAACTGCTTCTGTAGTAACCTGTAAAAGTGCTTTGGTCGTTGAACATATTGTGAATTGTCAGATAGGTGATTTTTTTCAAAATATTCATACAATCGGTGCTTTAAAATTATTTCAATCACTTTGGCTGGCATGGGTATAATTGAAATTGGACGAAAGTTATCAAGACAATCGGAATTTCCTTTTTTTTTTTAATGGTACAATTTTTGAAACCTTGAACGCATCAGGAGAAACACCAGCTTCAAAACATTTGTTGATGATTACAGCTAGGGGAGGGGTAATTGTATCGACGTTTTCTTTAAGTATCCTACTGTTCAGTTCATAGATGTCACTCGCTGCAGAATTCTTTAGCGACAAGATGACATTATATGAACTCAATTCTCAGTAACTGGCTCTACAAAAAAAGAGCTGGGGGTTGGTATGTTTTTCATGAAAGTTAGAGGATCAAAATTTATATCTGAAAGAGCTATATTACAAAAGTATTTATTGGAATCAGTGGGAGACAGACTCTGTTATGTTATGATTCTTATTTCTTTCAAAATTTATCAACTTTCAACATTCTCTGGAATAATTGCTCGAAGTCGAGAGAAAATTGTCATATGAGATCCTTTTAGTCCTGGTTAAGGCATCACTGTACTCTTTCTTCAGACTTTTTAGAACCTGGAAATCATCATCAGGATGTTGTATTTCAGACAGTTTCTATTGCGCAAAGTGTTTCTCTCATTATTATTAAGTTGTGGTTGAACCATTTGACAGGAGGTTTAGACTTTACATGAAACTTTTTTAGTGGAAAGCTGTTTTCAAGATGGAGCATCATCAAATTTATCAAATTATTTGCCAGAGAGTTGGCCTCATCCAAAACATTAAAAAAAGACCAATCGGCATTCATAAGGGAATTGCGAAAAATACAATTCTTTCTGCTGAACAGTCTTTTTTAGGTAGTTACTGGGGGCTCTTTGATATTTTTTAATATGAAGATGATGTCCACTAAAGCCATTTGTGTACGTGTTGCATAGATAATTTTGTTGTATAAGCTTTCCAAATAAACAGAACAGAAATGCCACACATATTTCCTCGCCGTGCATACAGTTTCAATTAATTACCATCCATCCATCCATTTAGGCGTATTTTTTCAAGGCATTTGCAAAAACTTTTTGTATCAAAAATAAGAGTTTTCTTTGAAATTATATTCCTTTTCTCAGACTTCCTTTCGATTGTTACAAATGAATTAATTTTACAAAATTCTAATTTCGAAATTTTAAAAGTTTTTACTTAATTGGACATTTGAAAAATTACTCATAAATATATGCTCTCATTATGATAGATTTTGGAAAACTACAAAATAACTACTACCGAGATGGCATAAATTTTCTAAAATGCTTGGAAAATCTTTTGAAATAATATTCCAAAGTATTTCTTAAAAAATATTTTTAATATTCTGAAATTATTTAGATCTCTCTAAAATAATTTGGCGTAGTTATTATTGAATAAATTATATAGGAATATTTTAAAAATAATTCTAAAATATATTTCTTCAATGAATATTGATGACTTATTTAAAAAATGTTTTTTGTAAACGCTTTCCAAAACGGCAACTTTGGGAATTAAAAAAAATCCGTAAAATACTTCTTTTACGGACTTTTTCGTAAAGTGTCGTCATGGCAACACTTCACGAACTGAATTTTATTCATTCATAAAACCTATCTGAACATTAAAGGATGTTTATAAATACTATAAAAACTATGAAACGATAAGATGTTGCCGCAGAAAAGCTTGGAATTTTGATTTTTTCAGAATAAAATTGTCAATGGTTATTGTTGCAGTAGGTACAAACATGATGACTTTTACACTTGATTTCTTCGAACAATCGCAAACAAAATGATAGTATAACTTCAAACAAGATATAATCCACACAAGAATATACGAATAATGGTTTAGTTTGGGTTCAAATCAAGTTTCGATTTTCACACCTAAACCTACATTCATTTATTGGATGATAACAATTTATATTTCATGTATTCCAAATGTCACTAACTATTCAGGTTTACCACGAAGTGGGCGACATCTAGCATTCACGAATTTCAAACTAGGGAAAAAGAGAATTTTGCTGTATACTGAATACATTTACAATTTCCTTTCAAATTTAGAGTATATTTCTGAATGGTTGTCATATTTACTTACAAGTTTATTATAGTCAGCTATATCTATAGGCCTTTTCATTTAACATTTACATGATTTGTTCTTTTTTTGCGGAACCAACGACATGGAAGTAGGTATTCCAAATTTTTTTGGGTACATATTCAAAACTAAACTTGTGTGCTGAAGACGTTTGAATAAATTCAAATGAAATTATCGTCTACGGCAAAAATAGTCTTTAAATTAAGGAGTTTCATCGTTCCGCCGTACGTACCGCCCCTTTGTTAGATTGAGGTTAGGTTATTAAACAACAAATCCTAAATTCAAACCAAAGCATACATCTGTATGGATTGATATCGAAGTACATGTATTCTTCAGAATTAACCTGTTAATATCAGGTTATTCTCTAGATCTAGCTGTTAATTTCATGATATGATTACAACACAAAACGAAGCGAAAAATGAAGCCTGAACGTCTTCAAAGAATCGGAGTTCAACCTATTTTTGTGGATTCATACAATTATAACTACAACAAAGAAAACTGATTGTGTTTGTAGTCGGTTATTCACAATGAAATAGTGCTTAGCAAGGTATCCAGGGCATCTTGGTGGTTGTACTCATCTAAAGCAGTGGTCTTGATTGGGGGTGTTCAATCTTCCCACAGGTTCGAAAAATCTGATGATTTACGAAAATGATATAAATACCAACTGCTAACATTTGAGCAATGGAATCAAAAACACTATAACCCAATACAACATAAATTTTAATATTTACTTAAATGGTATTGATGGAAATATTCAAGTTTTTCGAAAGTGAATATTTGAAGCAGACACGAAAAAACATTTCATTGATTTCAGTAACTTTTTATCTCAGTACACTTTTATTACATGTATAATTGCTTTTTTGGTACTGGAAGATTATTTGACAAAAACACAATAATTTCTAAAAAAGCAATAACAATCAGCATGTAATCTCATATACTGATACCAACAATAATGATTATGAATGTGCTTCTTCTTCAAGTGCTGCACTTCTGGAACGACATTGTATACCACCTTCAAATTAAAACTATATTGGCAGACTCATGGCACCATCCAGCAGAGAACCAGAGGGGATTATTTTCTAGACAGCATAATGCCCGATCTGAAAGACCGCTCGCCTTTCTGCAGATACCTTGAACCTTTTTGGCTCAAGCATTTTTATAACAAAATCCGAATACACTGAATAAAACCTTTTAATGTGAAGAACACGTCAGAATTTTATACCCATAAACTGGGGGTTTCTTCTTCCACTGCCGTTAGAGAGAATCAGCTATGGGTTTCGAAGTGGAGGCAGTAGCTCGCAGAAAATAAATAGTTTGAAAGTGCCCAGTTGTGTGCCTCCTACAACCGAAGTTTTTTCACAATGACCTCTTATTTTTTTTAAGGGATGAGAGAGGTCTCGCCACTACCCCTGTGGTCAGCGGTCACAGTCCTCTCACAGACAGAAGTATGTTTGCAGAGGATGAGTGTTGGACGAGTGAAGTAAATGAGGATCATTACGATCTGATGTACGAGCAGGGGTGCCTTGATACTTGACTCCCTAGAGGCTTGACAGAAAGGACATTTAAGGAAATTTTCAGGATGAGTGTTTCTTACAGTGTTCAAATGTTTGTTTCTGGCTATATGACCTCTATCCAAATATCCAGCATTTCATTTAGAATTTTGGCTAACCTCGCCATAAGTACGGCTATTTCTAAAAACTCATTTTTTACTTTAAGCTCTAAAAAATTGGCTAGGAGAAAGTGTGGAAAGGTGGAGGACGGCTTAGCCTTTCTAAATATATATCCCAACTTTCTGAAAGGAATATACTTCTTTTTAGTTTGTGATTGAGGTTTCTGTTAACTCCCTATTTTATAAAAAAATATTTCCATATGCATAACTTGTTTCATTGTTAAAGTTGTCATTGGAATTGTACTTGAGCCAAGTTGACCCCCCCAACATCTTGGGCTGTGACCGTGCCTGTCTGACAGTGAAAAACACTAATTTTGATTTACTGGTAATACCTTAATTCAAAATATATACTTTTTTCAATTTTCTTTCGTCTTTTTTTTTCAATAATCTTTTCGGTGTTTTATGCATTATCTTAAGTTATTAGTCACAAGAAGTTTAGATTAGTTTTCAATGAGAATATGTCAAAAGACATAAGTTGGGCAAATTTTCTTATGACTTGAATCTCACATGTTTTGGGGCATGAGTAGCTCTTCAAGTTGACTGTCATTCGATATTTGAAGCAACATCGATCGTGATTGGTACGAGTACACTTGCATCAAAAGCTCGAACAATGTGGTGAATATATGTAAATGCCAAGTCGTCTTTCGGAGGGGATGTTAATCCATTGGACTAGAATCAATGGATATTGGGCTCGTTAAAGAATCCTACTCTGGTTGGAATCCCAGACGGTTCAGAAACATTTCCGTTTTTAGGATGTGCTCACCGGAGTGAGTGATAAGCTTTCTTTGCAGAAATTGGCTGACAAATATAGCAGAAAAGGAGAAAATCTGCAAAATTGTAATTTAACTTCCGGGAACTTACAACTCCTGCATATTTATGCAGGAGTAGTGTATTTACACCATTTTTATAGGAACGTCGAGTTGATTAAATGAAAACATAACTAGCTCATAATAGATTAATTGGATATGTAGGATCTCACCACAGATCTTTCAGATGACAATAACTTACCCTTTGCTTAGTTCGTTAGAAGAGAAAATAAAATAGATTAAGATAATTTCTAAATGAATCTAGAAATACTGTTTTTGTTTCATATTGCATTTTTTATAAGAATACTATTTCAATTTTGTTTAAAATTATGCATTATCAGTGTTTTCCAGTAAATAAATGGTTGTTAATATGTTTTATTGATTCTGCCAAATACTTTTTTTGATACTTCAATCATAAAAAAAAATAAGGAAAGAACTATACAAAATAATTAGAACATCCAATTTATATCAATATTTTGATTTTTTTAATGAATATATTTTATGTAAGTTGAACAAGTCTTTTCATTACATATTATTATATATTTATTAGAAACGGGTAACCCCTTTTTACAATTACAATTGAAGTATTATTCATCATACCTTGAACTAACATACTTATTCCTATAACTTAAAACTATGATTTCACATAGACAGACTATATATATATATATATATATATATATATATATATACTTTTATATCAATTATCACAGGTTTTTGGAAGGTAAATAATTCAGATGGAATATCATAAATATTATCACATTATTTATCACAGTGTGTTACAGTATTTCAGTTTACTTTTTAAAGATGACAGTGAAAGAGAAAAACCAAGATCTACTTTGTTGCCGTTAGTTAACATATGTGATAGTGGCGAGTGCATGCCATAACTACATCTGTGATTACTTGGTTTGAATAAATAAGTATTTCTGAGAGGTACATGGACAACAAACAGTGAAAGTTGATGAAAACCGGAAGAAAATATTGTTGACAATAGCAGATAACTTTTCTAGAATCTTGTTCGCCAATTGTAAATGAAATGTTAGTATTCTTAGTAGGGGATGACAATGGTACATTCGAATGTCATGTGATGCTTTCGAAGCAGCTTTATTGAAAATAGGTCCTAGGTTAAGAATTCAAGTGGGACAGTATGAACTTGGCAGACCATATGTATCTCCAAGATTACAGCTATTATCAGTGAACAGTATTAAACACTTTCACATAAATAATCTCAATCTTGGGTTGGCTGTGAGAGTGTGAGACACAGCATAAAGAGGTTTTCCGCCCCCAGAGTTGTGTCAATTTTGTGGAGTTAAATAAACCCAGCTATTTTATAGAGTTACGAGAGTTAACTAGGTAGCGAATACTCGGGTCTTTTCGAACGACACTCTTATAGTAAAATATACACAACTTTACGATTTTCGAACGCTATTTAGTAAATTATACTCGATGGAGTTAATAATCGAACGCACCTCAGGGGGTAGTTTTGACCCCTTGAGATTCAAATTTTAGAAAATCGTTCTTCAATACGAACCTAACCCTGAGATGTAACCCTCATAATGAATTGTATTCCTGTTACTGATTCTCTTTGGGGCTATAACAGCACTTATCGCCCAACAGCTTTATTCACTTCATTCATTGTGTAACACACCCCCCTTTGTATTTATTGAATAAAGATTATTATTATTATATTATTATTATTATATTATTATAACCTGTTCTATAATAGGGACAGATTTTACCGGTTTTAAATCAAAATTCAAACATGAAAAAATATTTTTTTTTAATAAACAGTTTCATATATACAAATTATTCAAATTTTCAGGGCCTCATTTCGTACTTACCAAACACATTTTTTTTCTCCCGTTATTGAAATGTTTTGAGATATAACCTGTTTCATAACAGGGGTAGTTTTAACCAACTGGGGTGAAAAATTCGGACATAAAAAAATATTTTCAAAATAAAACTAAAAATGGCGTGTTTTGCCGTTTTTCTTTCAAATTATTATTTAAATATTCAGATTTAACTCTTTGAGGTTTGAGTTTTGGGAAAATTTCCCTCATTTCGTACATACCCCTGAAAAAAACCCTAACGCAAATTTTCATTCTCCTATTATCAAAACTTTTTGAGATTAACCTGTTTCATAATAGGGCTGGGGACTTAAATTCACATATAAAAAAATGTATACTCATAGTAAACATATTTTTTTTCACATATTCTGTCGTTCCTGTTGAATAACAGTTGTATAGATAAAAAATTATCAAATATTTAAGGGGTTGTTTTAATATCTTAAGATTGAAATTTTGAAAAATCCCTTCCTAGTGGGTCTCTCAATCATAAAATGAAACCACTTAACATTTTTAAAATATTTTCCCCTCATCAGTATAGGTATAATTTAATATTTGCTTAGGTATCAGGCGGAAAAGTAGTTGTTTCTGTTTCATGATGGATATTCGACCCACCACCCATTCTATAGGTTAATAGCAGTGAGTAGACTTGAGTGAATTGTGAAACTCGATCAATATTTATGAATGGAACAATGGTGATTATCCTTTCATTCTCGAATGAAATGTGCAGAATGATTATCTTATTTTTCTATGATATTATGGTTTACCAAACCCTAAGTGACTGTGTGGGCGCAATCATTTATTTTGTATGAAGGTTCAAAACATGAAATCAAGATGGTATAATCGAATATACTTCGGTTATTCTTATTTTTGAGTTTTTGCGATAAAGGAACAAAATTGTATTGTGTTTTTTAATTAAACACTGTTTTTCGATGAAATCGGGAAAGCCATGTTATGTATGTATATATATAATTAGCAAACATATGAATTGAAACATTTCTTCACGAAAAAATTTGTATCTACTGAATATTATTCAGATTTCTTTCGATGATATTTCGAAGAAATATTGAATGAATATTTTGAATACATATTTTGTCCACGTGAAACTAATACTTCTGATATAATTTGTATCCAAGATCAATCAAGAAACTGGTAATAATCTAAGAGTATCTAATCCTCTCCATTTTGTTAAAGATTGTTAAAACTCTTTAAATTTCATTTATCTAGCTCCTTAGTGTGGGTAGAAATGGTTTCATTTTCATAATTATTCAGGAATATTATGTTGAGAGACATGTGGATAGCAGTTTATGGATTTTGATTAAAATCTATTACGAAATGACGCAGATTATTACACTGTATGCGGTGTTCCACTAAGCTATTGAACAGGAATAGGAAAAGTATCAGGAAGACTGAATATTGCGAATTGGATCAATCATTTTATTGAAAAATATGTTTTACAAGTAGTTACGAAAAATACAGTAACTTCTAGTACCGCTGTCGTTTGACATACTCATTTTGAACAAATACTTTGATTTTCATCCAGTCTTTATTTTCCAAAAGAGTTGCATTTTTTTCTTCGAGAGCTAAACACTCTTGTTTTTTTTTGGGGGCTCATTATTTTTTATATGATTTGCAAAAAACTGACAACAGTTTCTTTTTGTTTGTTGGTCCAAGGAACCAAAGTTCGTTTTGATCCTTTTCCTGTGGCTTGTTTTTCTTTTGGATGAGTAGTTGAAATTTTACATGGAAGCTGAAGCACCGTGTCTGATGAATCTTTGGTATTCTCTGGTAATAAAAAGTCAGGAACTATATTCAGTTCTTCCTGTATCGGTTGAATCTCATTTTCGCTATCATCATCATTCCCAATAATATCTTCTTCTAGATCTATATTTATTTCATCCAGACTCTTTCGTTTATATTGCGCCGCTTCTCCTTTTTCCATCAGTAATAATAACTTAAATTTTTTTGCCGTTTGATACAAATCATCTGGTAAACGATATGAACCGCGGTGGACATTAACAGTGTGACAAGATGTCTAAAAACCTTGGTGAATGAACTGATTCGATATTGTTTAGATTTTTGAGGGGACACCACCTGTTACTTCAACAGAGCTTCTCTCTCTGTGGTAGATGGCGCCGTCCAAAAATGTTTGTCTATATTCTCGCTTAATGTCAGAACTTATTTTCTGACATCTGCAGCATCTTATATGAAATTATTTCCAGTGTTTTGTCGGTATCTATGCGTTTTCCATCTCTTTGATATGAAATCTTGCTTAGCTTATTCCTGAGCTTGTTCTTTAAAAAAACCACTCGTTCATCAGTTCATTAGTGCGTGAAGAATTGTTCATTTTCAGGTAGTGTAGTGTGTAAGGATACTTTTTGTAGAATGGGCCACATTTGCATTTTGTGTGTACAGTTTAAGCCGCAGATTCCAATTTTCGCCTGTATTTAGTACCAAAAGCAAGTACAAATCTTGACGAATTGACTTATAATGATATTTCTATAGTTCATTATATTGTATGCATTGAATTTTATATTTTCTGCAATTTAATGACAATTTCATTTCCAATTCTCCGTCTGTCAAAATGCAGTTAACCTCAAATTCAAATCGTACAAAATACGAAAAACAACACGACAATGCTTTCTTTGTGCAATGTTCGGGGGCTTCTAATTCTAGCTTTGCTATTGGTGAAGTTTGACAGATGTCTCTTTTAAACCAATAGCAAAGCTAGAATTAGATCACGCGCACAGTTAGCCTCAAAAAGAAATCTGAGTAAATGAATATACCGTTACTGAATTGAAACTTAATCGAAATTGGCGCCATCTGACACGCTAGTATTCTCTATTATCAAGTAGGCCAAGTGTCGCCAAGTCGATCCCAAACTTCTACAGGTATAAGTGCAAGCACCAAGGTTTTTATACATCTTAAGTGTGACCCATAAACGTGGACAATTGCTCAATGTCATTTTCTGACATATTCAAAACTTGTGTCAGAGTAGCTAGATGCTTGCGTAATTTTGTGGCCGTCATTGTTTGTGGGTTTCTGGTACCGGCTAATTTTGCATATTTATTGATTACTTTATAACCACAGATAGGTTGTATTGTTGTGGGATTTCCAAATAAGTATACATTATTTCCACTAACGAATTCGAATTAGAATCCCCAAATTCTAAATTGTTTACTCGCACAGTACTGACTTCCCTAACTCCCAGATCAATTCCAGGTGAATTATTAACAGTCTTCAACTGCGAAAGAGATTCATCCGAAGAAGATACATTTGTACTCTGGATCAGCTCCGGTACCGGCGACATAGGCTTATTACAAAACCAATTACTCCTTTTTTGGGAAGAGTGTGAAGCTGTAATGCTGTACTGAAATCAGAATGATGTATGAGAATATCAACATTCAACTATCGTATTTCCGTAACTTACGTATTCGTCAGGGAATAAACGGCCAACCATTTTGATGCGGAAAAAACACAGACATAAAATCATACGGTGAATCGTGAGCCGCACTGTCTGATTTCTGCAAATGAATAGACTGAATTCTGATCCAATATCATTTGATTGAAGTTATTATGCATTGCACTGTTGCCGTATCTATAGGACGCCCGGCACTATATCGAGTATATGAACCAATCGTATACAATGTAAACGAGTTGACACTTCTAGCGATCCCAGCGGTGAGAACTGCCAACTAATAATATTCGGCAGCCGTATTATTTATCTTCATTTGGTAATCAAAAAAGCGCCCACCCAAATTTTGTGGGGGAGATTTTCTTGATATCTAGTCTTCTGACAAATTTTCACGTGGTAAGTGCATAGAGCGTCCGTATACGGACGCTTTATTTCCGTGGACGCCCTAATGAATGGAATGTGATAACGTATGGACGCTCGTATGATAGACAGATATATATATATATATATATATATATATATATATACATACATATAGAATGAGTATCTATATGTATAATAATAAGCCGGTCGAGATACTTTCCTATACATACATATATATATATAGAAGAAGGGTAGTCTCGTGACTGGACTAGTTGAAAATAACTATGAATTTGAAATAAACTTTGTAGAAAGGATATTCCTTGAGGTTGCAGTCAAAATAATGGCCTATGAGAAAAAGAAAAACTCTTTCTTATTTAGTCAAGCTTTCGAAAATGTTTATTTTCATTATCAAGACAAGTAAGGTGAGGTTAAGTGAAGACAGCGAACTAATCACCATTTCGTGATTGAAGAACTTTTCAAAATCATATCACTATGACCCACTACTAGTAATATATATAAAAATTAAACAATAGCACTCGCACATATTGTTTTAGATACTTAATTTAAACACTTTAAAATTTGAACAGGCACAGTAATTACCACATGGTTGAAACATAATATATATATATATATATATATATATATACCTATATATAGTCTCCAAATTTGTTCTTGATTCATTCATTCATTCATTCAAGTCATGTTTAGTTGTTATATATTATATTTTATGACTATTATGAACATTTCTACTGTTTCTTGGGTTTAATCAAACCATTATTATTGTATTGACTCAAAAACTGCAGAAGGTTACAGAACGACACTGATGCTGTCTACATTTAAAATTATATTCATAAAACATACATATAATACAAAAGAACATAACATACCTGGGTTTCTAAAAAAAATACTGTTGTTCCGTGTAAGTAGTTGTGAATTCATATACAATGAAAATATTTTTCAATTATCAATTTTTGTACCAAGAGAATGTTGCAGCATTCTATATAGGTTCGTTACGTCCTATCCTATATCTTTAAAGTTACAATATAAAACATCAGAAAATATACATTATATCACAGAAGTTCTTTCAAGTCATTCTACAAAAAATACTAACAAACCATACTTAACAATACTAAATAAAAAAATGCAAATTCGAAAAGAATAATTCAACAATGGAAATCATTTAACCCATGATACAAAGAGGTTTGTTACTTTGTAGTTGTCAATTTATTTATCTACCATACATAAATCAATTATTGTTAAACCCACAGGTTGAAGAACTGTCAATGGCCATTTGATGTATTTAATTTCATGCCAATATAGTATATTAAAGTATAAGTGGATAAAAAGGGCTTTAAAACTCGCACGATTTTTCGAGCACGACGGCGCAGCCGGAGTGCTCGAAATAGAGCAAGTGTTTTTAAGACCAGTTATCCACGAATACTTTACGTTATTTTTTTTTATTGGTGCACTTTGAAATCATATATACTGGTATTATTACTACAAAAAATAGAAATAAGAACTAATAATGCAAGAAGGTTGAATTCCTGATGTGACACCAGTATACCTTTCGTTGTCATGGAAATGAGAAAAACATTCATTTGCAATTTGTTACCAAAGATCAATATTTGTTGTCACCAGAGCTCAAAAATGAATGATTCTAATATCGATTTTTTGAATAGTGAGGCAGAATCGCGGTTAATACCGCGAAAATCCAGTGATATATATAAAAAAGAATATGAAAAGTTCATCAAATGGATGGAGGAGCACATATAAATGAACGAATTGTGAGTAATATTTTATCTGACGTTACAAGGTACTCCTGTCAATAATCAAAAATTTGTCATTTAGACTTCACGTTTCTCGATTTGTTGATGTTGTCATGGTTACCTTTAAAAAACGCGCGTTTTTTAAAGTTCGATTTAAACACGCTGAGGCGTGCTTTAAATGGGTAAAAAGGGGCACCAATAAAAAAAAAGATATTTTATCATAAATATCAGTTATAATTGAAGACAAATGAATAACTTATCGACATAAACTTCCAATGATCATTGTTTCTGTTCTCCTATGCTCATGGCGGAGGAAAAATAATACAGCAAAAATAAAGTAATGTAACTGAAAAACACAGCCAGATTTTTTGTGCACAGACACTAGGCTTGTTTTGGTTTGCAGTAGGGATGGTCCTAGAACCGTTCAAAGTAGTTACACAGTCGTTTATTGAAATAAAATATTTCACGCTACTTTGTCCTACTCTTAAGAACCGATTCGGAATCGTCCTGACTTCGAACCAAAACAAACCTTGTATATTTCTCCTGTTGCGTCCTGTGATATTGATACACAAATTTTGGGTCTCTGTTGTATTACTTGACTTTCTTTAGATTCACCTTCGATGGATGCTTTTACAGTTCTGTGTTTCATGGAAAACATCTCATTGAATAACAGGATGCATCATGAAATAAAGGCCAGGTTGAGTTTTTCTTAGGAAATGTCTTCACTCAAAAGGTTTCAGAACTCTGTATGCAATATGTAGTATATCAATCAATCAATCAATCAATACTTTATTGTCCAAGAATAGCTTCTTATTGACAAAGGGTCATAAATAAACATTAACAAAATAAAAGTACAAGTATACAAGTGGAGTATAAATGTGGAAGTAAAACATTAATCGAAAGAATGAGATGAGATAGGATTAATCTGTATAAACAAATACTAAAAAAAATTAAAATAAAAACATGCATTTAAGGCCACGCCTGCCTACTATAAGGTACACTTGAAACTACAAAATCATCGCATGAGTTTTACACTTAAGGCGTATCGTTAAAAAACTCATCCAAAGTGTAATATGCCTTATCCAACAGTAACTCTTTGACACTTTTCCTGATTTTTCTTTCTGAATTTAGAATTTTGATATTCTGAGGTAGATGATTAAAAACTTTTTTTGAATTATAAATCAGTGAATTCTTAACTTGTGTAGTGTTGGGCTTAGGAAGATCATATTATCCATCTGTCTAGTCTAAAGCGAGGATTCTATGGAGTTTTATTTAGCTTATGTTTTAAACATCAAACACGCCGTCTCTAGTATAAATATGCAGGTAAGGGTCAATATTCTATGTGATTTGAATAAGGGCCGACATGAATCTCTGAAGCCAGCCCTACACATATACCGGACAGCTCTTTTTTGGAGCATAAATACATTATTAATTGATGCTTTGTCTGAGTTCCCCCAGTAGCAGATCCCATATCTCAGGTGGGTCTCTATAACTGCAAAATATGTTGTTCTTGCCGTGGTCTGGTCGAGTTCCTTCGATATGACTCTAAGTGCATAACAGCCTTCAGCTAGTTTGGTACATAAGCTTGAGATATGTTCCTTAAACGTCAACTTATTATCAATTTAGTCAAAGAGGATTCGTGTAGACTTTTGTCACCTATTGAAATAGGATTTAGCAAACATTTAAAGGTGAGAATGTGGGTTTTATTTACATTGAAGGACAACAGATTGGCGTCGCACCACTTCTTGACTTTTAGGATGTCATTTTCTATTAGTGCATTCAAATGATGAGTGTCTTTATTATGCCAAAGAATGGTGGTATCATCTGCAAAAAAGGTGAATCTACCCGCAATATCCAGTAGTGCGAGATCATTCACGTAAAGCAGGAATAATAAGGGGCCTAAGACAGAGCCCTGTGGTACCCCACAATCCACCAAAGACTCCTGAGAGGTTAGACCACCTGTCTACGTTTAGAGAGATAAGACTCGAACCACTTCAGGGGCACATCGCGGAAGCCATATCTTTCTAACTTTCTCAGCAGTATTCTGTGATCCACACAGTCAAAAGCCTTTGATAGATCGCAGAACACCACTGCCGCGGCTTCATTGTCATTAAGCTTTAGGTATAGATGCTCGAGAAGTTCAAATGTGGCATCAGAGGTGGATTTGTTACGTTGGAAACCAAATTGGGCCGTTGATATTATATTGTTTTTATTCGTGAATGATAGAATTCGTCTTTTAACAAGTCTTTCGATAATTTTGGAGAGAGCGGGTAGGAGAGAGATAGGTCTAAAGTTACTGGGGTCATTATGATTGCCCCCTTTATATATTGGAATAATAACAGCGTTTTTTAAGCAGCCTGGGAACGTGCCTTTCTCAAAAGATATGTTAATTGCCTCAGCTAGAGCATCCAATGCACTAATCGGTAGTTGTTCAAAAATTTTTATAGATATTTTATCCCAACCAGATGCTTTTTTGTTTTTTATTTCAGCGAATACTTCTTTCAATTCATGGCGGTCTGTGGGACTAAAGAAGAAGGTGTTTTGGACTGTTACATTTCCCATATAGTTCATGGGGTCTTCCGTGATTGCTATGGTTTTGGATAGATTCAAGGCGACTGTACTATAATATTTATTTAGTTCATTACAAGACGGTATGCTGGTGTTAGTTGGAGCACTATTTACTCCTCTTAGGTCATTAATTATTGCCCAGCTCTCCTTTTGTTTATTTCTAGATTCCAATAATCTGTTATTGTAATATCTTTTTTTAGCTTCTAGAATAATAGTCCTATATAAAGTTATGTATTTATTAAAGTAAGAGAGAAACCAACTATTTGGCGAAACAAATTTCCTGATATGATGAAGGGACCGTAGGTTCTTAGAGGAGATTAGTAGACCTTTAGTTATCCAAGGTTTTCTGTGTTTTTTATTTTTTAGGAGGCGACAAGGGAAAGCTTTATTAAAGTTATGCACCAGTTTAGTGTGGAAATCAGTCAAAGGATCGGTGTGACTGATAATAGTGTTCCATTGGGTGGCGGAGTTCAAGGTATTATAACTTGCTGTGGAAAAAAAAGGAATAAGACCTGAAGAAATAATCATATAAAAAAAAAAGAAAATTGTCATATTTCTCTTTTTTATTTTTAAGTAATATAATCGTAAAACTTGGCTAGTTGTATATAAAATTCAATGACAACAAGATATTCATAAGAGTTTCCCCAAGTTAATTTGAAAACAAGATCAATGATCACAAAATCTGCAATTTTTTAATTACTGCAATGAAAAGTTTGTTATTGGTATTCAGGCTATGCTAATAATTCTAATCAACCTGAATAAAACTTCATATATATCACTTTTTGAATTTTTGACTTCCTGATAAAAAAATTCCAGGGCCAAACGTTTAGTAACAATCAGTTTGTGTGTTGATTACTCCATAGTGAGCCAACTAGAGCAACTCTACTACCAGCCAACAAAAAAAATAAAACAAATTTGATTCCGAAAATACCAGCCCACTCTCAATAAAAGACTATTTCGAGAAATGATAGAAATCAAGAAAGATAAATTCAACATCAACAAAAGAAAAGATATTGACAAACTTCACTAGTCATTTTGAACTCTCAACTCTAACTAATGTATTTAATATCCCTCGAAATTATTGATATATTTTTCTTTATCTGAGTTTATGTTACAAATGTTTTGATCCTTTTCCACGATTATCGTTGAATACAATAACCGAAATGTTGGGTTGAATTAAAATATTTCCGCTCTTATTCGGACCCTCCTTTCATGAATACTTGAACATGATATTTGAAAAGTGTCTTATGAACTGTATTCCAAACATTTGAATTTTGTCGAAATTGTGTATATATGCTCTATATATAGAAGATTAATTTTTCCAATAGTCTGAAATTTCAAGTTATCAATAGACTGCATAAAAGTCAACATACAATAACTGTAGCATGCACATATACTCATATCAAGATAAAAACAGCGCATGTGTAAATTTGACAAATATTTATTGGATCAGGGACCCCAGAAACTTCATTTTAGTGAAAGAATGTGTTTTTGACTATGTTCTGTTAGGTTTAAAATATTTTTTTTCAGATATTGGCACCAGAAATATCTGTGTGCCTCTAGTGACTTGACTGAAAGTTGCATGGAAACCACTCAGGATTGATTATGATCATGATCTGTCATGATGGATCACAATTGATCTGGACTGACTACGTCTGATCTGTCAGCTACTGAATCGGAAGTCGTCCCCAGGTATCTTCAACATTAGCCCTTAGAGGGCGAATCTTCCCAGCAACAATACAAATATCCCCAGAATAACGATAACTATTAACATTTTAGAATACCTTTTCCTAGCAGGCTCCACAGATTCCTCTGGCAGAATAGCACCAAATTGTGGCAAATCGAATGTACTACAAAAAATAAAATTATTACTATCTCTATAATAAGTAACAAGTTATACAGCATGATAAACATGTGAGTAGTACCTCTCTCTGCGTAGAAAATTCCCTATATTTATAAATTGAAGATTTATATATGAGGATGACATTGAGTATAAATATATATATATATATATATATATATATATATATATATATCTATATATATATATATATATATTCAGAGATATTTAAAATTAATTTAGGCAGCTCAAGAACATCCATAGTCTCCATGAAATTTGTATGAACAGAAAATAGTGTTTCAAAACTAATCTAATGTTGGTACAGTTTTATTCAAATCAAAATTGAAATATAAAAATGTGTGTATTTTTTTAAATGTTTGTGTGTTTATTCCTTTGTATGCAAACTTTTTCAGAGACACAAGCTGAAGATTGTAATTCTAGTGACAATATCGATTGGTTTTTGACAAAACATCATAAGCGATAAAAGTAAAATTCCGCAGGAAGCTTTTTTTCTTACACTGTCTTTATTTCAATACTCAGAACTCTCAAAATGTGTAGGACTCTATTTATTTCGGCGAAAAATCGTTCAAGTGAATAAAATCCAGTGCAAGTTATTATTTTCATTGAATATTGTTGCATATGTTTGTCAAAACAATTTCAAAGTTTCTTCGATTTGGATCTGTCACTTAAGATACTCATGAGATGTTTTGTTGGTATCAAATTCGATATTTTGAACAGCTACAAAGCGTAATCTCGCAATATAACGTCATGCAATTTTTAGGTTAAAGTGCACTCTACTTTGCAGTAATCGTTATTAGGTTTTTACGTGTTACGTTGTTCTGTCATCATGGGAATAAAATATTATCGTAAGCGACAGAAACAGAATCGTAACCGACAAGATTTTCTGGCATTTATGATCATCTGTCAGTAGCATATTGTCGTAAATGTCTGAACACCCTGTAAAGTACATTATTTAATTTCATTTTTGAACTGGTCAAGGTAATGTTATTTTTCGGAACATGCCTTGTTTTATTGTGTCAAAGTTTCAATGTAAAAAACACTAAATACCGATTTATAAAAAAAGCTTCTGATGGTTTGATCGAGGAGTTAGTTTTCAGTCGTGCCATAATAAATGAGATTCATTCACTTGATAATTGTTCTTGTTCCTATTCAAATAAATGTTGTTTTTCTATTTTTCTTTTCCAGTTCCTATTTTAGCTAGTTGATCCGCTTTTTCATTCCCTTCTATCTTTGAGTGCCCTGGTATCCATGTGAACCTGAACACAGTATCATTTAACGAAGCCAAATATGCCATTTGTTTTATATTCATGGTTATATAATCAGTATTATATGCATTACCTTGTCTTGATATTTTGTCCAAAGCAGATTTTGAATCTGTAATTATGTAGTTACTTGTCATATTCCTTTCTAAACACACCCTCATTGCCTCTTGCACTGCAATAGTCTCCGCCTCACAAACATTAGTGTTATCTTTGAGTCTGGCTGAGTAGCAAAAATTTTGCTGCGGCATATAAATACCATAACCAACCCTTTTCCCTATTTTAGACGCATCTGTATATACCAAATTAAATAATTCTTTATTTTGTTCTTCAAATAATTTAAACTTTTCTTTTACACTATTTTCATACTCATGTATTCCCATCTGCACAATTTCTGGTTGATATATATATAAATGTCCAGATCATAACTATAACATGGTGGAATATCATTTATATACACTGTGTCCGTAAAGTATGGAACAAATTCATTTTTAGCTAAACAGGTCATTTTAAGAAATAATCCTGAAACACGTCGATTTTTGATGTTAATTTGCCGTATTTTAAAATAATAATCTAATATACAGGGTGAATTACGTTCGAGTAATGACGTCACCGTCATTTTTTTTAAATGGAACACCCCCATTTTGTCTCAATTTTCGGATTACTCTAGCTGAGCTGATTCCAAAATGTATCACATGTTGATTCAATTGGTACAGGGTGGACAAAATACAATAGTTTTGTGTGTGCTCATAAAGTAGCGTGTAACATTCTTTATTAGGTAAATTAACAATATTATCAAAATACTTATTGTCTAGCGGCAATTGGTTTAAATGTAACACCCGTAGTTTGCTACATGTTTAGAGTAATAAAATAGAGCTGTTTCCAAACATGTTTGGTACTTGTGGTCTAGCAGACAGAATATGAAAAAAAATATTTTTTATCTATTTATAAAAAACATAGTCGTCTACTTTTTTGGGAAATGTCATTATTTGTTTAGTAATTTATTGATGTTCAGTGACAGTTTAGTACTACAATATTTTTGGTATTCGTGAATATTCGAATGATTGCTTAGATTTAATTGGAAGTAGAAATGGAGTTAAGTGTAAAACAAAGAATTGAAATACTTATGATGATTGGGTATGGAGACAGATCGCGAACTCAGATGGAAGTGTGCAATTTGTTTAATGATAAATATCCAGAAAGACCTATAACGCGTTCAACAGTCAGTAAGATTGAAACGAAATTTCGAAAAATTGGTAATGTTGAAAATGTAAGCAAATCAGGTCGTCCCCCTGCAAATGCTGATACAGCATTAGATATTTTACCGAGTTTTGAAGAAGATGCGACACTTCTGTTAGTAAAGATTAGTCGCTATATCGGTGTTAGCAAAACAACGGTACACAAACTATTGAAGCTTGAAAAATGGCATCCTTATAAAATCAAACTTGTGCAAGAATTAAACGAAGATGATCCGATAGAAGACTCCAATTTTGCGAAGAAATTATGGATAAATGTCACCGAGACCCTCTCTTGATACAAAACATTATTTTTCCTGATGAGTCCACTTTCATGTTAAATGGTGAGGTTAACCGTCAGAATTGTAGATACTGGGCAAAAGAAAACCCCCACTGGATGCGTGAGCATCATACACAATACCCTCAAAAGGTAAATGTATGGGCTGGAATTGTACGAAATCGAATCATCGGACCCTACTTTTCCGAAGGTAATTTAAACGGGACAGCGTCCTTGAGTTTTAAGGGGTATCTGCTACCTACTTTACGTAATTTGTTTCCCAGCAGACGTAATCCTGGAGGTTTTGATGAAAGTTTATGGTTTCAACAGGATGGTGCACCTCCACATTATGCTGTAGATGTTAGAAGGTACCTAGATGAAATTTTTCCGAACAGGTGGATTGGTAGACGTGGACCCACTGAATGGCCAGCGAGGTCACCAGATTTAAATCCTTTGGATTATTTTCTGTGGGGCCATCTGAAGAATGTTATTTATAAAACGAAACCAGCAAATATTGCAGATGTACAAGACAAAATTCGAACAGAAATAAACAATATTACGCAAGAAACCATACACAAGGTTCAACAAGAATTTGTACACCGTTTGGGTTACTGTCAAATACAGCAAGGGCTGCAGTTCGAACATTTATAAAGTCATGTATTCCAGCATATTCTGTCCGCTAGACAATAAGTATTTTTGATAATATTGTTAATTTACCTAATAAAGAATGTTACGCGTTACTTTATGAGCACACACAAAACTATTGTATTTTTGTCCACCCTGTACCAATTGGAATCAACATGTGATACATTTTTGGAATCAGCTCAGCTAGAGTAATCCAAAAATTGAGACAAAATGGGGGTGTTCCATTTAAAAAAAATGACGGTGACGTCATTACTCGAACGTAATTCACCCTGTATATTAGATTATTATTTTAAAATACGGTAAATTAACATAAAAAATCGACGTGTTTCAGGATTATTTCTTAAAATGACCTGTTAAGCTAAAAATGAATTTGTTCCATACTTTACGGACACAGTGTATATATATCTTGTTGAAAAGGGGATATTTTATTTAGTGCTTCTACCAGTAACGGAACCTCTCTATTCCTCCAATACCCTACTTTATATTCGCATATGTTTTTCAAAATTTCTATGATATAAATAATTGGAGGTTTGTGATCTATTCTTTTAGTTATATAATTGATTGCTAAGCATTACCTCCTAAACTCCAGGCTTATCTCTCCGGTTTCCCCCAATAGGGCATTTATTGGTGTGGACCTCATTGATCCTGTTATAATTCTCATCCCTTGATTATGTATCTTATTCAATTTTTCTAACGATTTCTTTGCACTAGGTCTGAAAAGAATACTCCCATAATCCAAATGAGACGTAACTATACCATTAAATGCCATACTCATTGTTTTTGGGTCTGCTCCCCACCATACCCTACAAAATGTCTTTATTGTATTTAATCCTTAATTTGCTTTTTTTCAGATTTTTTCTATATGTTTGTCCCATTTCAAGTTATCGTAAAAAAAAACCCAAATATTGTATCTTGTTCATAACTTTTATATTTTCATTACCAATGTATATTTGTGAATTATTCTTTTTATGTTATTTGTTCGAAAATGAATCGCCACACATTTCTTTGTAGCCAATTCTAAATCATGATCTACCATCCATTCATTGATTGTATGCAACGTTTGATTGATTTTTTTATTTATTTCTTCAATGTCCCCTCCCTTTACTAATACTACAATATCATCTGCATATGCAGTGATTTTACTAGACTGGGTATTATATTAAATAAGGACGACATTATATATATTGAATAATATTGGACTCAAGGGAGACCCCTGCGGCAGACCCTTTGTAGCTAATCTTGGACCATGTAATTCCCCATTATCATCCATGACAAAATTTTTCCTATTATCTAAGATCCTAAATATTAGATTAGCTAAATTTATATGGATTTGATATTGGATTAAATATTTATACATGGTGTATATGTTAACATTGTCGTATGCCCCCTTAATATCTAGGAATACCGCAATTACCTGTTGCTTTAATCCAAAAGCCATTTGTACATATACAGATAGATATGAATATTGTCTATCGTACTCTTTCCTTTCCTAAACCCCGTCTGATACTTGGATAATATTTGGTTATTTTCCACATGCCAATCTAACCTGAATTTAATCATCTTTTCCAATATTTTAAGACCACATGATTCCATTGCAATTGGTCTTAAATTACTAACTTCATCTAAGATTTTTTTATTTTTCGAAATTTCTACTATGATATATTCTTTCCAATCATTCGGTATATTTGCATTTCCTAGAATATTATTAAATATTTCCAATAACTGACATTGCATTGCTGTGGGTAAGTAAATAAACATTTGATATGGAATATCATCTTTCCCAGGTTTCGTGATTTTTTTTATTCTGAAAGCCTCATTTAGTTCATTTAATGTAAATAGTTTCGTTTCTTCAGATGACACATTCATGGAAAAATTCGGGTCTATATCGACTCTAGAAACCTTGTCTAATAATATGTATTATTATTCCTGTTGGAAAACTTTCTTATCATATTCCATATATATGTAGGATTCGACTCTCTATTAATTGTGGAACAAAAACTTTTGAATCCAAGCCTCTTTTTCCTATTTAAAAATCTTTTAGTATTTGCTATAATTTTTTTTTGTTTGTATATAATTATCTAAATTTGGATTATTTTTGAAAATATTTAAAGCAATTTTTCTTTCATTAATTTTTTCCTCGCATTCTTCATCCCACCATGGATTTCTTGGCATACCATTACTGATTTTCCCCTCTTGAACTTGTATATCTACTGTCTCTTTTATTATTTTTGTCATCTCATAACTATGTTTTATGTTACTTTCATACCGATTTAATAATTGATTGTGATATTCTGTCCAGTTAACTCTCTTATAATTCCTACCTACCCATCTTCTATTTCCACTATACCCTGACTGATTTATATCAACTGTACACATAGTAGGATAATGATCACTGTTTGCGCAATCTCCCAATACTTTCCATGAGCAATTTCTTGACAAATTGCTAGTAACAATTGTTAAATATATCGGGCTTGAATTTCCCTCAGGATTACATAATCTTGTTGTTGATCCATCATTTAGTATAACCATATTATTTTCGTCTATAGTTTCCATAAGTATTCTGCCATTCAAATTACTGATTGCACTTCCCCACAGTGAGTGGTGAGCGTTCATATCCCCCATCAACATTATATCCCCCTCTAGCTCCGAAAAACAATCACTAAATAATTTTTGACTTGGTATATTATTTGCAGTATTGTAAATGTTTATTAGGTTCACATTGAAAGTTTTTATTATTATAATCTGACATTCTTCGCTTTGGATATCTGTGTTCAAGTTCACAATGTTATATTTGATATATTTTTTAATTCCTGTAGCTATTCCTCCGTACCCATCTTCCTTATCTTGTCTAATGATGTTGTATCCTTTAATTTGAAAACCTTTTTCAGGCTTTAGCCACGTTTCATTTAAAAAAATTATGTCTGGATCATGTTCATTAATTAACCTTATTGAAATTGTACCTATTTGAATCTATACTTCTGATGTTCCACTGAATAATCCTTACCATTTTACCCAATCAATATTCCTCCTCAGAGGAAACCTCATCTCTATCCCTTATTTTATTAAGTTCCATAGCAGTATTTATTAGTTCTGCAACTTTAGTTTTTTCATACTCCGGTACTTCTAGAAATAATTCATAAATAATATCACTAATATCCCTTTCCTCGCTATTTTGTTTATTTAAACTATTTGGTCTTACTATTCTATAATTATTTAATTGACTTGATGTTTGTGGATCTGCTGTTTGATTTGTCCTACTACCATTATTATTAATCTTTCCTATCATTGTCCCTTGTTTGGGCTGTGAAATTTGTCCGTTTGGATTAATTAAAATCTCATTATGTGATGTTTTGTCATACCCTATTCTACCCCTGTACGTTTTTTGTTTTACAATTTGTGAATATGTTCTTTTATTATTGTTATTGTGTAGTCTTTATGATATTTCTGTCTTTGAGAAACATCAATTCTATTGATTTCTTCTCCCTGTACATTATTAATTATTGGGAAATCTCTAGGATTTCCATTTATGGTTTCCTGATTTTTAGGAAATTCCAAAAAATGATTTATTATCAAAACTCATCTTCTCCCGATTTTTTTTTGCCTATTGTATTCCTGGCAGTCTCTACTAATTGATTTATGTTCATTACTTTAGCAATTATGACATTTAATTTTATCACACTTATCATATAAATCTTCCTCCTCGTGTATTCCCGAACAGTTAAAACAACGTTTTTTACCTTTACACTGTTTTTTCGTGTGACCAAATATCAGACATTGGTAACACTGTGTAACAGGTGGTATATAGATTTAAACTTTATGTATCATATAATATATATCTATAAATTTTGGTAAAGTCACCCCTTCAAACGTGACAAGCAAAGTTGTCGTCGGAACGTATTTGTTTTCGCCATCTTCTCTAATTCTTCTATTCATCCTTTTAAAACTTAATACTCTGTATGGACTTTTAATCATATCTTTAATTTCATTTTCTGTAAATATCTTATCGATCCCTCTGACTATTCCTTTACTGGTCACGTAATTGAAAGGTATATGCTTTATATCCCCTATTTCTTAATTGTTCATTAACGAGAAATTGATTTGCACTATTCCAATTATTGAATTCTACACCAATTTTGTTTCTACCCCTGTTTTAAATTCTGATAATATTCTCCAACTTGAGATCAAAAATTTCTTTGGCAATACTAAGGTGGTTATATCTTCCTATATTCCCCGAGTTTTCAGTCGTCTCAATAATCACGACAAATGGACCTAAAGTTCTGTCTTTGTAGAGAGCTACTTCTCTTTTTTCGTCTGTTTTTTCGTTTTTATCATTTACATTTGTATCCGTTTTTTGTGACTCTGCTGGTGGCCTTGAAGCTCTCTGACTTTCCAAATTTCGTATGAATTGTACATTACTGTCACTATTGAATGAATTACTTGAATTTAATATTTTTTCTACCTCTGAATCATTGCTGTCCTCACTTAAGTTTTCATCAAATATCCCCTTGTCTTTGAATTTATCCTTAAAACTTTTCTTGGGAGGAGGTGAACCCCCTCCCGTTTCCCTATCCATAATATTTTAATCAGATGAAATATTTTTTAAACAATCAATTAGGCAAAGAATGAAAAATAGAATGGAGTGTTAGCAAAAGGTTTCGCACACCTGGTTTCTATGTCTCAGCTCTTGTCTTCACACTGGTATTCTCTGCTCTCGCTTTCGATGCTTGCACTTCGATGCTCGATTTAGTCGATTTCAGAATCCAAGAAAATAGTTAATGGTATTTACAGAATTGTGCCACCCCAGAAGACCTGCGCAGGTTGAATCACCCAGAAATACCTTTATATTTTGTTCTATAAAATATTTTGAATTGTTTTGATGAATGAGTCCTTTGCATTTTGAATAATTCCAGATATTTATCAAGACCTGAGATGGATGATTTCCAAAAAGGAAATCTGCAAAGATTTTGAGTGATTCAATAATTTGGAACATAACCTTAAAAAGGCGAGAAAGAATGAATGGCAATTGGATTTGAATAAAACTTTAGAGAGTTCAACTTGATTAATAGACACTTAGTTTATCATAATTGTAGTGAAAATCAAACTTACCAAACCAAACTTACCGGTGGAAAGATCTCGGCTGATTCTCGATGAATTTCTCTTCACAGGATATGCACTTTGGAACCATGATTATTATATACACAACATAGAGAAACTCCGAAAAACAACAAAATTAAAAATATTCTTCAGTCGCTTATCATCAAATCAACCAAAATAAAAAAAATTACATTTACAACAAACCTTCAATAATTTTGTTAATTTATTAGCACAAAGGAGACCATGTACTTCGTACTTCCTCAAATGGTGATAGGAAATGGAAACTGATGGATGGAAATGAGTACCAGTTTGTGAAAAATTTTCTGCAACTGTTGGATGGAAATAAGTATCAGTTTGTGAAAAGCAGCTTATATTTTACCTTGGGAAAGAATATTTCGAGGAATTTCAGCGTCAACTCGAATAACAAAACATTCCATTTTCGACGTTGGGTTCATAATTCAAGTCCATGGTATAATTTCTATAATTAATTTTTCGATGACAATTAACAGTAGAATTATTCTGAAATTATTACGAGGTTTGTCATTTTCTGACAAATGTCGAAATTGGAAAATTATCGCAGCGCCTCCATGCGCGACTGGCCGTACCAAAAATTTGGTGGTCAAGATTGCCAATGTTTCAAACAGTCTCTTTATTTTTAATTTGTCTATGATACACAACCACAAAAACAGTTTCTGAATTCTGAACTAGGCAATCCATACCACGTGACCCAATATGTCGGTTGTTGGCACACAAACCGATAATCGCCATAAGAATATCATTGTCAGTGTGTACCTTTGGCTTGTAAAAGTGTATTTTTGGTTATTTTCGGAGCTTTTGTGTTGTCAATTAATGATATTCAGATGGAGAGTGATTACCTGAAGACACTATTGTTGAAAAGCAGAGGCTTTGGTGAACGGTATGCTTGAAAATACATCCCCATCTTCTGTTTACATTTTTATCAATGTAGATGTTTGGTACATAATTGAAAAGGAACAAAGCATTTGTACTGCTCACTGTACTTGTATGGCCGGAAACAGTGAAGTAGGTGGTTATATTGGTGCTATATTAGAGGCAATGTCGGGCACAGATTTGGAAGCTGTGTGGCCAATGCCATCCAGTCAAAAAATTTATTGGACGACTTGCCTCTTGCTCAGTTGTTTTAAAAAATAAAATGTTTCAAATGAATATAATTGAAAAGGAACAAAGCATTTGTACTGCTCACTGTACTTGTATGGCCGGAAACAGTGAAGTAGGTGGTTATATTGGTGCTATATTAGAGGCAATGTCGGGCACAGATTTGGAAGCTGTGTGGCCAATGCCATCCAGTCAAAAAATTTATTGGACGACTTGCCTCTTGCTCAGTTGTTTTAAAAAATAAAATGTTTCAAATGAATATATATAAATACATGTTTGTTTATTTGTTGTTTTACTGATTCAGTTGATTACTCTTAATTTGATACCAATTATAAAAAAATTACACAATATTGATATTTGTATATAGAACAATTTCGATAAATATCACGATATATCAAATTTTTACTGTTAATAAATCACAATACCCTTTGAAGGTTGTAGACGATGTGGTAACTTGATTACTCTCGTCTCGGACGTCCATCGTCTTGATGTTCTTGAAAAGGTTTTCACGATGTTTCGAATGTTTGTATCTGCAATCATCTGAATACAGTATTCACATTCAAAACATCGTGTAAACCTTTTCAAATACATTAAGACGATGGACATCCGAAACGAGTAATCAAATACAACACCCTTCACAAGACTTGATCGAGGCTTTCGATAATTGCCTGAAATATCTAAAAAGGGAAGGTTGAGATTGAAAGAAATATTTCTAAATATTTTCATTTATTGAGTCACCAGAATCCCAAAGGAAATTTGTATTCCAGTAATTCAATAACACTACCTATAAGAATGTTTTTTGAGGGGGTAGGTACATATATATGAACATTCATTTGGAGTTTTATCTACTTTGAAATGGAAAATATATCAATTATATATATATATATATATATATATATATATATATATATATATATATATATATATATATGAACTTTACTTGAAATGGGATCTCCTAATGTACAATAGCTCAGATATATACAAGTAGGCAAAATCATACAAGTAATCGTAGGAACAAATCAAATCACAAAAGTCTGAAGTTATAGGTAGGTATCCATGACGGAATGAAGGATGTTATCACGAATGTGCACACAGGTATGTCTGCTGCAGCCTCTCTGATACTTGATTTTCGAATCCGTAAGATCTTCTACGGAACAAATCAAATCACAAAAGTCTGGAGTTATAGGTAGGTATCCATGACGGAATGAAGGATGTTATCACGAATGTGCACCCAGGGTATGTCTGCTGCAGCCTCTCTGATACCTGATTTTCGAATCCGTAAGATCTTCTAGGTTGATTGCAGCTAACATACAGCTCTTCTCCTCCTCGATAAGTCATTTTAACTGGTCAAAAACTTATGATTTGATACTGTAGACACCGAGTGAAACCCGACTCTATCCTTGTCGTGACGGGACCCACAGTTAACTACAATGCAAATAAAGGGCATTTTTCTTCAGTTGAAGCACGAATTATAATCCTAAATTGAAAAAACTACTCAAATTCGCACAGAAAATCACAAAATAAATACTTTTACCACTATGGTCGCTTATGACGAATTACAATGTGTGCCAACAGCCGCCATATTGCTTTGGTTTTGACAGGTCGATGGATTGCCTAACCGAACTGGGAGGTTAATCAACAGGACGGGAAGTAATAAAAGTAGTTAAGAGTTCAAATCGACACTTACAAAATTTCTAAAGTCATTACCGACCCAAACGAACGACACTGAATGTACCAGAAATTTGATGACAAGTGACATTTATTCTCAACATTTGATTCTTCGAAAATTGTTTAAATCCCCTCAAAAGAAAACAAGTGAACGTTGGTTCCGCATGCGCACATCGAAAATGCTTAAATGAAAAGGTCTATATCCCTATAATCCGTTATAGTATAGTTGGATCCTGTAAAAAATGACTGAAAACACAATTAGAGAACATAACCACAAACTAAGATGTCTAAAAACCCTGGTGCTTGCACTTATACCTGTAGAAGTTTGGGATCGACTTGGCGACACTTGGCCTACTGATAATAGAGATTACTAGCGTGTCAGATGGCGCCAATTTCGTTTTAGTTTCAATTCAGTAACAGGGTATATTTATTTCCTCAGCTCTATTTTTAAGGCGAACTGTTCGCGGGTTCTAATTCTAGCTTTATTATTGGTTGAAAAGAGACATCTGTCAAACTTCACCAATAGCAAAGTTAGAATTAGAATCCCCCAAACATTGCACAAAGAAAGCACTGACTATTATTTTTCGTATTTTGTATCATTGGAATTTGAGGTTAACTGCATTTTGACAGACGGAGAATGGGAAATGAAATTGTCATTAAATTGCAGAAAATTTAAAATTCAATGAATACAATATGATAAACTATGAAAATATCATTATTAGTCAAGATTTGTACTTGCTTTTGGTACTGAATACAGGTGAATATTCGAATCTGCGGCAAAAAATACAAATGTGGCGTATTCTACAAAAAGTATCCTTACCCACTAGACTATCTGAAAATAAACAATACCTCACGCACTAATGAACTGATGAACGAGTGATTTTTTAAAGAACAAACTCAGGAATAAGCCAAGTAGGATTTCAAATTTCAAGTCAAAGATATGGAAAACGCATAAATACCGACAAAACACTGAAAATAATAACAGGTAGTGTCCCCTCGAAAATCTAAACAATATCGAATCGAATCAGTTCATTCACCAGGGTTTTTAGACATCTTACAACAAACGCAGATGTTATTGACTAGTTGACATATTTGAGATTTGACAAGTCGGTGATAAAGAATCTGACAGCCTTCTGCCGGTGCTGCCTACGAATATATTTTCGTATTGATAGCAGAAATAAAATCATAGTTCCCACATGAAACATTCTTTGGAAAGCTTATACAAAAAAATATCGCATGCAACACGTACGCAAATGGCTTTCGAGGACTCATCTTCATATAACGGACTTGGCTAGCGCCTCGTCCGTAAACATTACGATTCGTCCGCGAAAGCCTCATTTTGCGTACTTGTTACATAAACTACTATTGTTTATGAAAACTTGTTCGGCTATTTTAGTTTTTTCGGACAATATGCGCATATTTCGATCAGATATTGGAATTGATCCAATAAGCCCACCGAAGACAAGATTCTGAAAATAGAATCACAAAATAGAAATCTTATGAATGGGCCTTTTCACGACTCGTTACGCGCAATCGCATTCGACATGTTAAAAAAGCGGTTAATATGAAAATTTCGGACACTTTTAGTGAATATGGCTGCAATTAAATGAAAAATAAAGATAAATAATCTCAAAATACAAATTATTACTAGCTG
The DNA here is from genome assembly GCA_018342105.1 of Gonioctena quinquepunctata. Classification (NCBI taxonomy): domain Eukaryota; kingdom Metazoa; phylum Arthropoda; class Insecta; order Coleoptera; family Chrysomelidae; genus Gonioctena; species Gonioctena quinquepunctata. Next base: position 53,958 of record JAFIRS010001592.1, read on the forward strand.
AATAGATCTTTGCTACTTTTACCTGTAAAAAAACATTAATCATTTGAAATTACAGCACAAACTATTACATTAACAATTAAATAGATAAAAAAATTATCTGTTAAAATTATTCTTTTTTATACAACTGATGGGCTATGGTTGGACCACTTTCTCCTACCAAGTGAAGTGAACAAATATATGTATCTTTATTAACATGATCAATCAGTTGGAATCGACAATCACCTCTACCACATCTTTTAACCCGCAAATCACATTTAGCACTTTTTTTAGATATTTTTGTTTCGTCGATTTAATTAATTTTCGACGATATTCGATACTTGACTTTGGAAAACTAATAAATTAATATAAGTTCCCCGAAAATGTTTTACTACGTGTATCCCTGCGACATATCCCATAACAACACTTATAAAGTGTCCAAAAACATGGTGGAAGCTGAGGCATGCGCACAAAAAAAAATCTAGAATGAAAAGGCCTATCCAGGTTTAACATTAGAAACACCTTCAACCGAAATTAACCGAACAGGTTTTCTTCTTGAGAATACCCTTTTATGACAAATGACAGAAAGCCAACAACCATCGACATTATAACTGATGGACTGGCCGTCACGTGACTTTAAGGTAGTTGTCGTGAAATCCACTTCCAATCAGATTTCGTTTATATTCATACCACTTTTAGTAAACATTATTAGCTGTATCATATTAAATTTTTGGAATCATTTACCACACCGAAAGCGAGATATAAGGCTTCAAAGTTGCAACGTTTAACACGTAATCCCTATAGTGAGCTACCGCGGACACCACATTTAGGCTAACTAAAAACCCTCCATTCAGATCTTTTTGAAAAACTAGTATATTATTGAAAGGTACGTAACAAATTTTACAAAAAAAAATTAAGACACGTAGCCATACAGTTATTTATTTATTGTTATAAGAAGTTTCTAAATTATTGCGTTTGAGAAGTGCAAGATGGTGAAGGCTGAGAATCGTGGCAACGCCTCAAGCGATCGCTGGTGATTCAAACAAACGAGAGCGCGAGGGTCTTGCTGTTTTGAATTGAACTGTGTTTTGGAAGGCACATAGTTATGAATAATAATTGTGAATGATTGCGTTAATTTATACTGATGCATTTTAAACATATTACAATGGGAATAGATATAAAATAAAATGTAGTTTCAACGAGTAACGGCTAAAAACAGTGCATAAACTTTATTGTATTCATACATTTGTACAAACATGTACGTATAACAAAATTCAAATATTTTTGAACACAAACAAAAATTATTCAGATTTCTAACAGGCTAATAAAATATAACGTATAAATCTACAAAAAATATAAACAACAATGAATGTAATATTATTTATTCTTAACTATTATACTAAGTAATCACTTGATTTACTAAACATTTATTTTTAATTCATTAATGATTTTAGTCAATGCTTTTCTATTTTTAGTAACTCTAGTTTTCCATTCTCCAATTTTTCAGTCATGTGATTAACCACAGCTTCTTCTCCTTCATCGTGATACATTTGTTTCAGAAAATGGTATGTTATATTTTGTTGCGCAATTTTTTTCAATAAATCCCGTGATATAACATTTTTTAAGGCACTTAAATTGGGTAAATTACGAGATATTCTTTCGTTCTCAAGTCGCTCTGAAATACATTCTTCATATGATTTCATGTATGTTGATAAGTCTGACTCTTTACCAATAAAACGAACTAATTTCTGTAAAATTTGTACATCATACATCGCTTCGTGGAAATTAACTGATGTTTCGTTTGGTATTGAATCTTTGGCTAATTTTGATAGCTGGAACATTCCTGGCCCTTTTCGATCTGGAAACGTTTTTTTTTAATAATTAAGCTATCCACAAATCCTGCTATCATGATAAAATCTTCTATTAAATTATTATTAATGATTGCTCTTAGTAATCTAGGTACATCGAATCTCGCATTATGCCAACGAGTAGATTTGGATTGTAGATAAATTTAAAAATTATTTAAATGCTACCAAACAATCTACTAAATTTTGTGAATCGACTTGTACATCATTCAAATATAATTGACCAGAAATTGTACTCAATCCCGTAATTTTTGTCGCCACAGGAAACTCAAAACTTGGTGGCAGTTCCGACACTTCAAATTTTTCCCAAGTTCTTTGAGATTAACAATGCGATTTCCTTCACACACATCATTTTCATTAGACTGTTTTTTGGTCGTATTTCGAGCCTTACACAATTCAGACAATTTATATTTCCTTTTTTCAACTTTTGCTTTAGCAAACCTACCAGTTTTTGCGCGAAATCGATCCATAGCTTTGACTGCTTGTTCATAAGAGTATCTTGAAAGACTAAATGCGAGCGATCGTTGGATTGCGACGTTGCCAACCGTCCAGTCATGGCTTATTTGCTGTAACACGCATGCTAATTGCGTTTCTCAGCGTACAGTTCCCTTGAAAAAGATCCCTCTAATTCGGCGCTTGAACATGAGTGCGTTCCACTAAGCGCTCACAACGATCAAAATATTCCTTCAGCCGTTCCACATGACGACCACGGTCGTTATGGTCGTGGCGAAAACGTCACTAATGACGTCATTATTTTCGCTCACGGCGAGCCCACAACGACCCATCTGAAATGCTGGGTCGAAGTGGACGTTTTGAGAAATTCGGCGCAATTTTTAAAAGTTAAAGATGGCGACAGAAAAATTTCTTTGTATGACTCGGAGAGAAATATTTTAGTGGGACCTTATGTTTCTCCCGCAGATGCTCAACGTGCGACCACAGGTAAATATTCTTCATCTGAATAACGATCAATTACACGTTCATAATTAATAACACATGGCCTAAGTTTTCGCTTTTCACGATCACGATTGCATTCCACTCTTCATCGGAACTAGAAGTAGTTTCTGAAGCATTGTTGCGCTGCATCAACAAATATTTAACTGTCGCCATAAAATACATTTTGATTATATTTAAACGTAAATTATTAAAATATAAATAAATTGAAACGTAACCTCTCCAAGCTTCTGACTTTTTATCGAGCTCGCCATTTGTAATGTTTACATGAACGGTAAACGCTCCAGTCCATTCCACTTGAGTTTTCGATTGCAACGCTCGCAAGCAAGTGGAACGGGAAAAACCGCGGTCGTGAGTGTGATCGTTGTGAGCGCTTAGTGGAACGCACTCCATGTATTGCATCGCGCTACAATCGAGACTAATTTTTGATAGTGTTTGTAGCCCGACAACTACCTTAACACACAGTTCCTGGCGGACTATATAAGAGAGAGAGAGATGTTGTGGAGGATAGAAATATGTCATGGCAAAAGATACAAATTGGCTATGCCATTACATTGGAAAAACCTATTTTTGTTTTTTTTCAAGGAAAATATTGACTACTTTGAATGAGATGAGCTTTGAAAAAGTTCAAGGAATCACAGTGAGGAACTTTATGAGACATATTTTCATGATATCTTTCAGAAACAAAAGAATTCCATTCAGCCTCCATCTGAATGAAAATGTTTTTCATTTCTCTTCAAAAGTTTTCAGAAACATCAGGACTGAAAAAAAAATTTGATAACTGAATTTATATACGATATCATATGAAGTTAGAAGTGCAATTAAACTAATTTGGGAACTCCAGCGATTTCAAAATTTGTTATCAATAATAATGCCTAGATAAAAAACGTTTATGTAATCTATAAAATTTCGTGTCTGCAGAAAATATGGCCCAATTATTTTTGGGAAATACTGAGGAAAATAGTACGTGTTATTGGAAATGAAAGTTATATTTTTTCTATCGAGCGTGACGAATAAGATCGACGGACAATCCGTAGGGAAGTCTGTCTCATTTCAGCCTGTCGCTGTAAAAGTATATCTTTACTCCAGCTGAGTAAAAGTATGCCGTTACTCCAACGGAGTAAAAATTCCATGTATATTTATAACGTTCGAAGAAAACATTCTTCAATTCAAAAACATATATTTCTGCGTTTGTTCTCGGAAAAAAAGAAAAATTTTGTGAATCAAATAAATTACATTATACTTTTATAAATATTATTAACCAATATCAGTTTAAGCAATTGCTCTGGAAAAAACGTCAAATTCTACCCCCGAATCAAACAAAATCCTACCACCCACCTATGATACTAATAATACCTAAATCTGTCAACTTCAGCTACAATTTAAATAGCGGCACAAAAATAAAACCAAGTTATATAAACAAGAAAAGTCACGTAAAATGTTACCAGTTTATGCGTGACAGAAAATAAATTTAAATTTTCTCATAAGTTCAATCTTCGGAAACCTTTGAAAAATCCACAAATCACTACCTACATCCATGCTTTCTCACCTATGAAATTCCACATCCAGCCCTTTTTTGTATCTAACTACACAATTGTAGGCTGCACACGGAGAAGGCATATGTATTTAAGAATGCTTAAAACTTGTCAAACAGTTCAGAAACACTGGATAAATTTATAAAAAATTCGCAAAACATCACACGAAAACACATATAAACAATATAGGAAACCAATGTTTTGCCTGAACTCCTTCTGTCCTTTTTCACAGGTTCCGATATCAATGGTCTCTTTCTCACAACCAGTCCATATTATTATATGTCTATGCCAACAACCAACACAGCCGGTAGCCGGTAGTCAGCGGTAGTTCAAATGTCAATGACGCCGACAACTAAACCTAACTTTTCCTGAATAAAAGTATGAGAAAGTGGATTAAATCATTTGTATCTTGAAATATACCAAAATGTCCCACTCACAAAAGCACAGTGGAAAAGTGTTTGTCCCTTGGTATAACACGTAAGTCATATTTCTCCCCCGTTATGATATAAAAATTGAAATTATTCCGTTTTAGAGCTGAATGGAAAAGTATATACGCGATGCTTACTGCCGAAACAAGAGATAAATATGAGGAATCACTGAAAATTATGAGGATTTGGAAAATTCGTACACCTCTCTTATCAGCTGGTGTCGAAGGAACAATTATCATAATGGAAGCAATTTTATTTGATGAACTGAATTCATCTGATACCCAAATGAGACAGATATATGCAATATCGTTATTGAGGTGAGTAATAATGTATATCCCATATCAGAAGGATATCTCAATAAAGATACAGTAGCACTGGCTGATTATCTGATGGAACATCCTCTGAGACTTCATTCAAACGTGTTCGTCAATGAAAAAATTGCAAATTATCATTTGCCACTTTTGGGTAGAGTATATGTATTGTTGGTTAGGCACCGCATTTCGATTCATTGGTATTCGATGTGTTTCGTGTTATTTTGATCAGATTTGATTACAGTTATTCTAAACAATGTAGAACAGATTTCTATAATGAAAACAAAAAAAACTATAATTTTGATAAACATCAGTCATTATTGGGGTGAAATGTTTTCTAAAAAAAATAAATAATTTTAGATTAGCTATTTGTATATTTGAAATTGTTTATTGTAACAGTTTTCCTAATATACAAATATAAATTTACATGCCCCCATAAGTAAATCCGAGCATTAGGGGAATTTGATGAAGCTAAATGGCAGAGAGGGTTACCTAGAAAGAAGGTGTGAAAGGCAGTGAAAATAAAAATGTCACTCATTCAACTGATGAAAACAAAGGTATTTCCCAAATCAATTCAATTTTGGTATTTTGAGCAAATATTAATGAATATACTTGTGGTAAATAGACACAATAATCATAAAGTATTGATAAGTGATCCAGTGAACAGGAATAACACCAAAAAACATTGAACCTTCCTTCCTAAACAGAAGTAATTTTTCTTAGGCAAATCTCCAAGTTTTTGGATGTATTTGAATAAAGTTGCAGAGTCTGGGATACATCTATAACACCTTTATTGTTATGGATTTCAGAAAAAATATAAGCTTAATTTTTTTGTGATTGCAGCTTATTTCAAATATAAAAATCAATTTTAAGTACCCTCCAAACTTTTTGGCATGAAAAGTTCAATATAGGAGATTTGACTTCAACAAACATAACACCAGAAATATGAACGATCAAACAAACAGCTTCTTCTTTAGACAAATCATAGGTTCTATTATATATAAAAAATCTGATATCTTGATGAGGAAAGTGCATGTTACGTGTACCTATACAAAGCGAGATACAAAGCTATCCCAACAAAATTGATAAAATCAGTATATTTTTAATTTTAAGTATTTCTGAGTACTGGCTCAATTTTGACAACTCAAACAAAATTAACATTAACTTTTTGATAGAGAATACAATTAACATAGAGGTATATGAATTTTGTAATTTAAATGTTCTAAAACAGTGATCCTCCTTGGTGCTATTTATATTTTCCTGGATAATCTGTTGAATAAACATGCAACTCGTTTTGAAAATCATGTTCTAGGTGATTTCATGACATTGTAAGATTGAGTAGACTAACATAATTCAAATCAATCAATCAATCAAACTATGCTTTATTGTCAGAAGAAACTGGTCTTATCGACAAAGACGTTAAAGAAATACATATTAAAACAGAAAAAATAAACATTAAAAACTAAACAATAATAATAAAAACGACAAATGGTACAGGGACAGACTAATTAAAATTTATATAGTTTAAAAAGTTAAAAATTAAGAAATGTAAAATAATAAGAGGGTACATCCCCACGATACAAACATATTAAAATAATTCCTTAATGAAGGGGCTAGTGTAGTTCACTATAAACGAAAGAGTTCATAACTAAAAAATTCCTCTATATTGTAGAAAGGATGAATGTATAGTAGTTCTTTTAGTTGTTTTTTGAATAATGCAAATGCTTCAATTTCTCTTAGGTTTAATGGTAAGCAATTATAAATTTTTAGCCCGTTGTAGATGATGGATTCTTTAGCAAGATTACTTTTAGGTATAGGTAATGGTAGTCTAAATTTTTGCGAAGAACGAGTGTTATGATTTAGAGGCGCTGATATATATTTGTCACGGTTTCTATGAATTAGACATGTAGTTTCTAAAATAAAAATCGAGGTGACTGTGAGGATTCTGTGGATTTTGAAGAGTTCCCTGCAAGAGTCACGCGGTTTAACTTTACAGAGAGCCCTAATGGCTCTTTTTTGAATAACTTGCACCATCTGTAATAATTGATTGCTACACACTCCCCAGAATGCTATACCGTATATCAGATGGGATTCAATAAGAGCAAAATATGCCGTTTGGCGGGGTAAAACCCAACTCACGTGATATTATCCTAACGGCATAGCATCCGGAGGACAGTTTCTTGCACAATTTTGTAACATGTTCGCAAATTTCAATTTTTTATCGATGTGAAGTCCGAGGAATTTGGTGAAGGAGACATTTTAATGGTGTTAGTTCCCAAGTTGAGGGTAGAGAGTTCGCAGGAATGTAAGTAATTCGTTTTAGAGGCATTGAAGACAAGCAAGTTATCATCACACCAGGATTTAATTTGTTCAATGTCTTTTTCAATATTGTGATGTAATGTATTCTCGTTTGTGTCATGCCAAAATATCGTGGTGTCATCTGCAAATAATGTAAACTTGCCGGATATATTAATTTTTGTAAGGTCGTTTATATAAAGCAGGAACAATATTGGCCCAAGTACAGAACCCTGTGGCACACCACATTGAATTGTCTGGGCATGGAAGAGGTGGTTGGTTTTTATCATTTGAGTGCGATTTTCTAGGTATGATATGAACCACTGCAGGCTAGTTCCTCTAAAACCATAGTATTCTAGTTTGCGTAGCAGAATTCCGTGACTAACACAGTCGAACGCCTTGGAAAGGTCACAACACACAGCAGCGGCCAGCTCTCCATGATTAATTTCATCATAAACTTTTGAAAGAAGGGAAAATATAGCATCATTGGTGCTCTTACCTTTTTGAAAACCAAACTGGTTCTTGCTCAAGATATTATTTTTAAGTAGAAATTATTTGCATCCTTGTACACTGTAACGAAGTTACTATTTCCCCGCTATATTTATCAGGCAAAAGCTCCCTGTAAGGAATTAAACTCCGCTTGACAGTAATAATCGGTCTAGAAATGCCATTTGTGTTCGTGATAAATCCGTGGATTACATATATCCTAATAAACAGACTAAACGCCTTCCGGGAAAATAACGCCAGGCGTAGCTAAAATAGCACGCATGAGTATAACCTGCGCCGGCTATCCACTCTCGAGAAAACATTTTTATAAAACAAGCTGGGCTATGTTCAAACGCCGACGAGACATTTCTGTCATCCGATAGAAGCCCCAGCCAGCAGTCCAGTCGAGCCAAGACACCGCCTACCGAGCTGCACACGTCCGAGGATGCCCACTAAGGAGAATTCCACAAGGAGTGAGCGGAACACATAGCAGTCATCCGATAGAAGCCACCCAGTACAGTTGAGTCGAGACAGAGCGCACGCACCGAGCTGACGCACAGCACGAAGGATTTTACGAGCTGGGTAATTATTCTGTGAAAGTATACTTTGTATCGAAATCGACAGAGTCCACAAAACGGCGCGCGCATATAAGTCGGTCGAGAGGTATTCGGAAAAGAGGGGGAAGCCGGCTGTAGTTCCGTTTCGACATATTTCTAAGAATTAGTAGCTTGCCGAGCCCAGCAGAAGCAGTCATGCGTCCGAATAGTATCCAGAGTGAGAGCCAAAGACCGAAGCAGTCCACGAGCGTCCCGAGCTTTGCCGAAGGAGTAGGATCGGAGTTTGGGTAAATATTGTATATCGGATATATTTTGTAAGTACCCTAGGTGTGATTTGCGCATGATCAAACCATAGCCGTCAGAGGCCAATGTTCACTTTATTGCGGCGCTGATAATGTTAGTCGTGTTTGAGATCCGATACGAACCACCACGTACGCCGAGTGATAGCCCGTGACCGTCAGACCAGTATATCAGATCCGGTGAGTCATTTAGTTTCCTTTACAACAAGAGCAGTTTAGTAATGTGATACGTTTGGCTAAATTAAAAAGCACGGGTGGAGGTCGCATAGAAGAGGTAGACATTTCTCGCGTCTCAACTTCCTGCGCTACGACGTGAGTTTATAGACAGAGATAGGAAGCACGGGTAGAGGTCGATAGAAGAGGTAGACATTTCTCGCGTCTCAACTTCCTGCCTCTAACGTGACTTGGTGTTAAGACAGAGATAGGAAACACGGGTGGAGGTCGCACAGAAGGGTAGACATTTCTCCCTCAGCTTCCTGCCCCGCGTGTCGGTTTTAAGGGATTCAGTAAACACGGTTGGAGGTCGCATAGAAGGGTAGACATTTCTCACGCTCTCAGCTTCCTGCGCTCCGGCGTGTCGGGTTTTCAGGGGTATAAAATATTAGTAAACACGGTTGGAGGTCGCATAGAAGGGTAGACATTTCTCACGCGTCTCAGCTTCCTGCGCTCCGGAGTGTCGTAAGTAGGAGTTAAAATAATAGTTAACACGGTTGGAGGTCGCATAGAAGGGGTAGACATTTCGCGTCTCAGCTTCCTGCGCTCCGCGTGTCGGGTTTTCAGGGTATAAAATATTAGTAAACACGGTTGGAGGTCGCATAGAAGGGGTAGACATTTCTCCGTCTCAGCTTCCTAGCTCGGCGTGTCGTAAGTAGAGGTTAAAATAATAGTTAACACGGTTGGAGGTCGCATAGAAGTGGTAGACATTTCTCGCTCTCAGCTTCCTCGCTCCGGCGTCGTAAGATAAAAAGGCATAAAATTAATAGTAAAACACGGTTGGAGGTCGATAGAAGGGGTAGACATTTCTCACGTCTCAGCTTCCTGCGCTCTGGCGTGTCTTGATCAGGGAAAGACAGAGAGGGAGAATAAAAGCTAGGCAGAATAGGTAAAAATTTATCGCTTTGGCCGTCCGTAAAGACTTGCATTTGATACCCGCTGTTGCCTTGCACCCGTTTTTTTGAGCTTGCATACTAATCCGTACGACCCCCCCCCCCTTTTTTATTTATTTATACGGATAAACCATTTTTACATAAGTACAATGATAAATATAACTAGGTCTAAGTTTCATTAAATATATTATATAGAATTTCCTAAAAATTTTAAATAAATTTCCTTAAATTATTATATATTTTGCATTTCTAATACGGATCTCAATCCATTCTTGAATTGGGTAAGCGTAATATCAAATAGGTCAATAGAACCATGAATATCATTAAAATTCCGAGGTAGTCTTGCTAAGGGGCTATGATAGGTGTAGTTGTTAGGATAAAATTGAATTAAAAACAATTTCCGATCTCGAGTTCTAAAGTGTGTGTTGAACCTCAACTGTGTCAGAATGTAATTACAGTCGATCAGACCATTGACAATTTTGAATAAGAAACAGAAATCAAAAAAAGTTCTACGAATTTCCAGAGACTGGATGACTAATGATTGTTCAATGAATGCGTAGTCAATGTGGAAGTCCTCACGGACAATACTTTTCAACACCACTGATGAGTATTCAAGACTTGGACGGAATTTGGGCTAGTGATATGTAGAGCAATTTAAATGTTTCAACTGAGAAATGATGACTATTCCTGAAAATAAATCCCAGGACTTTTAAAAGACAATTTAGTGTCGAGGAGTATGCCTAAATCCCTTATTTCATTCACTTTGCTTAATGGTTTTGCTCCGAGGTTGTAATCAAAAACAACTGGGGATTTTATTCAAGCAAAAGTCATCGAAAAACATTTTGTAACATTTAACATTAATTTATTCATTGATGCCCATTCACTGAATCTATCCAGGTCGGCCTGGAGGAGTAGACAATCATGAAAACAACTTACATTCATAAACAATTTCACATCATCAGCAAAACTTAGGATGTCCGAATTAACTATTACGTCATAAATATCATTCACAAATAAGTTGAAGAGAATAGGGCAAATGGGACCTCGGGACCCTGATGTAACGGATATGGCATTTGATAAATAGTTATTAATGCGTACACACTGGCTACGGCCAGACAGAAAGCTTTCAGTCCACTTGAGGCAGTTTTTTCCCATCCCAAGTGAACCTAACTTAGCCAGAAGAATAGCATGGTTTACGAGGTCGAAGGCTTTCGAGAAATCTGTATAAATAAGTAAGTAAGTAAGTAAGTAAGTTTATTAATATAGGTATCCTAATATACAATATATAAAGATAAATGTTACAATATATAAATATAAATGTTACAATATATAAATATAAATGTTACATCTTAACAATAATAACATTGTAGTAAAATATTCGCTAAGCAAGAATATAAAATAATATTGAAAAAAAAGAAAATAAATGAAAATTATATTATTTTACATATTTTATAGTCATAAACAAATGAAAAAAAAAAAACCTTAAATTTAAATTTTTAATCTATAAGTAATTTTCTGAAATATATTATAGAACTGCTACTTATAATGTCTTTGGGAAGCTTGTTATATTCAATGAGACCTCGGTGGAATAGTGAATTCATTGATCTCGTGTAATTTGTTCTAGTCACATAAAAATTCATGTTACCTCTTGTAGGGTAATCATGAATTTCATTTTGATAAATGATGAATTGATTGAAGTAAGTTGGTAGTTTTCCTGATATTATTTTGAAAATAAAAATTATAGAATAATAAAACACTCTGTCCTTAACTGATAGCCAATCAAGAACCTGCAGCATATATATTATGGGAGTGTATCTGTTACATTTCAACAATATTCTCATTCCTCTATTTTGCAGTTTCTGCAATGATGAGATACAGTTTGAATTGAGAAGAAATAATAAGGAAGGACAGTAATCAAAGTGAGGTTTGATTATCGTATTGTAAACCGTTAAGGAGGTTTGAAATGACAGATATCTGCTGATTCGTGTGAAAAAAAAAATTGTTTTTGCAATTTTTTTGTTAATATATTGAAAGTGTTTTTTTAGGTTGAGTGCGTTGTCTATCATAAATCCAAGATATTTAAACTCTTCCACCAATTCAATTGTTTCACCATAGATTTCAATTTTTATCAAGTTTTTATCCAACAAATTGTTTTTATGCTGAGTGGTTATAATCATTGATTTTGTTTTCTTTATGTTGAGTTTCAGTTTATTAATTGTGAGAAATTCTGAGACTTTGCCAAGTGTTCTATTCATTTTTTGAATAGCATTTGGTAGATCAACATCACTTGCTGTTAGTAGGGTGTCATCTGCGAAAAGATTAATAAATGTACATTCCTGAATATAATTGATATCATTCAAGTATAGAATGAACAACAGTGGTCCCAGTACACTCCTATGGAACACGGTATTGATGACTTTATTAGTTGAAAATGTATTATTTATTTTGGTACATTGACCTATTTTCAAAAGTAGAATAGAAATATCTATGGTTTCAAAGGCTCTCTTGAAATCCAGAAATACTGCTACTACATTTTGAACCAGCTGTAGGTACAATCGGTTAATCCATAATATTGAAGTTTCAAAAGTAGAATAGAAATATCTATGGTTTCAAAGGCTCTCTTGAAATCCAGAAATACTGCTACTACATATTTGTTTGAATCAATATCTATTTTCCATTTTGACAATGTTACTTGTAGGGCAGTTTCACAGGAATAACTAGATCGGAAACCAGATTGATATTCCATTAGGAGTTTATTTTCATTAATATAGTCTAAAAGTTGGCTGTAAGCGGTTAGTTCAAGTACTTTTTCCAAGCATGGTAGTGTATTAATTGGTCGAAAATTAATAGCTTCACTAGTATTTGCAATTTTGGGTACTGGGACAACTGTGCTATTCTTGAGTTGTTGCGGGAAAACTCCGGTTTCCAGAGAGGTATTAACAAAGTTCAAAATAACAGGACCAATAACATCAAACACATTTTTTAAAATTTTGTTGTTGATAATATCCGAATTGCATTTATTGTCTAAGTTACTTATTATGATTTTCAATTCTTTTAAAGTCAGTGATTTAAATGATGAGAATTTGCATTGAATTCTGGGTAAATTGGTATAAGACCACGGGAGAGAAGGTGGAATTCCATCTCTAATTGATACAATACTTTCAATGAAAAATGAATTGAACATTTCAGCTTTATAATGAACTGTTACAGCTTTTGTTGTCATTTGACCTGTTTCAAAAATTATTTGATTTGGGATAGCGGGATTTTTTGGTTTTATTAGAGTTTTTAGTGTTTCCCACATTTTTTTTGGGTTGTGTGAACAATTGTCAATTTTTGTTTTATAATACTCATTTTTTTTTATTTTGAGAAGATTAACAACTTCATTTCTACAATTCTTATATGTGATCCAGTTCATTTGTTTAAGGTTCACATCATCACCATTTCTAAATGCTTTATAAGCCCTGTCCCTCGATTTGCTTAGTTTAACAACTTCATGGTCATACCAAGGCAATTGATTTCCCTTAATTTTATATGAGATTAATGGAGAGATGATCTTTACTTGCCTCCCAATATTTTCCATAATGTTGTCGTAAATCACATCAACATCTATTGAATTTAAATTCCAATTGCAAAGTAGCAATTGATTATTCAGTAAATCTAGATTTCTTGTACTAAAATTTCTATATGTTCTGATGGAATCATCATTAGATATGGATGTATTTCTGATAGAGACTGAAATAATGCTATGGTCAGTTATTTTTGGTGTTTTATGTACCTTATAAAAACAGTCAGCTCTGTTACTTAAAACATAATCGATCAATGAGCTGCTAGTGTTAGTTACTCGGGTAGGTTCATTAACTAGTTGATCAACCCCATTGATGGTTATGAAATTTTTAAACTGTTGAACGTTATTGTCATCTATGTTGAAGAAGTTCAAGTTGAAGTCCCCCACCAGAATACATCGATTTTTCTCATTGAAAAAATTTTCTGCCCAAGTTTCAAAGTGTTCAAAAAAGTTACTGAAATTAGAACTAGGTGAACGATATAGGCATCCTAAAAGTAAATTTTCGCCCTGAATTTTAAGTCTGATTACTAAGCACCAATAAACTTTACATAAAAAATTGGATATTGGCATATATGATGTCACTATTGAAGGATATATCCAGTATTCTGTTAGATGAATCACATCTCACAATTTTGTATCCATCAATCTCAAGTTCAAAATCTTCCATGTCACAGGTTGTACGTGTTTCACTAAGTAAAAGAATAGACGGTTGATAACATATGATGTCATGGATCAGTTGGTCGTGGTTGGCCATCAAACTTTGGATATTGGCATATATGATGTCACTATTGAAGGATATATCAGGATATTCAGTAATTAGTTTTTTTTCTACTTGTTGTCGTTTTTCAAAGGCTTCTAGAATTTTGTGTTGGTAGGTTAGGAGATTTGTCGATGTTGAGCGACCTTGACAGAAACCACTTTGTTCGGATCTTATGATGTGTTTGAAAGCCCATGAAATTTGAACCGAAATTAATTTATCTAGTAATTTAGGTATATCAGATTGTTTGCAGATTCCTCTATAGTTTGAAACAATATTCTTTGGGCCGGATTTATGAATGGGAATAATATAGGAGTTTTTCCAGTATTCAGGAAAGGAGCAGTATTTTATTGATAAGTTAAAAGATGGTGTAGGGTTTAGAGAGTAAATATTTTTTAACAGAAAACCTGGTACTCCATCTGGGCCACACGATAGCGTTGGTTTTAGTGTTGTAAAGAGTTCGAAAATATCAGTAAGATTTATTGTAAAGTTATTCAGGTTAATATTCGTATCCTTGATTTGGGGTATATAGTTATAGTCCAGAATAGCCAGGTCATTATTAACATAAACAGATGAGAAAAAATTCGCAAACAATGATACACACTCATTTCCATTGGTGCTAGTTTGGTTATCATATATCATTTCGCTAGGAAGATCAAAACCTTTTCTCAAATTAGAAAGATGTTTCCAGAATTGTTTAGGATCATCGTTTAGGTTATTTTCCATTCTGTGTAGATATCTATTATAGCATATTTCACTCAATTCCTTACACCTCGATCTTAAGCTTGCGAAGATATCGTAGTCATGGTCAGATCGACTGATTTTAAAATTTGTATGGGCAATTTTCTTGGATATAGTCAGTCTTTTTAACTCATTAGAAAACCAGACCGGAAAATTATCAGTTTTAAATTTTTTTATCGGAATGAAAATATTCATGGCGCTATATAAGATACAATAAATTTTTTTACAAGAGCTTATGGGTTATTACGTGTACTCCGCCTACGTTAACACACCCTCCCCGCTTCGTGTCGCTAGTTAGTGCTTGCCAGTCGTTTATTTGTTTGTAAATAACTTGAGGCTGACTACAGCCGCCCTGACTGTATTGATATATTATTAATATACCTGTTTATCCTGTTTTTAGTATTCTCTCATTGACTATTTTGAGTAGAATTTAAACATCTAGTGCGCAGTCGCCACCCAGGTCCGAAATCCAGTTAAAGGCAATTAAAGCCTGCCTTGCTGGCCCTGTTACAGTGTCACGACTATATTGACCCCTGGAGTGTATTTCTTCACTGAGACTGCCCGGAGCAAAAGTGGCCTTTTCCACTATAAACCAAAAGGTGGCGCCCGAGGAAAACCGAGAATAGTGAAAAGCGCCAAAGTTTGATAATAGGGAGAGAAACCCCTTTACAACACAACTATAAATGGGTCAACTCTGTATAGATAACATCAGAAGGGGTCACGCAACTCGGTGGCAAATTGTCGGAACTCAAATTTGAAGGGTCTTGCGAGTTAATACAATACAACTCCCACGGGTACAAGGAATTTAGAACTCTACTGATATGATTTTCCAAAAAGATTTGCTATTTTAACCATTTTATTTCTTTTTTTCACATATTTTTCTTAATTCTTATTTTAGTATGATTTCTCTGACCAAAATATTCATCAATTATACAATAAGAGGCAAAATACTAATCACAAATATAATGTTTCCATTAGTTGTTGGGCGTAATGTAAATGTGAATAGAGTGTCTTTATTAGGTCATAGTCATATCTGCTACTCATGGATAATCCGAACTGGAATCACCCGGTGTTCTTTATGAAAACCCAAAAGCTATGCATTCTGATCTTCCATAGGTCTTCTTTCTGGATCAGAATATTAACAAAACTGTGCAGTCTGGACAGTGTGTATCTCTGGCACCCACATACGACATCTGAAGTGGTATCCTTCAAGTCCAGACATGCTTTACAATAAGGGTTGTCAACCTTTCTTATCAGTGTTTATGCTGTAATATAAAAATTAAATAAATTCAAAACCAAAGTCAAAGACACTCACATTAACCATGCTACGATATAAAAATACATGAATACAAAAAATAAATATGAAAACAAAAGACCTCTTGTTTTACCTTACATACGTTTCATAACCTTACATTATCTTGCCAGCTTTTTTTAGTCATAATAATTAACTACATTTTGTAGAAACTATACCACTTTCAATTATTTTCGTACCCTCCTCCAGTTTGTTCTCAAACATTAAAAAAGTTAAATTTGTATTTTTACAGGTTTTTGAATATTTGTGCTGCTAATAGTGATAAACAAGGAGCATTCAATAGAACCGTCACAAAAAATGATTTACCCAGATGGCTGATAGATATTAGACATGATATTGCACATGACCATAGGTTACCATCAAAATCTCTATTAAAACTTGCTCTACAGGAATCACTGAAGTGGTTAATGGAGAAATATTGGAAAGTTCAAAATGACATGATTTCAGACTATATTATTACCGATGAATCTGTGAATACAAAAATTATTGAAACTCTTAATACTTACATCAAACTGAAAATGAATGTGTTCAGTGAAGTACCTATGGATGAATATAATGGGGCACTGGTGGAAAATATTAATAATCTTATATACAAAAGGTATAACATGCCAAAAACTGATATTAATGGAATTTTGGATATTTTAGAGGAAATTTTAAAACAATCTCTATGCCAGCCTGAAAATGAAAATATTGGTGAGAAATTAGCACAAATACTGGTTTCTGACCAAGCAATGTTATCCATTCATTTGAAATCCATGTTAGAAGGTAAGTTATTTCTCCTTTTGTTATTATTGAAAGAACCATATGGTTTAATTATTATTCTTGTTCCTTGTCACTGGCTTAGATTCCTGGGTTGTGTAACGTTTTACAGTCTCAAAACCACAAAAAAAACCATTCAAGAAAATCTTGAGTACTACAGAAGTTACTGCATTAACAAAATTATTATTTTTTATATAAAAGGGTGATTAAGCATCACGTCCTGAATTTGCCTCAAAAAATATAAACTTGAGAACATTATAAATTAAATTTATATTTAGTATAATTTCACATGTGTTAACCTTTTCACTGTGGGAACTGGATATCAACGTATTTCGTGATCGTACAACGGGAAACGGATAAATACGCGGGACCTTTTTGTGTATTAACTGCGGGTACCGGTAGAATACGCGATTTCTCAAGTATTTTGTGTTGCCTATAGATGTTAAGTAGTTTGTTTCTGGCTGAGACGTTTACAAAATGTTTCAAAACTCTTGTGCTTCACTACGGGAGCCATATAAAACAGCATTTTGTATATCAGGGTCAAACTCCTACGCATTGTTTTCCGAATTTATGTATTCTTTTATCAGATCGGCTTGCTGCAACAGTATCGTTTCGATGTGACCTGAGCCTGCAAGTATTAATTAGTGTATCTTGAACTTATTATTTTGGTTATTCCATATTTTTATATAATAAAAATAAGTGCCCAATTAAACTAGTGAAGAATCAAATGCAGGTTAGATAATATTTACTAACCTAACATAAAAAAATATGGCTTGCAAAAATAAATATTTAAACGAACAGAAACTTTAAGAACATGACAGTGAGGATGAATTTGAGCTAAGTATATCTAATAATTTTTTTATATTTAATTTCATTCGGAAATAGTGAATTCCAAGTATTTTATTGTAGTGAACTTGGCTTATTTTTATCATACTTATATTTGTCATCAAATTAAAATATATTTGTTATATATTCTAGAGTGTATATTTCACTTGGAAATTGAGAAAATTAATTCTAAGAATTTTTTATTGATCATAACCTCTACTTATTGATAAGACAAAAGGTTGTTTCGATCCCTAAAAACTTTGTGGAATTTACTGTTTGTTCATTTCCAAATTGAGTATAATTAGTAATTTTCCATTTATTCATAGCGAAAATAGTAACCGGTGAAGATTATAGTCTCCTCTAGATAATTGTAAGTACCGCTCTGGATAAATATATCCTTTCACTGCGGGAACCTTATAAGTACGCGAGATTATTCCTTCATCTAACTACAGGAACCGTGTTGATCAGCCCCAGCTCCCCGTATTGGAGACAAAGTTGCATAAAAAGCTATCAGCAGTGAAAAGGTTAAAAACGAGAACAAAATGTTATTCATAAAGACGATGTTATTTTATAGATATACTCAGAATATGACATGGCACAGGTAGGCAGGTTTTAGAAATCCATGCACGTAGACCTCCCTGCTCTGGCCAATTGTAACATTTTCAAGAACTGGTTCTGTTTATTGCATGGGGTGCAAAATTCAGTCATTAAAAAAAATTGGCTAAAGTAATGAAGTGTTCTGTATTTTTTTTTATTAACATTATCAATTATTTATATTTAACCACTTGGAATTATAATTTTGAAAAATCCTTCCTCAGTACGTACCTACCCCTGGAATGCAACCCTCATGCAAAATTTAATTCTCCTTTCACCTATACTTTGAGATATAACCTGTTTCATAATAAGGGTAAGTTTTACTGCCTGGGATGTGACATTCAGACAAAAAAATATATAAGGTAAAAAAAATAATTAATAATGACAGTTTCATAGATAAAAAATTATTCAAATATTCAGGGGGTAGTTTTAACCCCTTGGTATTCATTCTATAAAATCCTCTTTCAGTACGTACCTACTCCTGGAATTTAACCCTCATTCTAAAATATATTATAATACCCTCATTCTAAAATTTATTATAATATAACTATAGTCTTTGATATATAATCTGTTTTATAATAGGGGTAGATTTTACCAGCTGGAGTGCAAAATTTATCATGAAAAAAATGTCTAGTCAAGCAAACATATGAAATAAAAATGGCGTGTTACCCATTTTTATTCAAAATTGATAGTTTTATAGATAAAAATTCGATAATGCATTTTTTTTGAATTTCGGGAAAATCTCTCGTAATGTAATGGTTTAGAGAGGAGGTTTTGTGATTCAAAAATAAAAATAAGCTGGAATTCCATCAGGTCTAATCATATTTGACTGATCAGATTTGTTATTCTCAATGTCAAGGTGTTTATTTTAAATAAGTGATCAGCAAAATAATTTACTATCGCCAGAAATAAAAAGGTACTAGTTGTTATGTGTCAGTTCACCTGGAATGCAAGATTTATTATTCTTCAAATTAAAATACTTCCAGAAATCACGATAATAATTTTTTTGGTAATTCTTCAGATCTTTTCATTTATTACTCATACTTACTTCCTATCATAGCTTCAATCTATCCTCTGACGTAAGAAGAGGTATTTTTTTTCAAACATTAAGTAATATTTTTTTCTTCTATATTTATTTGACGAATTAGATCATTTCCATACCCCGATATATACTTATTTAATGTAAATTTTACCTATGAAAATTATGTTTTGTAAAGTATCATCATAACCAAGATTAGGAAATAGTTGGGACCAATTAATTTAACCGAGTAAACGAGAAAATTTTAATTAGTTTGAAGTTTCACCAAAGATTAAACTGGAATATGATTAAATCTAATAATTAGTTATTAGCCTTTGCATTAAAATACAAAAATTCAAAAAGCTGGCAGGGTAACTTTGCAGACCAAAATCGTATAATTTTTGTAATTCAGTGATGTTGGAATCCAGAAGGGGAATATAAATCAAACAAATAAGGAGTGGTTTGTGAATCTTTGATGGAACTATGTGTGAAAGTTCCAAAATATTTTTTTTCCACCGAACATATTTTCCCTTTACTAGGGAATATGTATTGGATGAGCAAAGTTTTTTTGTGATAAATGGAAAGCCATTTCTCTGTTTAATAATTAAGTCAGGTTCTCTAGAATCCTGCCGATATTTTAATTCCTGATATAATCTTGTGAAATGCTCCCTTTGAATGGTCGTTGTAAATTTTGAAGAGCCTTACACTACTAATATTTTATACTCAAACATATAAGATCATGAAAATGGTCAACTGCTTGAATATCAAGTTCCCATGGCCGACTGTACCAGACAGGTCAATGTGAAATATGTCAGACCAATCACAGAAATGGGTAAGATAAAATTTTATAAATTATTAGAGTCTGAAACATTTCCTTTTATATCTGACAATATATTAAATGCAAACGAAAAATTCAATATGTTTGTAGAACAAATTCAAATTTATTTCAATCAAGCATTTTCAGAAAAAAATATGTTAATAAGGAAAACACAAATTATAATACACAGTGGTTCAATCAAAATTTAAAAGTTATGCGAGAGAATCTCAATCTTCTTAACTACATTTATAGACTTGCCCCATGTGAAGAATCTAGAACTGAGAAAAACAACTACCGAAAGCAATATCGTCTGGCCATAAAAGAATCCAAAAAAAATTCAAACGATCTGTCAATCCAAAACTCAAGTAACACAATCAAATCAATTTTTTTTTTTTTTTTTTATGTTCTGGTTCCCACGAAAAGGGATATCCTGTAATGTTCAGAGAACATCGTGGGAACCAAGGGAAAGAAGGTAGGAGTTGGTGTTCTTCTTAAATTTCTGGAGGTTGTATGCCTCGGGGAACACCTCCCTAGGCAATGAGTTCCAAAGCCTCGCTGTTCGTTGGATGAACGAGTCTTTGGAAAGTGATGTTCTGCAGGTCTCCAAAGTGACCACGAAGGGGTGTGATGTTAACAAGTATAGAGGACAATCTAAAAAACGAGATCCAGACTGTTCTATATCTCCTGAAACCTTCAATGCTTTCTTCACGGACATTGCAAAACAAGTTCAAAATGATATTCCTAAAACAAACACAAATCCTTTGGCATCTCTGAAATCAAATAGTGAATCACCCACAAGTACCTTCAATTTTAATGAGGTAACAAACAATGAAGTGAGGGAGATAATAAATAACTTAAAGAATAAAAGTGCCAGGGACATCTTTGGCCTAAATGTGAGGATTCTCAAACACGTAAAAAATTTATTGATTTCTCCACTGACAAAATTAATAAATCAGAGTATAAAAGAAAACATATTTCCAGATGCTCTTAAATTGGGGCTTATATGTCCCGTATTTAAAAAGGGGGAGGTAAATGACCCAACTAACTATCGACCCATTTCCATACTACTAATCTTTTCAAAGATTTTTGATAAATGTTTGGCCTCCCGAATGTTTCAGCATTTCGAGTCTCACAACTTATTTAGCAACCATCATTTTGGTTTCAGACCAGGCAGAAGTACAAGCTCTGCAATATTAGACCTGGTAAGCCAGATTCATGATGCTTTCGAAAGAAAAGAATTTATGTCTACAACATTTTGCGACCTTAGCAAGGCTTTTGACTGTGTCTCACATGATATCCTGCTAGGTAAATTACCATACTATAACTTCAATTGTAATAGCATAAACCTAATAAAATCATATCTGAGTAACAGATATCAAACAGTATGTATAAAAGGGGTGTCATCTGCAAGGAGAGCTGTAGAAGTGGGTGTCCCACAAGGCTCGGTCCTAGGACCCCTACTATTTTTAATATATATAAATGATCTGCCACATGTGGCAATCTCTGAACGATATGCCCTTTTTGCAGATGATACTACATTCTCTATCAGAGGTGATAAACTCGCCGAAGTACTAGAGGAGTCGTCTGAGACACTGTCGAGGGCCAAACTATGGTTCCCAACCAACCTTTTATATTTGAATGAAACAAAAAACCAGCATATGCTATGTACACTCAAACAAACTCCTGAAAATTGTGGGTTTTTGGATGCTGCAACTTTCTTGGGAGTGAAAATAGATTCAAAACTAACCTGGGATCATCATACAGATTATGTATGCAATAAATTGAAGACTAATATATTTGTTCTTAGAAATATTTCGCAAAATGTATCTATTAGTGTTTTGAGACAGGCATACTTTGCTCTGTGCCACCCGCATTTATCCTATGCAATACTAGCGTGGGGACACGCGACTGGCACAGAAAGGGTATTTCGCCTGCAACGCAAAGCTATTCAAAACGTCTCAAATCTGGAATACACCGCTGACTGTAAAGAGGTCTTCATCGAGAAAAACATATTAACATTTCCATCAATTTATATTCTACAAAATCTAATCCATATTAAAAGTAACTACTGTGAGTACAAATCACACAATGAGTTTCATAATTATGACACGCGTAAAAATAATGACTTAGTAACAAACTACTACCGACTTAAGCGTTGCCAGAATGGGCCAGAGTTTTATGGAATTCATTTTTTCAATAAGTTACCTGAAAAGGTCAGAAACCTGGAGGTCACTGTATTCAAACATGCGATGAAGAAGTTTTTAATTAGGAAGTGTTTTTATTCTGTAAAAGAGTTTCTAGAGTATTCTTGTGATGTCAAAGATTTTAAACTTAATTAAGAATGGGTAATCATCAATATTATCATTGTTTGTAAATTTTATCTAAACCATTATGTGTATGTGTGTGTATCATGTGCGTTGTATCATACCTACATGTATATATTCTTTTTATTGACTTGTGTAAGCACGTATGTGTAAATTGGAAACACCAATAAATGATTTGATTTGATTTGAGTTTTGCATATTCAAACTGTTCTACAATCAATAAAATATTTTTTCAGTGGTGGAAATCTTACCAAGAGAATTTAGAGATATATGGTCAAACCTGCTCAATATTATGTTTGAAAACGGTTTTCTGTTTCAACTTATGAATCAGCTCTTGCAAGTTACAAATAATATGATGCTAGATAATGTTTATCGAAGACTTGCCTCGCTATGGATCACAGAAATATTCAACAGCCTTCTGAAGTTACAGGCCATCGTGGAAGAATTAGAGTGTATCATGAAGGTGATTCGATATAAATATCTATTCTGGTATTTTCAAACTAATAGAATAATTTTAATATTCTTCACTAGGTACCTTAAAAAATGTTTTTTATAAAGTAACAATAGTGGAATCTTACTCATCTTTTTGTAGGAATATTCAACTCACAAACTTTTCATAAACTAATTCAATAAACATATTTTCTTCTCAGATCAATAAGGATTCCTAGATAGGTCCAAGGCAACGTAAATAACCCATATCTTGAAGCACGATTAGTGTTATTATTATTATTATTTTCTTCTACTGTTAACAAACCTTGAATCTTTGGCAAACGGAATTTATTTATATAATTTGCCCACTCTCAATAAGTAGCCATTCATATTATATAATACTCGTAGATGAAGATGGCACCAGTAAAGGGTGTGTTAGCAGTGTTCCTGATAAAACTATGTAAAAAAAGTGCCACTAACCTGTCTCAGATGTGTTAATTGTGACGGTGTTTCACATTTTGGATGCCACAAAACAGTTGGATGATATCTAGTTCATGATGGATGACCAAGAAAATGTATATTTCACAAGTGCACTGACAGAAAATTTTACTACATTGGAAATTTCTTATCTGAAGAAACTCATCAAACAAAAAGATATTTACACGGATGATCTCCCTTGAGGACAAAATTAATATACTCAAAGGATGTTGAATAAAATAAACAAACCTATACCAGAACCATCTGTAATCCAGATTTCAAATAATTCAACAAGTGTATCTAATCAAACTAACTCCCAGAAAATGAAATCTTCAACTAAACTAGAACATCCATTTGTTCATCAGAGTTCTAATTCAGTAGTTCCACCTCTTGTACTCATCTCATTATATTCAATAACAGACTACAGCTCTGCTTAAAATATGTAACACAACTGTCCTCAGAACCATAATGGTTCGGTCTTTAGGTCATTACTCTTTATCATTTATTTCAATGATATTTGTCAGTACATGTTGGACGATACCGCTACCATACTTTTTGCTAATGATACATCTCTCATCAATATTCCATCAGATTTTTCTAGCCTCACAAACTCAGCTAACAACTCTTCTTCTTTCTTCTTCTATGCACATGGTGGGCTGGTTCCGGAGAACTCCATACAAGTAAGGCCCATTGTGCGCCCACATGATCTGAGAATCAGCTGGGCATGTCGATTTCTCTGACGAAACTCAGCAGTTTCCTCAGCTGAATCTCTTTGACATCTTCTGGGTTCAGAATTATGCTCCCCAGGATGATCGGATGATCTCCCTCTGGTGCACCAAAGCGGGGCACTCAGTAAGGATGTGCGACGGTGTCTCGCCATCTTCCAGGCACCATCTGCATATGGGATCGTCTGTGATCTTGATGAGTTCCATGTGCCTGTTCAGGTGATTGTGCCCCGTTAGGAACCCTGTCACAGTCCTGATGTCCCGTTTGTTGAGTGACAGGATCTTTCTTAACAGTTTCTCCGAAGGCCCCTTTATTTGGATCTTCCATTGCCTCATGTATGGCGCCTCCTGCTATGTTTTGATGAACTGCTTCTGCAAAAGTCCCTCCATGTTTGGGGTGGCCATGCTATTGGGTATTCCAAAGATTGGTTCCGGTCCGACTTGAGTCTTTTCCGATCCAATCTTGGCTACTCTGTCTGCCTCTTCGATCCCAGGAACACCTGTGTGTCCTGATACTCATATGAGGTTGACTTTCCTTGTTTTTTGCAAACTTTCTATGGCGTTTCTACACTCGTACACCAATTTAGATGTGATCTTATTTGATCCTATCGCCATGATTGCTGCTTTGCTGTCCAAGTAGATGACAATAAGTCCTCGACTTCTGTTGTCGAGGCTTTCCTGAAGGCAGGTGAGTATAGCATATACTACAGCCTGGAACACTGAGGCATATTTGCCTAGAGGACCTGACAGCTAACAACTTAATTGATAAAGCTACAAATTGGTCTTCTGCCAATTTCCTAGAACTCAGTGCTGATAAATCGCAACAGTTGATCATTTCCAGCAGAACTCAATATTCTTCAGATACCCACTGCAAACTTCTTGGTACCCTATTAGCAGGTTCTATCATACTCAATAGCGTGCTTTTCAGTGTACTATTTCTCATAAGAAGATTGCAATGTGTTTTGGGTAATAAAGTGTTGAGGCAAATATATTTTGGTTTATTTCACTTCTGTATTACTTATAACAGAATCTTACGGGAAATTCCAACAAGGCCCAAAAAAAATTCAGATCCCAAAAATGGCCATACATCTCCTAGCTGGTGTGGGCCCCCTTGAACATTATGGACCTTTATTCACCGAGATGCAATTAATGACTACCCTACATATACAGGGTGTCCCTGGACTTCCTCTTTTCCTCTCTGGAATGTATAGATGGAGTCAAAATATCACCAGTACTTCATATAACTTTTGTTCCTAAAAGCCTTCGTTACCAAGTTACGGGCCCTCAAAGTTACAAAATGAAAAATGTTTTTCTTTGATAACTTTCAAAGTGAATATTCATAATCATCTAAATTTTGGTGATTGACTAAACAAATGAATTCCTTTGATGATCTTTCATGCAGGAGTCAGTTGTTTTGTTACAAAGTCAGGAACGGACTACCCCTGATGGTCCACACCCCAAAACTTTGAAATGACTGGGATTTGTCCATATGTTTTTACAAAACAAGGTTACCTGGACAATTTCCTGAATAAAAGTACTTGTGTGGAAAATCGATCGGAGCAACGATTTTTGATAAAAATGCATTTTTGTTTGGCGACATCCAACCTGAGATGTCTACCATTATTCGAAAAGATCAATTTGTAATTAAAATAGAAATGATAGGTACAATGTTCATAACGAATTTTTATTATGCAAACACGTTTACCTTACAAAACTCATGGTGTAAATAATCAATCGCAAGCCTCAAGAGCAAACAGAAATGCAAAATCCGCTACAAAAACTGCTCGATATGACCCCCGTCTCTCTCAATACATTTTCTTAGTCGGCGCAAACACCCTCTCTGCACTTGAAATAGCATGCCAGGGTCGTTTCGTATGGCTTCACAATGTAATGTAATTCTATTCAACAAGGCATCTCTGGTGTGGATAGGTGTAGCGTAAATGAGGCTTTTTAGATGCCCCCACAGAAAGAAATCCAATGGATTTAAATCCGGAGACCCCGGTGGCCATGAATATGGCCCACCTCTACCAATCCATCTATTGAGGAAAATCTGGTTCAGATGGTCCCGCACAATCAAACTAAAATGAGGAGGAGCGCCATCATGCACAAACCACATATCTCTTCGGGTTTGCAATGGAACATGTTCCAAAATAAGTCCATTCAAATCGATTTGTTGAAAATATAAACAGGATGTTCATAAAATCAGATGTGGAATCATCTGCGACTGAAAGATAAACTTTAGTCACTATCTTCCAACGTCAAGATAACCTCTTGTGGGGTATTCATGTTGAAAAGGGAAACATTCTCAATTGAATATCGATAAAAAGATTTTTCTGTGAATTGAAAAATCCACGATTAAAATGAAGTTATTTTTTGTGAATGTCTAACAGAAAACAACTACTTCCCCGGCTAAAGCCACGCTGGACATTGAACTACATCTGATAGATATTCTGGAAAGGCCCTAACTCAAAAGAAAAAATCTGAAATTGAAAATTTGCATTTTCATTCAGATAGTTATTTGATTTTCTATTCCAGTCTTGATTAAGAACTCATAAAGATGAATGAGGCAAAGAAGAATGTTTCCCTTTCCATTCAAATCGTTCTGAATGAACTCCAAATAACATTCTCCATTCAATCGATCATGTAGAACGAATGGTCCTATAAGATGGTTTCCATTAGACATACCTGTCTCCCTCAAGCTGCGATCGACATGCTTGAACGTTTCTCTTGCCGGTAACGTTCGATTGGAAAAATGCTCGGCATACAGACGACGGGCTTCTGCAGCATTACCAAATGCTCGTCCATACAATGCATGCATATCTGCATATTCGTTGAATGTAAACTGTTCGGCCATATCAAAACACTTCAAACTGTCCTATTAGAATATTGACAATACAACGCACCACTCAACAAAACAAAATCGCATTCCAGTTGTCATTTTTTATCCACACTAATTTTATTTCTTTCTACACGGTGTAGAAGAAATGGAACATAAATTTATTCACCGGATATTTTTCACCTATTCATGTGCAGCCGTTTTTGTAGTTTATTCGTTTGCTTTTTATTAGTTATGTCTTCCGATGTGCGTATTTTCAGCTAAATTTATCTTTGGGTTAAATATTTTCTCCCATGAAATTATACTTATCAGTGAAACTCCTCAACATTTAAGCTGTCAATACGAATTTGCAACATCCAAATGTTGAGTTTCATGAGATTCAGATAACACAACACGAAACATGCTTATTCCACGCGTACATACAAAATATGGACTGAATTCGATATTTCATAGTGGAGTAGTTTGTTAGTTCAAAAACACCACGAATCTACATAACTTGATATTTCATTTGAAAAAATATCTACATTGTGAATGAAACTTTCAACTAGGTACTGTACTTTTTGTTTACGACTTTATTTTAGCATATTTTGTATTATCCCTATTATAAATGTTGTTGAATTAACGTTAGCATTAGTATTTCTACTGTGAAAATTTTTCATTTCAAATAATGGTGGACGATCAGGTTTGATGTCGTCGAGTAAAACTGCATTTTTATTAAGAATCGTTGCTCCGATCGACTTTCCACACGAGTACTTTTATTCA
Organism: Gonioctena quinquepunctata; assembly: GCA_018342105.1. Classification (NCBI taxonomy): domain Eukaryota; kingdom Metazoa; phylum Arthropoda; class Insecta; order Coleoptera; family Chrysomelidae; genus Gonioctena; species Gonioctena quinquepunctata. The sequence continues at coordinate 81,708 of JAFIRS010001592.1, forward strand.
GAAAATTGTCTGCGTAACCTTATTTTGTTGGAAACTATTGAAAAATTATCTGTCATTTCAAAGTTTTGGGGTGTGGATCATCGGGGGTAGTCCGTTCCTGACTTTGTAGCAAAACAACTGACTCCTGCATGAAAGCTCATCGAAGGAATTCATTTGTTTAGTCAATCACCAAAATTTAGATGATTTTGAATATTCACTTTGAAAGTTATCAAAGAAAAACATTTTTCATTTTGCAACTTTGAGGGCCCGTAACTTGGTAATGAAGGCTTTTAGGAACAAAAGTTATATGAAGTACTGGTGATATTTTGACCCCATCTATACATTCCCAAAAGGAAAAGAGGAAGTCCAGGGACATCCTGTATAACTATCAAATTGTTAAATTCACTCAAACAGAAGTTATACTTTTTCTTCAGATATAAATATGAAACGTGATCAGCTAACTAAATGCCTCGTTTCAGGTTGAATAAATCAAAATCAAACCTTCTGTATTTGAAACTTGTTGAGTTCAGATTGTCGCTCCTCAAATGATTCTCATTTTCTGTTGAATCTAAAAAACTGTCATAAAAAACAATTTTTATTGTGTACATGAATTCTTGAATTCGTAATAATTTTTATTCCAGTATTGTTTTTATCTAGTTTTGTATATTTTTAACTACAGTCAAACTCGGCTATAACGAACGGCTTAATGACTTTAGAAATGGTTCGTTATAAAGGGTGTTCGCTAAAAAGAAAATATGAAGTACATGCATTTTGGTAGATAATTTTTTTTCCCGTAAATTTACGATACTGTTCATTTTTTTACACCATAATCCTGACAAATTTGTACATTTGCGCACCCACTGTCCAATTTTCTAATTATTTCCAGCACTGACAATGTAATAGCCTTCCTGCATGCTTTCGGATTAAGCATGTTGGTACAACACAGTTGAATACAACACAGTTGAATACGTACTAACACTAAGCCATGTATCTAACAAATTCCTAGCAGAGAAATAATAACCGAGTTTATGTGTTTCACGGACTCTGTTTGTAGACCGTTATGTCCGATTGTTCGCAATAGCCGGTTCATTATACCCAAACCAAAATGCATTCTGTATATAGGTATTTTTGGCGAGACTTTTCAAATGGTTCTTAATAAACGGGTTTTCATTATAGCTTATGTTCGTTATAGCACAGTTTGACTGTAATCTATTTTTTATATTTCCTTTTTTGCTTTTTTTAAGATGGTCATTTTTAAAATACTTCATAAATGAAGTTCTGAATAAGTAGCTGTATTTTTAACCTTATATATATTTATATGTTGACAAAATTAATGTTTTCAAATATTATCCTTGTTAGGAAATACTTTTTGGTAAATTTTTTATTTGCTGTAAACCTTTGTGTAAAAGCAAATAAATCTATCTATCTCTATCAGAAACATTGGTCTAAATGGAATATTAGAATATTGAACTACAAACAAGGTGGAAAATTATCTTTTCTAGGTGAGAGAAATACCATTTTCAATAGTCAAATCGTAAATACTCTGAAAATTTTTAGAAGATTTAATAAATTGGATAATTTCGCAAATAATATTGTTTCTTGTGATATTTAAAATACTGTTTATATTTGTGTAGGGGTTAAGTGGTGCAAAATGTCGAAATGTGATAGTCAACAACTTTCTACAAGTAAACTAACAATTGTAAATGTAAACAAATTTTTCAAGTAGGATGCTGCTTATTTCGAGGAGTTTATGCCAAGAAATTGTTTATTTGAGATAAACTAGTGTATTGATAATTTACTAATATTTAGTTGATAAAAATCTCACGTAAAACTGATCAAATCCGAATTAACGATTTGAACCCCTAAAAAACGGCCTGGCACTGTGCCCTGATATGTTTTGCTTTGATTCGACTGTAGTATACTCAAAATATAACACTTATGTTTGATGCAAAACCTTGAAATGTAAATAGAATATCAAGCCTATCTAGGGTTCCTTATGGATGTGAGATTTGATTGTACCAAATTTAGAGGAAGAATAACTTGGAATTAATTATAATTTAATATTATTCGAAGCGTGCAATAATAGGCGATTCGTTTCTTGTAGAGACTATGTTTCTTCCATTGATATTAAGAGATATTTTATTTTTTATGTTATTCTTTATATTCCTTCAAACATTCTTGTATTTTCAGGAGAATTCTGAAGAACTCGATACTAGAACGAGTAAGATAATCTTGAAAACTGTCCTCAATCAGAAGAATCCAGAATATAAAAATTGTTTAGAATTTGAATCTACTGACAAGTTACCTTCAGATGAAGCTAAATCATTTGAAGAAAATGTTTTGAAGATGCCCAATGAATATACATTGAATTTCCTGGAAAGGTAAAATTCTTGAGTCATTAAGTTATTCATTAAGGCTCCCTGTTTACAGCTGGCCGATATATCTACCACTCTTAAATTTGGCACACAGATGGCTGAGCGATATATATATATATATATATATATATATATATATATATATATATATATATATATATATATATATATATATATATATAAACAATGATAACTATAGTTAACTAGGATGCTGAACATGAGTAAAATACAAGTTATGATTCATTGAGTATAATGAGTACACCTTGCTTACACATTCTACATATTCCTCAAGAGAATAGGAGTTTTAAAGCAAATGTGATTTAATTGTTTTTTAATTGAATGCATTTAATTTTCTGACTTCTATAGAAAGAACATCATATAGGTTCAAGGTCAATTAATTATTTATGGGTTTACTGAGCCCTCTGGTGTTATCCTGCTGAATGTCTGATTGTTTTTTTATGAATTTAATTGTTTCAAGTCATGATTTTTGGATTTTTAAAAAGTGGTTTGCGGAATTCTCCAAACTTTGCAATACTCCGAATTATAATTGTTTTTTTTTTCTGAGCCGGAAAAAACTAGAAGCAGCAGATGAGTTGCCCCGTAGTAAAATTCTATAATTGAGATGTGATGAGAATAATGAAAATAGATTTATTGAAATAGTTGTCCTAATATACACACATAAAGAGGATACAAATATATAAGTATATAAGTAGTAAACAGGATATATGAGAGAATAGCATTAAAATAGTGAAATAGGTGTATAAATATGTAGCAAGAAGTAGTAATAAATGGCAGGGTTGAAACGATTTGAATCAATTGACGTAAATACATGATTTAAATCACATGATTTTTTCAATTTAAATCATGATTAAAATCAGAATTTCGGATAAGTTATAATTAAGAGAAAATAAAAACTTTCAAAGTTGAATTAAAATAAAAACTTAAAAAGTTTATTATATCAAAAAAAGTATACCACTGTATTTAAATAATGTTTATTTTTAGTAAATTATAGTGCTTGTACAAAAAAACTAATTTTGCAGCGTTTTCCGTTCCTAATCGATTTCTGTGTTTGGAGTGGACTAACAAAATGTTGAGAAAATTCTCTCGACTGATACGGAAGAAGCAGCAGCACAAAATAATTGTCTAATTATGAAGAACTCTTTTTGAATAATGGCTAATTTTGTTGTGACTTCCACCAATCTTTTTACATTCTGAAGAATATCATCATGGAACATATTATCAGTGAAAGGTTCTGACAAGAAACTTGATTATGAGTGGTAGTAAACAACTATTTGGATATAATTCTTTAACAGCTTTTTAAAGCAAAATTTTTTTCACTCTCTTGTTTCTGACACTGCTTTTCTTTTCTTACAAGCTGGAGTCGAAAGACTGGAAAGTGACTGTAAAGGTTGTGAAGTACTTGGTTCCTGTTTGTTTTGTGGCGCATTCAAGCCAGAACCTTAAAAAAGACAAATTTAAAGTTAAAGCAAAATCTTTATCTTCAGTAAAAGTTATTTAAAAAAATCGAAAATAACATTTTAAACTTAACACTGTTTCTCAGAAACAACACATTACCGGACATAAGTTTATTTGGCAAATTGGCTTATTTTCTTGAATTCTACTATGTTGGGTTTAAAAAAAGCATCAATTTAAAATCACCCTGTATTCTGGATATCTTTGGAAAATTATAATATGCTGTTTGTGTACTTACAACTGATTCATTGTCCTTTTCCATTTCTGTATTTGTTTCTCTATTTCCAGATTTTCCTTCAGTTTTATTAGATTTTTCTATAAAATAATACTTTTTATTTTTTTCCCTTTTGATAGAGAGTACATCTATATAGGAATGATCAGAAACATTTAGATCTAAACTAAAACTAATGACTTCTACAAGAGAACACATTAAAACCTAACCTAAAACAAATGACATCATCATCAAGATATGCTACTAAAAAACTCATGTATTGAGTAGAATGCACCTTCAAGTAGAATTTTTTTTATTTTAACTTTGAACAATTTTTCATTGTTACAACTTTTTATGGAAATGGGGAGTGCATTAAAAATTTTCAGACCCATGTAGTATGGTGAATTACTTGTAAGCTTCAGCCTTGCATACGGAACATGGAAATCATCTTTTTGACGTGTAGTTACGCTATGAAAGCGCATATTGGTAAGGAATTTGTTTTGATTTTTGTAAATGTATAGAGCCAACTCAAATATGTAAAGGCTGGGTACTGTTAATATGAAAAGCTCTTTGAATAATTCTCTACAGGAGTAGTTATTTAATTTTCCAGTCATTCTACGAATAATTCGTTTTTGTGAGAGAAATACATCATCCGATGTTGTTGAACTTCCCCAGAGGCAGACTCCGTAACGCAGTCGTGACTCTACCTGACAGTAATATAGGGCAGTCAGTTGTTCTAGACTTGATCTAAGATTAAAAAATAAGAATGAAAGAGAGGACATCTTAGATACGATGTTTTCACAGTGTCCCTTCCAAGTCAGATGTTGATCTAGCGTGATACCTAGAAATTTAACTGACACCGTGCTATTTACTGATTCATTGTCGATTTTGATGTTGTTGAGATCTTCGCATTTACTTTGATGAGTTTTGAATCTCACAATATTGGTTTTCTCAGTATTGAAATATAGTGAATTTGAACTATACCAATCAAATAAATTACTCTAAGCTAAATTACATTCATTTCGCAGGTCATCTTCACATTTCTTTGATATTATTAATGATGTATCATCAGCATAGGTAAATGTCCTCTTTTGAAAACCTTATCTATTTCGTTGATATATAAAATGAAGAGCACAGGGCCCATTATTGAGCCCTGTGGAACACCCATTATTATATCAGAACATTCTGATGTAGCTTTATCATGCCTTGGTCAATGAATTTTAGGGTTACATACTGTTTCCTATTACTGAGAAAGCTTTCTATCCAATGCAGAGGGTTACCTCTAATTCCATATTCAGACAATTTTCTTACAAGAATATTGTGATTGACACAATCGAATGCCCGACTGAGATAACAAAAGATCCCAATCGGACACTCGCCTGCTTCTAGATATTTCAATAACTGTTCATAAAATTGATGACTTGCACTGCTTGTGGACTTAGTGGCTCTAAAACCATGTTGATTTTCGGAAAAAATGTGGAGGGATTCAACGTATCCAGATAGGGTCTTTTTTCCTTCCATTTCTCTGATGAGTTGACATTGTTACACTATTTGCAGATTTTTAGGTAACGTTTAGAAATTTAAAGCAGAAATCACACGTCACTGTATAAAGTTTTGTGGGTTTCACAAACTGTTTTGAATTCAGTGACCAAGTCAGTTAACTGTCTGTAAAAGTTTTGTCGGGTTTTTCAATTTCTTCAGAACAGTTCCAAACTTTTTTCTTGTTATTTTTATAGAATCTTCTGATGGGAAAGTGAACATTAAATAAGTAAGCTTTGGTATTCCAAGGGTCTGTCCTGGACCTGGTTCGTTTTCCGATCCTCTTTTGAGACATTGTACCTACCGGGTGGCCACTCAAAACGATCCACCAGGAATAACTCTTGGACAAATGGTCGAAGGAAAAATGCTGAAACACGTCAAATTTCATTTGTTGGGAACGTTTTTGAAGATGGATTTGTCAACTGTCATTGCTTTCTCCTCCCCTAGAGATCCACCTCTTCAAGAATTTCAAATGGGAATATGGGTAGAGTGACACCTTATTTGAATGGTATTTCCACCGATAATAACTGTGTGTAGTGTTTGCATATTGCTTTGTTTCGAGATATTAGGGGTGGCCCACTCAAGATGATCTACCCTGGATAACTCTTGAACAAATGGTCGAATAACGAAATGCTAAAACTCTCAAAGTTCATCTGTAGGGGGAGCATTTTGTAAGATGAATTTGTCGTCTGTCATTGCTTACCCTTCCCTTAGAGAACCACCCTGTCAAGAACTTCCATGGGAATATGGGTTGAGTGATACCTCATTCGAATGGTATTTCCACCCCGATAATAACTATTTTGTAGTTGCATATTGCTTGATTTGTTTTCAAGAAATTGATAGCGAAAGTTCCAGAAATGCTCCTATTTCTTCGATATTTATTAATATTAGAATTTTGGAAAATATTGCTGTTGGGCAAGCATTTTTCCATAACCTCATAATTGAGTCTAATCATTTGTAAAGTAACCGTGCGTTCGGCGGAAGAACAACAACTAGAAACAAATCGTGAAAGTCGCCAGAACTATTATTCATACAAGAAATCCAAGTAACTATCTACAAAAACTTCATTTATCGAAGTGAATGGCGTACAAACTTATGTTGGTTGTAAGATCCCCTTTTTGGAATTTTTGTTAGTTACGTGGTTTTGCGGTGCGGTTGACGAATTGCAATAATATTCGTTGAGAATGGTGTACACAAAAGATGAGAAACAGGAAATTATTTTCATTTTTGCTTCACATAATAATTGTGCCAGATTGACAGCAATATTATTCAATGACAGAGGCATCCGTAGAGAAATTTGTCTCGTGAGTATACATAGGTAAGTGTGTCAATAAAGTTTGATTATTAAAAAATTACTTTCACCATTAGGTACTTATATTTTGGAAATTGTGAGAAAATTTCGTGAGACAGGATCGGTTGACAACAAAAAAAGGCATTGCAACAGGCCAGTTATGAATGAAATGAATCAGATAGGTATTTTGGGACAGATAGCTATTAATCCGACGTTATCAGTTCGCCAATTCAATTCAAATATATATATATATATATATATATATATTCTACTATCTTTAGCGCCTCAGATAACATGCATCCACCATACATTAAGGCTTCGAGTGAATTGAGGCGTCAGTATACCTGACGTCTCAATGTCAACCTTGTTTTCTTCTCCTCCTGACTTCAAGTTATTCTGGCGTAATTTAGCGCGAGTGAAGTTCATGGAAAAATGGTTGAATTTTAAAGTCAATGGACCTTTTTTCCCATGAGAAAACACTGTAATTAGAAAGTTTGGTAATATCCTGGGATTTTTTTTTTTTTGAGGGTTTTTTCCAACCGGGAAAAAGGGTTTTTAAAATTTTTGGATCGTTGTATGAGTTGCGAATCATGGAATTGTGACGTAATGACATTTGTTATTTGATACTTTGATAGGTTCGTTCGTTTGCTCCACGGAATAGAATATTATCAATCGTTTGTCTCTCTTCAGCTCTCTTTCTTGCATATATCTGATACGAGACACGAGATATGCAGAGAACTGCTGCAAATGAACAAGCTCTCCATGAATGTTTGGTATTGAAAAATTTCGGAAATTATTTTTTAATTTTAATAACTATGAAAATGTCTAAAAAGTGCAATGTGCCCGGTTGTCTAAACACCAGTGAAAGTGAATCAAACTTTTGTAAAAAGCGGAAATAAGGAAGGTTGTGCAGAACATTTCCAGGTGAGTACATCAAGGAACGATCTTTAATTTCACTCAATGCAAGTTTGCAAAATCATCGATCAGTACTGTATTTTATATCCAGTCCTATAAACATATTGTTCTTTGGTTCCAGCTGAAAGAAGATACTATGAATTGGGAATATGCTAGAACAACGGGATCCAAATTTATGTTCAAGAAAGATGTCTGTCCACATATCAACCTGAAACGACATTGGTCTGACAATGTTTCATCATAAGTACTGTAACGTAAATAAACTTAACTTGGTTTAACTAATTTATTTAACATTTAATCTACAACTTAATTTATATTACTACGCCACTGAATAGCTCGATCGTATGGGCTCGTTCAGACTAACTTTCATTGACCGTTGTTTTCCGCGCCAATTGTTTCCAATATTGACCGTTGTTTTCCGCGGAAGAGCGACTGGATGGTTCTCGAATATCTCCGGGGATGATCTCATCGCTGTCGATGGCAACGTGTGAGGCGACAGGTCCGGCCTAGGTTCGTTACAGTACCAACGATGAAGAAACCCAAACCAAATGAAAACATCACTCCTTCAGCTAGTAAAACTGTGTTGAGTGACATTACATCCATGGGAAATATTTACTCAAGTGTTTCGAATAGTTCTTCTTCTAGCAGTAGCCAAGCTAGTACATTATCCGATTCACCAAAAGAACACCACCAAAAAAAAATCTGAGTATATTCCTAGTCAGTCTTCATCCGATCCTGATTGTGAAAATATCGAAGGACAGCAGCCCAGCGCTTATCTATTGCACTTATAGAAAAGAAGAGTAATTTTATTTGGGGCTCCTGAAAATGTTTACCACATTGTGAAATACATTACCAAAATTGAAGAAATTAAATATATGGATGTTCTGATAAGTTTAAAAAGATACGAGTTGGGGATGTATACTACATTCTGATGACTTTGATTGGAGTTAATCAAGTGTTCACAAGATTTAGATTTTCACAAAAGCTGTGCCTATGATGGCAAATTGTTTACAAGAGCTTATATATTGGCATATTGACATATCTGAAATTGAAAGAAATTTGCCGATCCCTTTCAGAGCTCGCTATAAGAAAGTTAATCAAATTATTAATTGTCTGGAAATTGAAAAACCCTCTGATCCTGTTCGTCTGTCTATGACTTGGTCAGAATAGAAAAAATGCAATACTGTAAAATTTTTAATATATGCTACTCCAAATGGCACAATACAATTAAATTTTATTTCAGGAGCATACGGTATACGAATTCTTTAACAACTTTGTCGATAAGATTCATTTCTTCTATTTTGATTGATTGAAATTCAAAAATACTTTAAATAACTAGAATGTGCAGTATTATGTCAGAGTTTTCTAAGGTTTGTTGTCACATTCTCTTCATGAATGCCAATATCTTCAGATTTTTTTTTTCTATAGCTTTGTAACCATAGGGAAAATTTTTACCATAGAAAATGTAAGCCTGTATTTGTAAAAAATAGATGAGTTAACGTCTTTACCTTTGAATTAGTATCCCTCAACAAAGAATTGGGTGTGAAATAAGTAAATGATTTTGCAAAAAATTTACGAAATTTGTATGAACATATTTCAAGTCTAGTCATTCTAAATTATTAATTATATTTTCAGTAGTTCAAACTTAATAAATATTTGACTCATCACATGAAGGAAACACTAACAGGTACCGAATATGAATGTATTTATATTATAATACAAACAGACAAAGCCCACATATATATTCACAGTATAATGCATTTATGATTGATTATATCTAAACAATCACAGAAAAAATAATTCGGCGAATACCCCAATGGATGAAGGTAAGTTCAACAGAAGCTTAAATCCCCACTTCATTTTGAAGAATTCATCTATTGCTTGATCCATTCTGTGTAAACTGTACAGATGCTAGATGAACATGAAACAAAAAAACATTATGAAAGTAGTCCATGTCAGGTGGAGTTCTAATTAATTAGTAGAAAATCAGTCTGCTCCAGTAAAGCATTTATTTCTAGGAAAGAAAATAGATGCATTTCGGCAAAGTATTTTGCCATCTTAGCTTTCTAAATATACATAAAAGATACAGGGTGAACATCGTAAAATTGGTAGAAGATTAGACAAAATAACATAACATCACGACTTACACAAACATTGAATTTAAAATGTCAACTCATTAATTCAGTCAATAACCTATGTTATATTAATCAGTTGACATTTTTACTTCAATGTTTGTGTAAATCAGTGATGTTATGTTTATTATGGTAATCTTCTATCAACTTTACAATGGTCACTCTTGATCTTTTTATGTATATTTTAGAGAGCCTGAAGATGGCAAAATACTTTGCCGAAATGAATTGCTAATTTCTTCCCTAGAAATAAATGCTTTTTTACCGTGGAGCAGACTTCATTTTCTCTACTAATGAAAAAAAAAGCTTGATATTTTTTTCAAAGGATAAACAAAAACTTTTTTAATGAAAAATCAAAGTGGTTTCAAATATAAATTAGAAAAAAAAGAAGCATTTTCACTTTATATTTCTTATGAAATAACCAGAGGTTGTGAAGTATCACATGTTCAATTTTGATATAAAGTATCATTTAACCAATATATTAGGAGTAATTTTGACCAACTTGAAATAACTAAATAAAATAATCCTCACCTTCATTGGCAAATGAGCTTGCGATCTCGGGGATTACACAGTTCTTTGATATATTCTGTGCATGTGCTGAAACATGAAAACAAAATCAAATATATATATATATATTTATATATAATGCCTGTGGCTTCCCGTTTCCCATTATCTCGTTTGGGTGCCATAATTAATTTTACAGCAAAAGTAATTTTCATGTTAGGTTACACACGAATTCTTCATTCGTAATAGAGAGCCAAAACACCAATGTTCATGACCATAACTCAAAAACTAACCGAAACCCCATAAAAAAATGTACCCCTCATTTGACCCCTTTAGGGGGTGAATTTCAAAAAGAAAAGCTCAAATACCAGTTTTCAATAATAATAATAATAATAATATTTCTTTATTTCTGAATTAACCTTATATATACATGTATACATAAAGCTAAAAAAGCAATGACGTCAAAAGTATAGCACATTTCAGAAGATATGGTTCATATAGTCATCTACATTGTACGGTTCTAGATCTAGGAGCAATTTTTTTATTTTTGTTTTGAACAGATTCTGGTTTCCTATTGATTTAATAGTATTCGGTAGCTTATTAAATATTCTTATACACATATAAGATGGATTTTTTTCAGTCAAACAAAGTCGATGTTTAGGGTAGTTTATGTTAATGGATCTGGTTTCATATCTGGTGTTTAATTCTTTGATTATTCCAAATTTGCTCTTATTTCTTTGTAAGAACATCAGGCACTCGTATAGATAAAGAGCATATACAGTGAAAATTCTTTTCTCTGAAAAGTCCTCTGCATGACTGTCTAAAATCCCTCTTATATATGATTGAGTACCTTTTTTGGATAATAAAATGTTCTCTACAGTTGAGCCTATTCCCCAAAATATTAGTCCATATCGCATGACAGATTCAAAATTGGCATGGTATAGTGTTCTTAATGTTGGTTCATTTAAGTATTTTGCAGTTATTCTAATTGCATAGCAAACCTTATTTAGCTTACTAGCAACATATTCTATATGTTGTTTCCAGTCCAGAAAGCGGTCTAGTATGATACCTAACAACTTAGTATGATGATTTACTTCCAAGTTTTGTTCTTCCAATTTAATAAATTCTGGTTTGTTTTTCCTACTGTGACTTGTACTAAAAATCACCATGTTTGTTTTATCCTCATTTAGAATGAGTTTATTTTGTTGAAACCAGTTTTTTGCCTTTGTGTAGGTGTTTGTTGCTTCAATTGAGAGATTTTGTTCATCTTCCGCTCCCACAGCCAAATTTTATCATCCGCAAATATGGTTATGTTCCCATTTCCATTTAAATTTTCTGTTATATAACACAAATCATTTATAAAAATTAGGAATAGAATTGGTCCTGCAATACTTCCTTGAGGTACTCCTGTATTATTATATAATATGTCTGATTTTTCAATGATTCCTTCCTGGTTATTTTAATACGCTGTGTCCTATTTGAAAGATATGATTTAAACCACTCACCAGCATTTCCTCAGTACACCATATATTTCCATTTTTTCAATAAAATGTTCCTATCCAGGCAGTCATATGCTTTTGTCAAATCAAAAACATACCTAATGCTAGTTTATCGCCTTCTATAAAGTTTAAAAGTTCTTTGGTGAATTGGCAGATGGCGTTAGTGTAGATCTCCTTCAAATAAGCTGTTGGGAATGGTTCAGTATTTCACATTCATTCATGAACAATATCAACCTTGAGCACATTGCAAGTTCAAAAATTTTTGAAAAACTGGGTAGAAGACTAATTGGTCGATAATTTTCCATCAACTCTTCATTTCCTTTTTAAAAAGGGGTTTGATTACAGCTAGTTTCAGTTGATCAGGAAATATTCCATGTTTGAAAGAATTGTTTATTATATAAGATATCACATTGCTGATTGATGGTATGCATAGTTTGACTATATTTGTCGGGATCTCATCATCACCACTACTATATTTATTTTTCAATGTTTTTGATATTTCTATTATTTCTTGCGGATTTGTGGGTTTCAGGAATAGAGATCTATTATTATAATGTAAATAACTATGATCTGAAGTTGTCTCTGGGAGATGCTTCACCATATTAGGGATAATTTTAGTTAGGAACTCGTTGAAGTCATTTGCTGTGTTTTTTCCACCTTTGATTTGACATTCCTCATTTATTTTTAGATTTCCATTAATTTCTTTACAAATCGTCCACATAGTTTTGTTTTTATTATCCGAGTTATTAATTCTTTTTTCTAAGTTTTGTGTTCTTTTTTTCATAAGAAGTTTATCATATTCCTTTTGGTTTGTTTATATTCATTACTAATATTTGGATATGTTCTACTTAAAACGAGCAATGTGTCAAGTTTGTTTTTAACTCTATAACATCTGCATCTTTTGTATCAACCGTTGTTCCTGGTCGACATAATTTTTACAGGAAAGGACTCATTGAAAATATGTAGAAAATTATTTATAAACTGTGTCCATTGACTATTTACATCTTTTACATCTATTTCATACACTAATTGCCAATTTTGTTCACTCAATCTTTGCAAAAAATATTTTTTTGAGCTTTCAGTAAAAAATCTACGTGGTGTTGGTGGTTGTTTGGATTCTTGAATCTCAAAATTGATCTTCTGTGCTGAGTGATCTGAAATATGGTATTCAATTGTCTGACTTTGTGACAATTCAAAATTTGAAAAAATATTATCTAAACAACTTTTGCTGTTCGCTGTGATCCTAGTAGATTCCTTTATTGCAGGTGTCATATTGAAAGAGTTCATCAAACTGAAGAATTCTGATTTGATTCGATTTTCTTCCATCATTTCAATGTTGAAATCTCCTGCAACAACGATATCCTTATTGTCATTTACTAGTTTACTTAAGAGTATTTCAAGCTTTCTAAAAAATGTTGGTAGGTTTCCATTTGGGGTTCTATAAATTGATATTACTGTAAGATTCTTTTTCCCTATCATGCACTCTACGGCTGCACACTCAAAATCTGCTGTTTTGGACAGCTTTACTAGATTTTTTAGTTCCTTTGCTTTTTGCTTCTTCTGTACAAATATTGCTGCTCCCCCATGTGAACCTTCTTCTCTACAAAACTTCGAAACTAGTTTGAAGTTCTTTATTGCTGTGTTCTCCATTTGATCTGCTGACTTCCAGTGTTCTGTTACGCATAGAATTTTACATTCATTATTTACTTCTAGCATGTTTTCCACCCTATCTATTGCATTTCCAATTGATTGTACATTTTGATGAATTATGCTCACCTCATCCTTATTTATGTGACCATAGTTATTTTTTTGACACCTTTTTTGCTTCAGTAAAAATTTCCCCCTTGATTTCTTAAAAAGTCCTTATGTTTATTGAAATCAAATCTTTTTACTCCAACTCCCCTGGGCCAGAATTTTGTTTCATACATTTCATCCTTTTTATCAAAGGGTGCTGTTACAACAAATGCTTTTAGCCTGTTTTCTTCTGTTGGTATCTCTCTGACCTCAATATCTTCCTCTATTACACTTGTTTTATCTTTTATATACTTTTTTATAATTGTTTCATTTGCTGTTCGTTTTATTCGATACAGATAAAGCCATAATTTTTTCTCTGCTCCACAGAAACCATTTTCCTTGTCCTCTTCCTGTACTTCCCCACAGCCAATTAGTTTTTTTGGCCTGCTTTTTTCCTTTTTCCTTTTCCTGGTCTTTCCTCCAACTAGAGTAAAGTTGTTTTCATGTTCATCCACTTCGCCATCTATTGACTGTTGTTCGTCAGTAACACTACAGGTGTAAGGTGCTGCCCTCTGTATATGAGAGGGTAGACCAACTGGTCTTAAGTTTTGTCGTAGTTTACTACTAAATGATGGTTTGAGTTCCTGCTGTTCAGTTGGTTTGTTTTCCTGCTGTTCAGTTGGTTTGTTTTCCTGCTGTGATGTTGATTTGTCTTCTTGCTGTAGGGTTGGTTTGTTTCCTCGCTGGACTGTTGGTTTGTGTTCTTGCTGTTTAACTGTTTTGATTCTGTTGACATTTTTTGTTTCTCCTTTAAATGATTTATCCTTTGTAATAATAATTCTTATTTACTTTGAGGATATTATTTTTGTCTTTCATTTCATCTAACAGTTCTTTTAGGTACTTATTTTCAAGTTCCACTTGTTGTTTTTCGAGTAGGAGTACTTTGGAATCTGCAACTGATAACCTCTGATTAACCTCACTTTGGCAGCATTCCACTTTATGGTCTCCATTACTTCTTAATTTTAGTCTTTCTGCACAACTTTTATGTAGCACTGATAGACAATTTTTGCACACGTAGACTGAGCACGTTTTTCCACAACATTTCATTGTGGCACCTTTTATATTTGTTGCATTTTCTTCACTATTATCTTTGGCGTTAACATCGTCGTCCATCTTGATAAATACACATACCTTCAGGGCCAAAGTCTAAACACGGACATTCTAGGACATTGCTTCTTCGTCTATCTGCACCAAACAATTATTAAAAAAATTGTGGACTTTATGTTCCGGTGTGAGCTTTGCTTTCACATTGCAGACGTTTTCTTGGCGTTTCAACTGTATGTAGCCAACAGCATTATCACCACTGGAGTCACTGGTAGATCTGTAAAAAGATAACATGTGTTGATTTACTTTTTTGATGCGAATAAGTCAGTTGAAAATGATCTCGATATTTATTTCTGCTATATACCTCACAAATTGCTTACCGTTTTCACATTTTTCATTTCAGCACTCAAAAAAGTCATGTTTGTTAAATAAAGAGTAAATCATCTCATAATCCACCCTTGGCAAATTTTACGAAGCCTTGTTTCATTATAACCACACCAAATCGTTTATGATATTAAGAAATTAATAAGTTGATAAAAATATGGTTAACCTCAAATCCCAATATTATTTTCATGGGAACTGGGAACTGTCTGTAACATTTGAGGTGTTGCCAATGATCGGTCTTCATCAAAAGGAAGGCCCGTTCAGAAACATTGAATGTTTTAAATAAAAAAACCCGTTGTTGAAATGAGATATTTTTTTAAGAGTCTATCAATAAACAGAGTTCAATTATATATTAATGGTGTATATCAAGCAGTGAGCTATATTTTTGACAAGAACAGTAATGCGTGTTTCTGAACGTGGATTATGGAGGGGGTAGTTTTCGATGAACGTGACGTCACGGGTACTCTTTCAACCGCAATATCTTTTCGAAATAAAAAATATATGATGGCATTCTATGTCAATTGGACGTTTCAAATGAAATACAATCGACCTATATAAGTTTTGGAATTTTTTTTTCCTAAATGGAAAGGTCCATTGTCAGTGTTGCTATATGGAAGTAAAGAACATTTTTCATGAGGCGGTAATGTTACTAACATAGTTCAAGTAGTATATTTTAGTTCATGATTTTGCCGCTTGAGACGCTTCTGTAATATACGTTATATGTATATTTTATTCGAATAAAGCATATTGTAAACTCAAACGATATGGCAACATTGCACCATGTAAAATATTGCTATTAAGATGCTTTGTAGCCTCTTTGGCAAACAGTAAGTGAACCTATCTCAAGGAAAATGTATATATTTTTATGTTATTAGAAATTAATTGTGCTTCAGTGATAACTTGTAGTTTAACAGGTCTAAATATCAGGATTTATTCAATCTATTTTAATATTTACAACTTTTTTTTAACTTGCTTCGTTCCTATGTTATTCTTTCAGATAGACAGATAGACAAAAAACGAGTTAATGTATTGTCATCAAGTTCTGAGCCATTTCCGAAATTTCAATTCTCTAGCTCATTGGGAAGTTAGTTTAAAATCGATTGTATTTGTACCGGGCCGACACACAAGCGAGCTAATAAAAACGTGGTAAATATAATAATAGTTTATGTAACAAGTTCGCAAAGTGAGGCTTTAGCGGACAAATCGGAATATGAAGATGATGTCCGCTAAATCCATTTGCGTACGTGTTGCATATAACATTTTTTAGCTTTCCTATTAAACAGAACATACATGCTACACATATTTCCTCGCCTTGCATACATTTTCAATCACCATCTATACGCTAGTGTAAGGAAGTTGCAAAAATCTAGCAAGCGATTGTTTATCAATGACACATTTGTCAAATACTTCTCAAATATTAGTGTTCATTTTTCATGAATAAGCATTCCAAAAGAATATTCTATAGTTTATTGGGTCTCCTGAAACTTTTTTAAGATGTTAATTATAAGTTTTCTGAATAAACAAAAATAGTCCGATAAAGTTTTTCCCTTACGACTTCACCGGCCTAGTCCGGTAAAGTGGTATTTTGCGGACTATTTTCAATATCCAAAGTAGGCACTTTGTGAAGCGTGTCCAAAAAAATAATTGTATACCGAACTGCATCCCAAATATTTTAAATATATTCGAGGACTGAAAATGATATTGCAATATTTAAACTGTAATGAAATACTGAGAATGATATTTTGTTAATGAAAACAAATGTTTAAACTATAAGTATATCTTGGGAATACTGACAAATATTCAAATATTTCAAATATATTGTAGATATTTTGATATAAAATTTTTAAAGGAAAGTATGAAGTGATATTTGTTGATACTGAATTACTGAAACTGATATTGAAATAATTTAAATATATTTAAGATATTTTGGTACTGAAAGTCGTATTGGAATATTTAAATTTCTGTATGTACACCTATTTAAAGAGTTATTTCCCCCTCGTTTTTAATAGTCTATTGTCCATATGTTTAATATATTTTCCTGCCCATCTCACAAGTCATTCCGTATATGACATTTTCGTTTATAATTTTGATATTTTCCTGTATTCAATTTTTTAGTTCTTGAATATCTCTCAGAGTTGTTTTGTTAAGCCATTGCTCAACCTACATGAAAAAAACCTAAGGGTGCGAGTTCGTTGATCTTGGCGGCCAGTTACTAGAACCATCAATTACTTGAATCATAACTGTAACTGGCAGTACAATATTCAGAATAAAACTGTCGACAAGTAAGTCATAGCAATATTGATTCTGAAAGTACAAATAATTAGTCTATTATACCTCTGATTCATCAATAAGCATTTATTATTTGAGTTATGTATAACAAATATTTCATCGTTAATTGGTTGAAAATAAAAGTATTCATCCAAAATACATAAACAAAAAAAATTATCAAATAATGATTTTCCTTGTTTTTATTTCATTTTATTTGTTTTCAATTTCACATAGTTTCTTTCCAGTTTTTTATTATTATATTATATTATCATGCAACCACTGCTTTTAATTACCAGCCATACCGGTTACCAGCTCACTCATTGGCCTCTTTGATGCTTGAATAGCATTTATAAGTTTAGGGTTCACTTATGCTCATACTAAAATATAAAATAATAAACGAGTTTTTATTCAAATTCACTAAAAAGTAAAAAATAATGGCTTTGGATGTGTGACGTAAGTTATTCCGTGAGTTATAGATTCAAAAGCTTGTGTCGTGCAAAGTTTTCAGTTCCAATACAAAAGCAGGTGCTTTTTAGTACTTAAGTACGCCTCAATCTATGCATTTTTGTTAAAGCATCGTTATTATTAGGCTTTTTTTTCGGTAAGTTCTGAGCTATCTAGTCCTTCAATGAGGAGACCATCTAAAGATTAATTTATCCGCCATCTTGGAGTTGCCATCTTCAATTTATGAATTTTAACTGAAAATCAATAATCTTCGACTAAATTCATAATCTTCGACCCAAAAACCCCGATATACCAATTCTGAATCGAATCGGGCCATAATTACAAAACTCGTCCGCCATCTTGAATTTGTGGATTAAAAAAAAAATCATACTATCTGACCCCGAAAACCCTCACATACCAATTTTGAAATAGAATCGGATCATTAACACAGAGATCATCGGCCAACTTGGAGCCGCCATTTTGATTTTATGAATTTTGACGGAAAATTCATAATTATCGACTCTAAAAACCCCATACCAATTTTGAATCGAATCGGACCATAAACCTAAATCTCGTCCACCAACACAAAAATTCCAGAGCCGCCATTTCAATTTCATACATTTTGTCAAAAAAATCATAATCTCCGACTCCAAAAACCCCCACATCCAAATTTTGAATAGAATAGGATTATAATCACAAAACTCATCCGCCATTTTGGAGCCGCCATCTTAATTTATAAATTTTGACAAAAAATGCATAATCTCCGCCCCGAAAACCCCCACATCCAATTTTGAATCGAATCGGACCATAATCACAAAACTCGTCCGCCATCTTGGAGCCGCCATTTTGTTTTTTTCTCTAACAAAAATTTCATAATGCATTGTCACCGGAATTATGAACACCTGCCAAACTTCAGCTCAATCGGATGTCGGCAAGTGCTCCAAAAATGCATTACAATTATTTTTTTTATGGACCACAGAAATGAGGTTCACAATCTCTCCATACCGGTGACGAGCGGACGTTGTTTTGCAATCTAGAGTGTGCTCCGCCATAATGAACACTATTGCGATTCTCGACCTTACAGGCATCGCGCAAGGGAGAAAGTGAGGTTAGAAAATAAAAAAACTGAAGGTAACAATTATTTCCTCTTAAGACAGTGAAAAGACACAAAAACCACGACTAATTGAGCAAAACAATACATTGAATCATGCCCCGATGGAGGAATCCAGCGGGGGAAGTGCCAAGTGTAACACAAAAGTGAAACCACAAAGGAATACCTGATGGAAACCCAAAAAAGACGTTTTTTAAAACGTGGGAAGACAAGTGAAATGGATAAAATCAGTTTATTAAGTAAGTGTACAACGTACAAAGTGAAATTTCTAGTTGCACAATTGCAGAAGCTGAAAATCTGCGAAATTGTATACTACTTTCCCCAGGTGAGGCAAGGAAAAGCGAATTTCTGCATTTCCAAACATGCTAACAGTGAAAAACTGTTAAATATAATGAATAATAACATCACTAAACCCAGTACAGACGCCAGAAAGCCCGGCATTGGGTCCGAGGATGAGAAATCCGACCTAGTCGAGGTTAACGCAAAAACATAGAAAAAAACGCAAAGTGGAAAATATAGTGAAAAGAAACTGGTGAGTCCAACCATTCACAATGTGGGGATTGAAAAGGGGAATAAGGAAGCACCATCAGAAAACCCCCGAAAAAAACAGCTTGCCAAAATAACAGAAATTCTGCAACAAAAAATTGAAAATACCGGCCAATAATAAAGTATATAATATAACAGATGAAAACACACAAAAAAATAAAAAATGAAGTCTAAAAAATCAGAAAACAGATGGAAATCTAAACATGGGTGATAAACAAAGCAAACGAGCCGAAGAAACCAACAAAAGAAATCCAGTAACCAATGGAAATCAAAACGGAAAAGATGAAGAAAAATTTAAAGCTCCAGAAAATAGGCAAGAGGAACGAACATATAAAAACCCGAAAATAGAACCGAAGAACACTCCCAAAAAATTCGGATACCCAGAAGGGAAAATTTATAGAGACAATGAGCGACACAGAGTTGAATGAAATGAATAATTATTTAGATAATTCTTTTAATATATCACGTTCTAAATAGTATGAAATAATCATTTAAAAAAAACGGATTAAATAATTATTTTTATTTTTATTTTATTCATACACCATCCAACAGCCGAAGCCAATTACAGGATGGGAAAAATCAACAGTACAAAAATACAGTAGATATAGTATAAACTAATCTATAGAATAAAAATCAAAACAATTCACACTATCAATTGGAGAGAGATATGCAAATCAGTACATACACTGAAAAAAACTTCTTGTGATTGAAGAAAAAAGTTTATATACTGATTTGCCTACTACCAGTCAGTATAAAAGTGAGAAATTCTACAGCAATGCTCTTTTTATATCAGCAACTTTGCAATGGAGAATATCAAAGGAATCTTGCGAAGACATATAATCCGAACAAATTCTATACATGGGTGAGAATCGAAGTAAGTTAGAATGAGGTGTGTGAAGATAAAACAAAGATTTGTCTCTCACTGGCAATCGAGGAACATGTATATCAATGAGAGATAGTAGATGAGGACAATCAAGTTTGTTATTGAGTAATTTGTATAGAAAACTACACCACTAAAAGTACGGCGAGAAACCAATAAGGAGATTTCAAATCTGCTTGATAGTGTTAATTGAGGTAATCCTCTATCTGGATAATTACCATCGGTCTTATACCAAAGGTGTTTGATAAATGTTATTTGCATGAATATCATATCCAGGACTCCAGACAACCGATGCATACTCCAGTTTGGACCTAACGAAAGCATTGAAAATTAACTTCAGGGACTCATTTTGTTTCATTAATTTTGAATTCCTTATGATGAAGCCCAGTGTAGTAGATACATTTATAAAATTTTATCAGACTAGTCAGAACACACAAACAATTTAAAATATATTTAAAATTTGATTATTGATAATACCAAATATAGATAAAAAATATAAAATTGACCAGATAAAATACTCCAGGAAATGGGTATTAATTAGAAATTATTGGGATAGTAGAAATTCCTCAACAGAGTAAAAAGCATTTTGTATGAGATGATTATATAGAGCTGATTTGAAGCTTCTCAAGCTACATGTGTATCCAAATAGTTTGAGTGCATGGTTGTAACAGATGATACCTTGATAACTCGCAGAGTCTTGTCCCAGAGCCAGACGGGAATAGGGTAACCGTAGTTCATTACCTCTTCTGGTATAGTAGTTGTGAATCAATTTTTTTTTGGTATAGTGTGTTTCATTTTTTTTAATATTCATGGTGATTATGTAGATGTACAGGCTTGGTAAGGTCATTATGGCTAACTCAATGAATGTACTCTTACATGATTCTTTATAAGATAACATCTATGTTTTTTTCTCGTGAGGGACATATATTTACACTTTGTTATGTTAAGGGGCAATAAGTTAGAATTATACCAGATATTAAGTCTTTCAAGATCTTCTTGAAGTAATGTACAATCCTGGAGGTAATTGATTGTCGTGAATAGTTTACAATGGTCAGCATATAATAAAACTGGACTTCAGGGTCAGGCAGATGTCATTTATGAAGATGGTAAACAAAAGAGGTCCCAGAGTTGATCCCTGTGGAACACCAGATGAAGCTGATATTTCAGTAGACTTGAACCCATGGTACTGAACATGCAGTTTTCTGTTCGTCAAATATGACATGAAGAAATCGATCAGTTTTGTAGTGAGTCCAAAGCAGGAGAGTTTACTCAGCAGTAACCCATGGTCGAGTCGATCGAAAGCTTTCGAAAAATCTGTATATATAACATATACCTGCCCACCGCGCTGTCCAAAGTTTATGTTATGTAAATATTTTTTCAATATACGTTTATAAAACGATCTGAAAAGTATAAAATAATTTATCCTAGCCCCATACAGATTTATATCCCCATACAGATTCCTAACCCCATTGAGATTGTCCTAAAAAGTTTTGATTGTGAATTTTCAATGGCTCTGAAAATAGTTGTAAGCTTTGAAACGAAAAACGTGGGGCACATGCAATTGATAATTGAAGCATGGATAGTTCACCTAAGTCACGTTTTTTAGAAAAGTTATTGGAAATCTATTTGCTCTGGAAAGTTTTCAGGAATATATAATCTTCTATATAATAAAGATAAATCTCGATTTTTTCTAAGCGCAAAACGTGAGAACAGCTGGTTGATACGGAAAAATTAGGAAAGTTGCCGGAAATTGGGAAATTCGGGTACCTATATAAGAAATTTGGCGAAGAAAAACACTATCGAGTCATGTATTACCAAGCAGAAGGTCACAGCAACGAATTCCGGTCGGGGTAACATCGTTTTTTATTTTGTTTTAAACAGCGGCTGGACCGATTTGGCTAATATTTTTTTTTAATGTTTGTAATACTCCGAATAAGGTTTTTAGGAAAGAAAGGATTTTTAGGAAAATTATTGGAAATTTCGATGTCCTGTTTCTCTATCAGCATACCTTTTGTTTTTAGTTTGACATTTAACCCTTTCCGTACGGCTGACGCAGCATATGCGACACCGAGGATATGTGCCGCACAGACGGCTGTCGCATATGGTCGATGACATGTATACTGTCTCCTGGACGACTGCCGGTTGGGATGCGACGCATAATTTAATTACAATTTACAATTACAGTTACAATTACAGGTTTCAGTAACAAT
The DNA here is from genome assembly GCA_018342105.1 of Gonioctena quinquepunctata. Lineage (NCBI taxonomy): Eukaryota > Metazoa > Arthropoda > Insecta > Coleoptera > Chrysomelidae > Gonioctena > Gonioctena quinquepunctata. The sequence goes on from JAFIRS010001592.1 coordinate 104,304, forward strand.
TAACAATATTACATTTACAAACACAATTTGCCGAATGCACCTAGGTGTTGTAACACCTGTTTGTGCATCGAGAGAAATTGTGCAAAGAACATAGTATGATGCAATAGCTGTAGCTGGTTAGGTGAAAGAGCTGTGTATTTTGTGGTTGTAAGGTAAAAGACTAATAAGTATTTATATATATATATATATATATATATATATATATATATATGAGGAAAAGAGAGGAGTATGTAGTTGATGCAGATATTTTACTCTAAGATTCGGATAAATTCATGGTAGTGATTGATTATATATTGTTTTGTTTTTTCAATGATTTTTTTTTTTTTATCTCTCTGACATAAATTGGTAATTTATTGAATGTTGTGGGTAATAAGTAAAGAATTAATCTGTGAGTTTTATTTTTGTGATTTTGGGGGATTTGAAGTAAATTATTAGACATACTTCTTGTGTATGGATGACAAACAGGCTGTCTCAACTCTGGATTTTTAAGGCAAAAAAAATTTGGAAAGTTCGGATATTACATATTTCACTATTATAGAGAAGTTTTGTTGAGTAACGTCTTTTTTTATTGTAAATGATTCTTAAAATGTAGTTTTGGATTAAATTTAATCTTTGCAAAGAATTAGTATAAAGACCACCCCATACAAGTATTCCATATCTCAGAATTGACTCAACAAGGGCTTTATAGACTATCAGCAGTAAAGGTTTGGACATTATTTCCCGTAATTGGTAAAATTTATGAATAAGCTTTCTAATTTTCGTTGATAAGTATATGATGTGTTTGTTCCACTTGAGATTCTGATCAATGATAATTCCCAGGTATTTTTAGTCGCTTTGATTTCATTATTGATTCCCGCAATTTTTATTGTATTGAAGTTTGGCCGGTTGGCGTTACTGATAGAGATGTAATGTGTTTTTTCGAAGTTTAGTGATAATTGGTAAGCGTTTAACCAATTTTTTATTGAAGCCACATCATTTTCCACTAGGTTTTTCGTTTCTTCCCATGAACTACCGTTAAAAATTACTACTGTGTCATCTGCATATGAAATAATTTTTGCATTAGTCATTATGGAAAGCATTGAGTTTATGTATAGCAGGAATAACACAGGCCCCAGTACTGTGCCTTGCGGTACCCCAAGTTTTACAGTCATGGGGTTACTTATGGTGTTATTGATTTTTACTTGTTGTTGTCTATCTGAGAGGTAGCTGGTGAAGACATCTAACACAGTGCCTCGTATTCCATGACGGTAGAGAATATCAATGAGTTTACTATGATTCACTGTGTCGAATGCCTTCGCCAGGTCTAGGAATACTGCTATACATTTCCTATCAATGTCCATATTTCTAGTTACTTCATTTATAACGGCATACATGGCATCAGTTGTTGCTTTTCCCTTCTGGAATCCAAACTGTTGTTTGCTCAATATATTGTTTGTCGTTAAAAAGTTCACTAGTTGTTCTTTCAGACATTTTTCGAAGATTTTTCCGAAATTATTTATCAAGCTGATTGGCCTATAATTTTTTATCTTTGTTTTGTCACCACTCTTATGAATCGGCGTGATGATTGATGTCTTAAACTGTGAGGGAACAACTCCAGTTTGTAGGATGAGATTCATTATGTGAATAAGAGGACTTAGAATATGTTGGTGATTTGCTTTTATTATTTCAGCTGTGTAGCCATCCTCACCAGGGGAGCTATTGTTTTTTAATGTGTGAATATGTCTTATTAATTCCGTTTCAGTAATAGGTGACAAGAACATGGAATTTTTGTTCAGTGCAATTCTTTCCGTGAAGTTAGTGGGAGGTGTAATTTTTTGCAGCATATTAAAACCTATGTTAATGAAGTATTCGTTACAGTGGTTTGACATTTCATGGGTTTCTTTGAAGGCGGAATTGGTATCGGAAGTAATTTGTATCTTTTCATTATTTCTTTTGCTATTTCCATTTGTTGCGTCAGTTATCACCTGGTACATTTTTTTTATGTCATTTGGGTTATTCTGTAATTGATTTTTATAATAGTCGTTTTTAGTTTTAATTAGAAGTTTATTGAGGTTATTTCTATATATTTTATATGCTGTTTCACGTTCTTGGGAGTAGTTTCCTGTGAGTTGTTTTTCATTTTGTCTCTTTTTTTATAGAAGTTATAAGCCGAAAGAGATCCAGGGTTTAATTTTCTTTACTCTAGTGTTTTCCGTTTTAACCATTTTCTTGGATAGTTGTACCTGACTATCAAATATTGCATAAAATTTGTCAGTAGCTGTCTGAACATCATTACATTGGTGTACATCAGCCCAATTCGCATTTCCTAATAAATGGTGTAGCTTCTTGAAGTTATATTTAATATATGTTCTCTGTCCCAAGGTTCCTTTTCCAACTCCTTTTTGTTCTTTAGAGTCAAAGTTGATCATTACTGGAAAATGATCTGTAATATGACAGTTAATGACGTATGAACTAATGTTATATTTGTGCTTGTCATTGACATGCCTCTTTACAAAGATATGATCTAAACAAGTTGCACTTTCTCGTGTTACTCGGGTGGCTTGACCTACATGGGGCTCGAATCCATGTTTGGCAAGAACACCAAGATATTTATTTGCATTCACATCATTGTCGTTTAGAATATCAATGTTGATATCCCCAACGAATATTTCATAATCATTTCTTCCTCTCTGTTCCTCAAGGTATGCATCTATTTCTTCAATGAAAGAGTTTATGCTACTGGGATTCGGTCTGTATAAGGCAATTATTTTGAAAGATGAACCATCAATAATCAATTTGAGAGTACACAAGGTTACTCCACATATTATAAGCTGAGTGTTAGTAAGGCTATAATTTAGATGGGATTTGATGAGGATTAGAACCCCATCATTTCTGTTGAAGTCACCGTTATTATATAGAGTATTGAACCCTGGGATTGTGAAATTGTCTATGGATTCGATTTGAAAGCATTCACTGAGGACGAATACGTCACACCTGCCGATATCATAGGTTTCAATTAGTGCTAAGAGCTCATCGAAATTTTTTCGTGCACTTCTTATGTTGAGATGAATTAGATTCAATAACTTACTTGAAGTATCGACAAATGTGATGTATTCCTCTGGGTTTATATATTTCCCCTTGGCTTTTTCATTTTCCTTATGGAGGTTATCTAATATTATATCTTCATCTATTACAACCATTGCGAAAGATAATCCGTTTTGTTTTTCAATAACTCCGTTTGGTATTTCAAGGTGGGGCATTCACCGTCAGTTGTCTGATGATCTAATTTATGGTTGGTTCTATAGTTTTGATTTGCGTTCAAACAGTTTGCACTTTCTTTGTTTTGGACAGTCTCTTTCCTCATGTTCTTCAGCACATTGGGGACATGTGAGCTTTCTTCTACATTCTTGCTGTTTATGGTAAAAACCTTGACACTTGTAACATCTTGGCACACTCAGATCTTCGAATACTGGGTAGGATTCCCAACCAATATAAACTCTTTTGGCTTGTGTTAGTTTATTGAAATTATCGGCCAAGCTTTCAGCGAATATAATGTTTCCCTTCTTACCTTTCTTTAGAAAAGTCACTTTGAAGCTCTCTGTTAGTCTGTTTTGTTGGATGATGCTCCTTTCTATTTCTTCTGTTTCCATTTCTTGATTGAAGTTTATTATTTTTTTCTTGGTTTCCTCATAGCAGATTTTTCGATGTTGTAGTTGTCTTTCAGGGTGTCCTTTGCCGCTTTCTCCAGTATTTCAAACTCCTGTTTTGTCTTACACTTTAGAATAACTGTTCCATTTTTTGCAGATTTTACACTTTTGACTCCTATTTTTAGATCAGCAAGGTTTAAGTTTCTGCTAATATCATTCCTTGTTTGAATTGATTCTTGTTGTAATTTTGGTTTTATTATTATTTCTGGAATGTTGTGGTAGGAGTTTACTGGGGGTTGTTCTGTTTTTTTCGTTAGTATGTCTGCATAGGTTGTTTTCTCAATTATTTTGCTATTTTCTTCAAGAATTTTTAACTTTTCTTGAAGCATTTTGATCAGTTCTTCCTGGTTTTTTATTATTGTTTCCTTATCTCCTATTGTGTTTTGCAAGATTCTCATGAGGTCAAAGTTTCGACAATTTCTGCAGTTGAAATTCAATAACCTTTTTTGTAGAGGAAGGCATTTTATTTCGGAAGGGCAAAGTTCAGTACATTCCAGACATATTAAATTTCTGCATGTATCACAGCTATAACAGGGATTTTTTACTTCTTTGGTGGGTTGCTTGGTTTGTTTGCACAAAAAACACTCCATCTTGATGCATTACACTGCTCAAAATAATTTTGCAGGGAAGTGCCCCTTTAAAATAATTAAAATTAGCTGTGTATGTATATATTTAATTGCCATAGGTTCCTGGCCTGGAATGAAGATCACCTAGGTTTGTTCTATATCACATGTTTATGTTGGTGTTTTTTATGGCACTTTTTATTAGGTCCTCAGTTTTTTTTGTCACTTTATGAGAAAGGCAAAAAGCGGGATTGCCGCTGGTGTCACCACTTTGTTTATTATTTAATTTCTCTTCTAATATATACTTGTATTGAAAAAGAAGTATAAATCCTAATGGGACACAGGCTCCTTCAACTGTTGTTTCAAAATCCGAATTTTTCGTCACTTTATAACCATATAAAACTACCAATGTATAGGAGCACTATTTCACAGATGCTTCTTCTGCAAAAATACTTATATATATATAAAATTTTTAGATTTGGCATACAGACTGCTGTCGCAACGTTTGCGTTCACTGCATGCTAACCGCTCAGGCGGCTGACGCATATGGTCGACACCGTCGATCATATGCGACATCCGGCAACCTGGCATGGCCAGTGCTAAGTCGAGTGCAGTGTTTTTGTTTTTTCGCGCCAGTATGCCTTGAAATGTCGTCGGAGAATGCTGCTGGTCCCTCGGGGATCTCGTCGCAGGCAAAAAGACAAAAAAAAATCACGATAGCCACTGTGGATTATCTGAGGCTGTATCAAAGTATAGTGTCGCACATAGTCGACAGCCGTCTGTTCGGCACGGTCTGTAAGTATAGTGTCGCACATAGTCGACAGCCGTCTGTATAGTGTCGCACATAGTCGACAGCCGTCTGTTCGGCACGCTCAAAAGTCCCGTCTGTACGGAAAAAAAATTTCTTGTAGCTGCCATACGGAAAGGGTTAAACCTTCATTTATTATATTATTTATTTTATTTATTAATAAATATTTATTTTGGAATACTTTTCATTTTTTAGTTATTTGTCATGATCCTCAAATAAAGGATTTTTGAATGAAATATAATAATATGTCCCAATAACTTTCATTTTAATTTCTCACCAACAGATATACACTTTAGGTACTTTTGTAAAAACACGAGGTAAATTATACCAAAATCGTTAATTCCTTCAGTTTAATAGTTCCATCAGGTTTTTATTACCTAATTATCCCAAATATTATATTCACTATGTTCCATTTATTTTCATTACATTTCAAACCTAATTACATTTCCAGTATTTTCAATACCCTCGGTATATTTTGATTATTTTCAATACATCTCTAGTACTTTAAATAGCTTCAGTATATGGAATTTTCCTTTTTCAGTCATGCTTCAACCATGTGGTAATTATTGTGCTTGTCAAATTTTAAAGTGTTTAAATTAAGTATCTTAAAACAATATGTGCGAGTGCCATTGTTTAATTTTTTATATATATTACTAGTAGTGGTTCATAGTGATATGATTTTGAAAATTTCCTCAATCACAAAATGGTGATTAGTTCGCTGTCTTCACTTAACCTCACCTTACTTGTCTTGATATTGAAAATAAACATTTTCGAAAGCTTGACTAAATAAGAAAGAGTTTTTCTTTTCTCATAGGCCATTATTTTGACTGCAACCTCAAGGAATATCCTTTCTACAAAGTTTATTTCAAATTCATAGTTATTTTCAACTAGTCCAGTCACGAGACTACCCTTCTTCTATATATATATATATATATATATATATTTATATATATATTTATTTTATTTATTTATTAAGTATTACGCATTACAGTATACCCAAATGTTAGTACAAAGATTAATACCCAAATGTTAGTACATAAATTACAAAGGATAAAGTTTACAGAAGTTACGACGACTGTTACAAACAGTAACTTACAAGAGTATTAACAATATAAATACATTTATATGCACAGTTTACAATGTGTTGTAACATCTGTGTATGCCTTGATAGAAATTGTGCTGAACATAGAGCGAAGAATGGTACAGTATTGTTACTGAAACAGGTTTAGGGATGGCTGGTATAAAAAGAAAGTGTATTTCGTTGAGAAAGAAGAATAACATAGGAATGTGTAGTTGACCCAGATATTTACCCTAAATATGTGATAAATTCCTGGTACTTAGTGATTGAAAATGTTGTTGCAGATCGATAGCTCGATACTTTTAAGAGAGAAAAAATGGATTGTAATATCTCTTTAGTAAATAACAAATTGGAGGGGTGAACCGTATAGCGTGAATATCAGAGAAAAGACGTACAGCACGATGACTTACTTTGGTATTTCCTGGGAAGTTATTTGATGCCCTCGAGATCAGGAAGGGCCTTTTCAACGGAGGTTCGGGGTTGGCTGCGTGGAGTTGAGGAAGTTGATTGGGAATATGTTCACAAAAGATGTCTATTGTCTCACATCCACACAAAATATAGATGACAAATGCGCGACACTGCCCTTGCCGTTACAACTGGGCAAAAAGCGGAATTGAATATGCGGTTGAGTATATCGTTTCAACACCTATGATATGTGTCACGTTTTTTCTGATCTGGCCTACAGTGATCTTGAAACGTCTTCCACTGGGTGTTCAGTCATAGTGCTGTGTTCACACGCGAAATGCAATGAGGAAAAATAAGTAAAGTTATTTCTTTCTGCAACAAATGTATTGTTTTGTCTTGTCTATGATTTTTTTTAAATTTTCAATCTCTCTTATATACAACGGTAGTTTGTTGAAGATTGTGGGATTTAAGTAAGAAAGGAATCTGCGAGCCTTATTTTTGCGATTACGAGGAATTTGAAGTAGATTATTGGTTATGCTTCTTGTGTCATGTTCACTTTGGATTTTTGAAGGCAAATATGCTAATGTTTAGGATGTAGAGAGTTCGGATATTACATATATCAGTGTTATAAAGGCGTTTTGTTGAATAGCGTCTTTTTTCCTTGTAAATAATTCTTAGAATATAATTCTGGATTATATTTAGTCTTTGCAGGAAATTTGTGTAAAGGCCACCCCATACAAGTATTCCATATCTGAGAATTCATTCAACAAGAGCTTTATAGACAATCAGCAGTGGAGGTTTTGACATTATTTCCTTTAACTGGTAGAATTTGTGGATAAGCTTTCTGATTTTCGTTGATAAATATATGACATGTTTATCCCACTAAAGGTTTTGGTCGATGATAATTCCCAGGTATTTCATGTCAGTTATCTCTTTGATTTCATTGTTATTTCCATCAATATTGTGTTAAAGTTTGGCTGATTAGTGTTATTAATAGAGAAGGCTATGTAATGTGTTTTTTCCAGGTTTAAGGATAGTTGGTATGCGTTTAAACATTTTTTTTTAGATGTCATACCGTTTTCTACAAGGTTTTTTGTTTCTGCCCATGAGCTGCCATTAAACATGACTACTGTGTCATCCACATATGAAATATTTTTTGTTTTAGTTTTTATGGAAAGCATAGAGTTTATGTAGAGGAGAAATAACACAGGCCCAAGCACGGTGCCTTGCGGTACTCCCAGTTTTACAGTCATGGGGTTACTTCTGGTGTTATTGATTTTTACTTGTTCAGTCAACCACAGTAAGCTCCATGATGTTCTCTCCTGTCATGGAATACGTGGCACTATGTTGGATGAGTTCACCAGCTACCTCTCAAACAGGCAACAACAAGTAAAAATCAATAACACCATGACTGTAAAACTGGGAGTACCATCTACATAAACTCTATGCTTTCCATAGAAACTGAAACTAAAATCATTTCATATGCGGATGACACAGTATTTAATGACAGCTCATGGGCAGAAACAAAAAACCTCGTAGAAAACGGTATGGCATCTATAAAAAATTGGTTAAACGCATACCAACTATCCTTAACCTGGAAAAAATTACATTACATAGCCTTCTTTATTATAACACTAATCGGCCAAACTTTAACACAATAAGCATTGATGGAAATAACAATGAAATCAAAGAGACAACTGACATGAAATACCTGGGAATTATCATCGACCAAAACCTTAAGTGGGATAAACATGTCATATATTTATCAACGAAAATCAGAAAGCTTATTCACAAATTCTACCAGTTAAAGGAAATAATGTCAAAACCTCTACTGCTGGTTGTCTATAAAGCTCTTGTTGAATCAATTCGCAGATATGGAATACTTGTATGGGGCGGTCTTTACACAAATTTCCTGCAAAAGACTAAATATAATCCAGAATTATATTCTAAGAATTATTTACAAGGAAAAAAGACGCTATTCAACAAAACGCCTTTATAACACTGATATATGTAATATCCGAACTCTCTACTTCCTAAACATTAGCATATTTGCCTTCAAAAATCCGAAGTTAAGACAACCGGTTTCTCATGAACACGACACAAGAAGCATAACCAATAATCTACTTCAAATTCCTCGTAATCGCAAAAATAAGGCTCACAGATTCCTTTCTAACTTAATGCCCACAATCTTCAACAAACTACCATTGTATATAAGAGATTTAAAATTTTAAAAAAATCATAGACAAGACAAAACAATACGTTTTCAATCACTACCAGGAATTTATCACATATTTAGAGTAAATATCTGGGTCAACTACACATTCCTATCTTATTCTTTTTTCTCAACGAAATATACTTTATTTTTATACCAGCCATCCCTGTTCCAGTAACAATACTGTACCATTCTTCGCTCTATGTTCTGCACAATTTCTATCAAGGCACACACAGATGTTACAACCCCTAGGTGCACGTAAACTGTGCATATAAATGTATTTATAATATAATAATAATGATAATTTTCCACTAATATTTTCACTTTATTTCATGTGTGTCTGTCGTTGTCAGAAACCACTGCCAATATTCAACTCTTGTAGGGCGATCTTGATATTGTAACGCCTGTATCCTTCAAAAATGTTTTGATTTAGAAGCAACTGGCAGTAGTCAACTCTTGAGGGACGCTCTTGATGTTATACATTCAATGTTATGTTTAAAATTATTCCTGTCACGGATGTGATAGCAGCAACGGTTTTTTAATCGTCATTTATAGAATTTGTTGGTTTTCGAACTGATTGTTGACAATGTTTTGATGAAAAACGATATTTTGGCACCTTCTCGACACGTTCGATGACACGAATTAATTTGTGACAAAAAAACTACCCCGAAATCTCTCCACAAATTGAAATATTCGCAAATGGAACAAATCAACCGTTGCTGGTGATTTTTTCATGCAAATACATCATAAAGAACTCACTAAAAACGCTCTAGATGATGAAATAATTTGTGACCCAAAAACTACCCTAATATATCAACCCCAAATTGAAATATTTGCAAATAGAACAAATTAACCGTTGCTGGTGATTTTTTTTCATGCAAATACATCATAAAGAACTTGCTAGACATGCTCCACATGATGAAATCATTTGTGACCCAAAAACTACCTCAATATCTCCCCTTCAAATTGAAATATTCGCAAATAGAACAAATTCATTGTTGCTGATGTCACATTTTCAACAATCTTCTTGGGGTAGAAACACGTGTGAAATGACCTAGTGCGGGTTATTGGATAATTGTAATATTTTTTGTGGAATATGTCATATTAAAAAACCTACAATATGCTTATGTCATACTACTCCAGCAACAGTGTTGCAATTTTTTGAAATTTATTCGCTTTGAGGGTGGTGGAAACGTGTGCTAAGAGTATTTTTTGGGTTACAAATTATTTTACTATATTGAGCGAGTAGAGTGGTCCCTAATAATATAATGGCATGTAAAATTAAACAGAAACGATAAATGTGTTCTATTTGCGAATATTTCTATTTGAGATATTGGGGTAGTTTTTGGGTCACAAATTATTTCATCAAATGGAGTGTGTCTGGCAAGTTCCAAATAATATATCTGCATGAAAAAAACCCAGCAACGATTAATTTGTTCTATTTGCGAATATTACAGAGCTTAAATCTGTTAAAGCTGATGTCTTAGACCGCGGGGTTATCTCGCTATATTAAGTGTTAAAACATTATCATACTTTAACATAGGTGAGTAATGTTTTTATGTACCTTTTTTTATTTGCTACCTGTAAAAGGGCCCCGCTTCTAAGTTAGCAAGTACGCATACATTATCAACTACATTTCACACTATTCATACTCAAATTTCCAGCTTTTCTAAAATGACGTAGGTTTTCCGGCTCTGTGATCTTACTCTAATAGTGTTGCATGGTATAAAGATAATAAAATGTGATGGAATAGAAAACGTCAACTTTCAAAGGGAAAAATATTTAGAAACTATATAACGTGTGTTTAGGTGATTATATCCTTTTTTGGGCATAATCTATAATGTTTTTTGTATGCCGAAGTTGGATTAATGGTTTACATTGAATATGTAGCACGTCATTTTGTTATAATATAACGAATAGTATTATCAGGAATAAAATACCTTTTTACTGTTGCGGAGGAGTGAGGAAAAAGGGTATATAGGTATTGTATTGCTTGGTATTACTTGACGATTTCTACCAGTCAACACCTACTGCAAGCTGCGTAAAGGAACTTCGTTCCTGACGAGGGTCCCCGACCGCACAGGTTTTTTTCTTTGGTTTCTGGAATTCTGGATTCAATTCCGCTTGTTGAATTTTTCTTGAATTTTTTTCCAATTTTTCCATCATATTCTATCCACTATATTTAATAATAAAAATTCATAATTCTGTTGTAGTTGCCCATTTTCTTCTTTCTTTTGTAATAAGTTTTGTGTTTTTTTCCTTCTCACTAATAATATTGTATGTATCCTTTGATAATTTCTTTCAATAAAATTATTTACTCCTTCAAAATATAATTGGATTTATACTTTGAATTTGTATCTGTTTTCTTCATGATAATTGAGTCAGCTGAAATGTTCATCAGATTCAGTGGATATTCTATTTAGGTCACTCTTATCACCACTTTCCTTCTTGTGATATTATTTGATACTGTTCGGGGTATTTTTGTTCAGATTTACTGGACTATCATTCTCAAATAGAATTTTAAAAATTGATTTGGACAGCATGTACTTGTCAAAACAAGTTAAATTTTCTTAAGCTGGTTTACAGGAGAACTTAAATGTGGTGCCTAAACTTTTTTTTATTCTACTCAAGATTCAAAACAATTAACAGAGTTGATGACATAGCATGTTGACAGAATTAAATTGATATCCCATTTTTATTAACATTCGAAACCATTTACAATTTTCAGGTAATGGATATTTTTTATAATCAAAATTCTCCTTTTCAGGGTAATGATATTCAACAAGAACTCTCAAGACTGCATAGAAGATACAAAAAAAATAGTTAATAGTTTGACATCAACAAATAATGCTATTGTTATTTGTAATGGGGATATATTAACAATAAATGATTTGGAACATCCATCGAATCCAGAAGAAAATGGCTACAATTCTTCTGTAGAAGAGCCTGCTCCTCTGATTGAGAAGGTTGGCATAAATGGCAGAGAGGAGAAAAGAGTCCCCAAACGTAGATGGACGGTTATAAAAGGTATTTTTTTTTGTATTATGAATTGAGTCATTTTCAATTTGGGTGGCTCAGTGACATTTATTTTTTATTTCTTTATGTATTTGGCATATTACTATATATGGAAAGGAAAAAAGAGTTAACTCAAAGTCGTTCTCCACAAAATAAAAACAACATTGCTACTGGAAAAATGTATACATTTCGGGGATTGAGAACCCCATCTTCAGCATAATTACAAAAATAATTGTTATGGTACAAAATTTTTGTTTGAAAATAAAATTTGGGTGTGGTTTCAGCTTAGGCCTTACTATGAACACCCCATTCGCGAAGTTTTTTCTTTCTTATTGATGAGGTTTTGGTTTCCAACATTTTTAGAACGTTGAAGAAACTTGGTGAAAACGTTTTCACCAGGTTTCTTCAACATTCTAAAAATGTTGCAAAGCAAAATCTCATCAATAAGAAAGAGAAAACTTCGCAAATGGGGTGGTCATAGTAAGGCCTAAGCAGAGACCACACCCAAGTTTTATTTTCAAAAAAAATTTTTCTACCATAACAATTATTTTTGTAATTCTGCTGAAGATGGGGATCTCAATCTCCAAAATGCATACATTTTTCCAGTAGCCATACGGTTTTTATTTCGTGGAGAACAAATATTTCGCCAAAAAAATATTATTATATGTTTATTCAACAATTTAGACCAGGCAACTGATACCTTTTCTCTTTAAATATTTCTTTGGAGGGTATAGGTTTTGCTGATCATGTTAACTGAATTAACTATATGTTCGTTATGATGTTTTTGGGTGGAGTTCGTGGAATCTATATTTTTACAACAATAACAGAAGCATGACAGATATATGAACATCTGATACAGTATGTCCGTTTAATTATTAATCCAGCCTCATCTATGATGATATTCATTATTTGAGCTTTTACATAATTTTCAACATTTGTGCTATCCAATTCAATGCTGATCCCCTACAGTAGTAAAATAATCATTTAATAAGATTTTTCGAAAATTATTCTTGTAGGTGCCTCCACCATCTCGTTCAGGTCTATTTTTCCTTGACTTTGTTATTGCTACAGTTATTCTATAACTTTTGAGGTACGCTTTGCAAAGTTCAATTCAATTTTATACATTTGCTTGAGATTTTTTTTCAATAGAATTACTTCATTTTGATACAATTTAAATTAGACATTCCAGTTCGCATTCTGCTCAATTCCCTCAAATTCTTATTCTTATTGAATTACCCAATTTGATTTATTGAAGTTATGGAGGCTTTAAGAATTAATCTATTCAGTGGACACCACTTTCAGAGCAGGGTTGTCACAACCTGGCTCTTTGGAGTATTGATTTGTATATAATTGATAGAGAAGCAATAAACTGGAAGATAAATGAATATAATGAACAACAGCGGTCCTAGAACTGATCATTGAGGCACCCTTGTGAAACATATGCATGTTTTATTTATAAAATCTGTGGCTAATTTAATTTGACTTGAAATAAAAATTTTAATATGATATTTTAGAGACAACTTTAACAGGTCCTAGAACTGATATTCATTTGACACCTTTGACTGATTGCCTTGTCTATTATTTGGAAAATTGTGGTAATTTACATTGACTTGAAAAAATTAATAGATTTTAGAAATTTACATTAGAGTGATATTCACTTGACCTTCTGAGGTCATTTTTGGGTCCGCTTTGTAGAAGTGAACATTGAACAATTGGTACACAATTAACATTAATATTGTTTGTTTGAAGGTTGTAGACGATGTGGTAACTTGATTACTATTGTTTCGGACGTCCATCGTCTTAATGTATTTAAAAGGTTTTCACGACGTTTCGAATGCTTGTATCTGCAATCGTCTTCAGGTGAATACTGACAAGTTTAGGTGCTACTCTGAATTTGTTGAATGAAGCGAACTGATCTTACTTACTCCTATACGAGTACAAGTTCATGTGATTATTCCTGCTAACACATCTTAGATTTTATATGTGTGAATGGTATATGTATGTTGTATTAGCTGGACTTCTGCTCCTATTTTTATTAATGTGACTTTTGTTCAACTTATTTTTACTTTTAATGTGTTTTTACATATAAATATATACATTTTTTTTCTTTTTATATTTTTGACTTGCTAAAATTGTGCAGAAATGTATAGAAATTAGTTAAATAAATACTACTACTACTACTACTACTGCTACTTACCAATTTATATGACTGTTGGCGCAATGATGCGTGCAATTCCGCCATGTGCAGCGGTGCGCGTAATTTCGCGGTGTGGTGGTGCGTGAAGTTTCGCGCCTCTGCAGCCCCCAGAAAGAGCAATCAGGGGTTTCCATACGTTCTTGATCTCAACGCTTGGTTGACTAATGGCGTTATTGGCTTCGATGTAGGCGGCCTCTTTGAACTTTCGTTTGAACCAATGCTGTTTTCTATGTAGAACACTTGCGTCATCCCATAGAACTCGATGGTCTCTTTGAACTTTCGTTTGAACCAATGCTGTTCTCCATGTAGAACACTTGCGTCGTCCCATAGAACTCGATGGTGCTCAGTCCAGGCGTGGTCAACGATTCCCGATTTTGATGTTTCTCCACGTTGAGTCCATTTCTTGTGCTCATCCAATCTTACCGATAACGGTCTCTTTGTTTCTCCAATGTAGGAATCTCCGCATTCACATGGAACTTCATAAATGCAATTCTTACTGATTTCCATTTTTGTTGTCAGGTTTGGTCTTGGTCAGGAAACTCCGTAAAGTACTGCCGGATTGGAAGCAGCTCTTGATGTTGAACTTATTTCCGATCCTTCTGATCTTCTCGGAGACACCTCTGATGTACGGAAGGCAGATCACTGTGCTTTGTTGTTACTCTTCAGATGTCTTCGTTCTCCGGAGTTGTTTCAATACTTCTTCTAGGAGTTTCTTGGGATATCCATTCCGGTGGAGGTCCTCTCTGATGTGGTTTAATTCGGCATCTAGTGACTCCATGTCATTGCATATGTGCGTCGCTCTCTCTACCAATGTTCTAACGATCCCTCTCTTCGTCGAACTCGGATGGTTGGAGCTGTAACTGAGGTACTGCCCCGTATGTGTCTTCTTTCTGTAGACGGAGGTGCGGATTTCATTGGACGGAGGTGCGGATTTCATTGCCTATTCTCTCAACGTTCACATCGAGGAAGGGTAAGGCACCGTTGGTTTCCATTTCCATCGTGAATTTGATCGAATCCCTGATTCTGTTGATTCTTGAGAAGAAATCCTGGATATGTTTGTCTCCGTGATTCCATATAATGAAGGTGTCATCCACGTACCTCAACCACAGCTTTGGTTTGTATTCTGCCTCCCGTATAGCCAATTCCTCGAACCACTCCATGTATATGTTGGCGATGATTGGAGAAAGGGAAGATCCCATCGGGAGTCCGTCGACTTGAGAGAAGAATCGGTCCTTTTCCTGGAAATATGAGTTCTGTAGGCAGCACTGCAGTATTTCCAATATTGCGTGGGTGGGAAGGTCAGTCCTCTGCAGCTGGTCATCCTCTTCGAGTTTCCTTTGATGATACTGAGAGATTCCCCTATAGGGACATGGGTGTAAAGGCTCTCACGCCGAGCTGATGAAACGATCTTCTGGTCCAAGTTCAACATCTGTGATGGTGTCAACGAAGTGCTTGGAATTCTTGACGTATGAACTGCTATTTCCTTGTAAGGGTTGTAGTATCGGTAGGAGGTATTTCGATAACGATGAGTTCCGTGAGCTGGTGATCGGTCTCAGTGGCATGTCTGGATTGTGGATTTTCGGAAGCCCGTGAGATGCGGTGGTTTGCTGTAGTGTGCGTAGATGTGATCGCTCAGTTGTCTGGAATGAAGTGTTTGAATTTCCTCAGAGTGTTGTAGATCTTCCTTTCTATAGTGGGTGTCGGATCCTTCTTCAAGAGTTTATAGTTCCCTGTGTGGAGTAACGACTCTATCTTGTCATCATATGTTGTGGTGTCCATGATAACCGTGGCGTTTCCTTTATCGGCTGGAAGAATCTTTATGGATGAATCCTTTTGTAGAATTTTCAGGGCCCTCTGTTCCCCTGCAGTGATGTTACTCCGGGGATTCCTCTCCTTCTCGAGTGTCTCTCTCACTTTCCATCTGAACTCTTCTGCCTGGATGGGATTCATTCTGCTGCTGGTTGACTCTACAGAGCTTACAATGTCCAGGATAGGTATTGTTTTAGGTGCAACTGCAAATCCACAAACCAGACATGCCACTGAGACCGATCACCAGCTCACGGAACTCACCAATCTACAAGTTATCGAAATACCTCCTACCGATACTACAACCCTTACAAGGAAATAGCAGTTCATACGTCAAGAATTCCAAGCACTTCGTTGACACCATCACAGATGTTGAACTTGGACCAGAAGATCGTTTCATCAGCTTCGACGTGGAGAGCCTTTACACCCATGTCCCTATAGAGGAATCTCTCAGTATCATCAAAGGAAACTCGAAGAGGATGACCAGCTGCACGAGAGGACTGACCTTCCCACCCACGCAATATTGGAATTACTGCAGTGCTGCCTACAGAACTCATATTTCCAGGAAAAGGACCGATTCTTCTCTCAAGTCGACGGACTCCCGATGGGATCTTCCCTTTCTCCAATCATCGCCAACATATACATGGATTGGTTCGAGGAATTGGCTATACGGGAGGCAGAATACAAACCAAAGCTGTGGTTGAGGTACGTGGATGACACCTTCATTATATGGAATCACGGAGACAAACATCTCCAGGATTTCTTCTCAAGAATCAACAGAATCAGGGATTCGATCAAATTCACGATGGAAATGGAAACCAACAGTGCCTTACAATACAATACAATACAATTTATTAACATCAATCAAGATTAAACATCCAGTATAAATATATAAAAAATGTATAAACATATCAGACTAGTCCAGGACCTTAAACTAAACTAAAAGACAAACTACAAAATAAAATACATATCAATTAAGTATAGATGAAGTATCTATGTGAAGATTTCAGAAATTCAAAAATTCCTCAGTGCTATAAAATGCATTTTCAATTAAGAACATTTTCAATTTGTTTCTGAAAGACATTTCTGTGGTAGCTTTTACAATGTTCATTATTTTATTATAATATTTAATTCCGTCGTGATTGGGTGAGTTCTGACCTACTGCTAGTCTTGAGTAAGGTTGGTGTAAATTTGATTCTGAACGTGTATTATACGAGTGTATGTCTTTATTCTTCATGAACTTATGTTCATTATTTTTTATGTATAGTATCACTTGAAAAAGATAAAAATCAGTATAAACATATAAGGTAAAAAAATAAAACATTTTAAACGAGTAGCGACAATTAATTACAAAACATTCAAGTATAATATATCACTAAAATATTGCATCAATAAATCATGGTCACAAAGGATAAAGTTACAATAAAATTAGTATAAACATCTAAGGTAAAAAATTCAAACGAATAGAGACAATTAATTACAAAAAATTTAGGTATATATCACTAAATTATTGAATCAATAAAAAACTCATCCAAACTATAATAGGTTCTTTCCATTAATTTATATTTTAGCTCTTTTCTGAATTTAGTTGGTGGGTCAATTTCTTTTAAGTCATTGGGAAGATGATTGTAGATTTTGCAACCATTGTAAATAAATGAGTCTTTAATGAGACTTGAGGTGGGTAGCAGAAGTTTTACATCTCTGTTTTGTCGAGTGTTGTGTGTAGAGGAGTGAGAGCCAAACTTAGTTTTATGTTTTTTCATTATTGATGCTGTTTCCAAGACATACAGGGCAATTACTGTTAATATTTTATGGGATTTGAACAAGTCTTTGCAAGAATCTCGAGGTTTAGCTTTGCACAAGTATCTTAAGGCTCGTTTCTGTAGGATGAGTACACTGTTCAATAAGTAGTTGTTGCAACTTCCCCAAAATGCAATGCCGTAGCGGATATGTGATTCGACGAGGGAGTGATAAACCATCTTTGCAGCTGAGAAATTTAATTCTTGTGAAGTAAGCTTCACTGCATAACACCCAGAAGAGAGTTTTTTTCTCAGTGCAATCACATGATCAACAAATTTTAATTTACTATCTATGTGAGACCCAAATATTTTGTGTTGTTTTTATTTTCAATGATTCCTGATTCTAGGTCTATGTCATCAAGCTCACATTTAAACGTAAGCAGATTTGTTTTATTGATGTTGAATGATAGTTTATTGGAGTCACACCAGTTTGTTACCTTAGTTAAATCTTCGTTAACTGCTTTGTTTAATTCGTCAGTCTTTTTGTTGTACCATGTAATAGATAGCAGTGTCATCAGCAAATAATGTGAACTTACCTGAGATATTGATGTTAGTTATATCATTAATATATAGTAAAAATAGAACTGGTCCAAGGACTGAGCCCTGAGGAACCCCAAATTGTATCTGTCCCAATGAAGAATGTACATTAGTCTTGACAATTTGCTCTTTACCGTGTAAATATGATTCTATCAATTTGTAAGACAGACCCCTGAAACCATAGTACTGAATCTTTTGCAGCAATATTCCGTGATCAACGCAGTCAAAGGCTTTCGACAGGTCACAGAACACTGTTGCCACAGCCTCACCATCGTCGATTACAGTATATATATTGAATAAGAGATCGAAGATAGCATCATTTGAGTTTTAATTGGATTGAAATCCAAACTGGGTATCACTTAAAATTTTATGTTTAGAGAGAAAACTCAATATTCTCATTTTTACCAATTTTTCTATTAATTTCGCTAAAGTTGGAATTAGTGCTATCGGTCGATAATTAGAGGGATTATCAGTATCACCACCCTTGTGCAGTGGAATAATAATGGAGGTTTTAAGTTAGTCAGGAAATATCCCTGTTTGAAATGATTGGTTTATTAATTGTACTAAAACTGCCAGTGCTTCATTTGGTAGATTTTCTATTATACGTATCGATATGCCGTCAATTCCAGAGGATTTTTTAGTTTTAATTTCAGAAATAACTAGTTTCAATTCATAAAGGTCAGTATCATGAAGTACAAATGAATCATTTATTCTGTAGCGTTCCATATTGTCAAGTGGATTTATTCCTGGTTTAATGTCATCATGGATTTTTTTAGCGATTGTGCAGAAATGTTTATTCAAGATATTCGGGGAGATAGGAATTTCATGTCTTCTGGAATTTTTCCCTCTGAGGTTGTTAACTATTTCCCAGGTTTCTTTTGTTTGATTCTGCGCTTTGTTAATTTTATCTTTGTAATAGTTTTCTTTAGCTAGTATAATTAACCTTCTATAAATAGAACGGTAATTCCTGAAATAATCATGGAAGTAAAGGTTGTCGGTAAATTTTCTTATAGAATGCAAACAGCGTAGGTTTCTTGCTGATATTCTTAATCCTTTTGTGAGCCAATGCTTTTTTTGTTTTGTTTTTAGTTTACATATAGGAAAAGCATAATTGAAAACATCTAATAGACGGTTATAAAAATCAGAAAATTGAACATTTGGAGCTAGGAGACTGATATTTTCCCAATTTATATTAGAACATTTTTGGAAGAACCTATCATAGTTTTTTTTACTGTATATTCTACCAAATCTACAGTCTTTTTTATTCTGATCATATATAATTTTTAAGCTGCAAAGTACGCCCTCATGATCTGAAAGTCCGGCAGGAACTACTTCACAGAAATAGATTCTTCCGATAAGTTAGAGCATATATAGTCAATAGTAGTTCTGGAATATAGTGAAATACGCGTAGGCGCATTTACATGCATTAATAGGTTGGATGAATTAAAGAGATTTTGCAAATATTGAGTTTGACCTGAATTGTCATTGTAATTTATATTGAAGTCTCCAGTCAATATAATTGTCGATGAAACTGGTAATTCATCAAGGATATGGTCTAACTTAGTGAAGAAGTGGTTTGGATCACAGGCTGGAGACCTATAGATGCAAAGTATGTACATATTTAATATCTTGCTATGAGTAACAGAAATTTCAAACACTTTTTCTGTTAATAGTTGATTAAATTTTTCTATTTTTTCAAATTTCAGCTTATTAGTATAGAGTTTTTTATCAAAATCATAGTACCACCATGATGGTAATCAGTTCTACAATAAATTGAAGACACAGTATAATTTGGCATATAAAAAAGCTCATTAGTTCGCAACCAATGTTCAGTTATCAGAAGGATATCTGAAAGATAAGTGCCATGTGAAGTGGAATGAATAGAAAAAATCGAATTAAACGGTTTTCTTCACATAAAGTATTCAATATAAAATTGAACCAGAAAATGGTAGATCTCAGGTGAAAAACAACTACTTTCCTGGCAAATACCACGCAGAACGTTGAATGATATTCACCTGAAAATCCATGCATACTTCCATATAATATCAATGGACATTGAATGCAAATGTTTCTTTCTGATAAGCTTGATTATGTTTAATTTATGTCGTGTTCACCTAACAATCCGCATACCGGTTTCAGGCTTCTTGGCCCTCACCTTCAGGTGAATATCATTCAACGTTCTGCGTGGTATTTGCCAGGAAAGTAGTTGTTTTTCACCTGAGATCTACCATTTTCTGGTTCAATTTTATATTAAATCCTTTATGTGAAGAAAACCGTTTAATTCGATTTTTTCTATTCATTCCACTTCACATGGCACTTATCTTTCACTATATGCTAGACGGGCTTGCCACTCCTACTGAGAAGGAATCTTTTATTTAGAAACCTATCGAGGTGGGAGATTTTCGGAGTGTTTCTTTTTTGTCACTAGGTACCGCCAGTTAAAGTTTATCTTTTCCGCGCATCTATAGGTGTTACAAGCTCGATGATGGTTTGTTTACGTTATGTCTCACTTCAGCCAGAGTTCTTGGACCTTTGGCTGGTTGACTACCTGCACTGATGAGGGCCAAGAAGCCTGAAACCGGTATGGATTGTTAGGTGAACACGACATAAATTAAACATAATCAAGCTTATCAGAAAGAAACATTTGCATTCAATGTCCATTTGATATTATATGGAAGTATGCATGGATTTTCAGGTGAATATCATTCAACGTTCTGCGTGGTATTTGCCAGGAAAGAAGTTGTTTTTCACCTGAGATCTACCATTTTCTGGTTCAATTTTATATTGAATCCTTTATGTGAAGAAAACCGTTTAATTCGATTTTTTCTATTCAGAAGGATATCTGGTTCAAAAACAAGACCACCGGAAAGGTTTGCGAGATACTTTTTTTTCATTGAAATGTGTTTGTCAAAAATGGTTATCATAACTTGATGTCTTAACTAAAAATTGGAGCTATCCAAAAAATATTGTAGGTTTCTATTTAAAACAGGAAGGTTGGTACTGACTTTTGCTAATTCACATTAATTAGCATGCTAATTTTATCGTATCATTGTTAAGGTTTTTCTACTATAGAGGCCCACACTTACCCGACCATTTTTTGTTTCTCTTTCATTTTATTGAGTAATCCTTGTTCAGCATTCACTGTAATATTCCCAAATGTGCAAACCTATGTTTCAACCCCTGACAAATGAACAAGCCATGTATGTCATACATTTTTTAGTAATATACTGGGAAATTTATTTTTCATAATGCTACACCATCTAGTTGTTTTGCAATATAAACACTTTATTTCAAACATTTCCTCTTTTTGGTTTTTTATATATGCTATTCCAAATTTAGATTCAATAATTGTTTGCATCATTTTTAATGTATTTGAAATGTATTTAATCAAGTTTTCTTATATTTTTCAGTATTTGAGTACCTAGTATAAGGCATTTTTAATACTAAAAAATGTATTTCAAATAATCACTTGTATGCATTTGAAATTGTTGTCTTATATTCAACATGTGATTAATACTCACAGCCTAAGAAAAACTTTATATTAGCATATTATTATATTGGTAATGAACTTCAAATTGATACCACTGAGAGATAATAGACGAATTTATAATTTTTTGTTAGGAAAAGTTTATTATTCGGTTTTTTCAAGTTTTTTTTTTTTTCAGATACATCTTTGTTCAGAGGATGTCCTTTAGGGGTATTGCCTCATCAAAACAGAGCTGAAAATCCTTTGCTCTGACTAATGAAAAAAAAAACATTTTCCAAATCTCTGGGAACATTTCTGTTTTGTATCCATAACTGTAGATACTAGTTAGTTTTCAATAAAAATTATTCATGATATATTCTGTTTACTCTGCTACTGCAATTGAGCAGTGGAATAAAATCTTCCATAACCTCAATTTAGAAACAAAGGATCTCGCACCGCATCAAACAAATGTGCAGTATAGTTTGGTCAAAATATGGAATAAGCTGCCAAATAACATAAGATTGATGGAAAATGGAGCAATTAAGAGGAGACTAAAAATTTAGTTATGCAAAAATGCATTTTATAACATTGAGGAATATTTTCAACATGATATGGAAAGTTTGTGCTAATTATACAGTGCTAGTCAAAAGTCCCCTCCCCCCCTCGTATCTTTTGAACGGGTATACTTATAATAATGAAATTTGGAGGGTGGAAATAAACGGATGTAGGCTTCTCAACTGGTCATAACAGGTGACGCAATAGTCATAAATGACGTCACAAGGCCACTGTGACCAATAATTTTAAATGGGACCCTATGGCAAGTGACAGCTCGTTTGAAAGGTATTGAAAATACCTATTCAGTCATACCAATTTTGTTTGGGTTTCGGCTGATTTTGATTGATAAATTGAAGAAATACGAAAATTATAGTTTCGCATTTAATTAATAAAGATTTTAAAGTACGCCTCTGGTTAATTGTCAAAAAGGTTGACGTTTTTGAATTCTCTACTTGTCAAAAGTGTTTATACCTTGAAAATTCACCTAAGCTATTGTTTAACGAGACGTTTAAGTGTTTACATAGGCAAAATGGTACGACTGTAGCCGACAAAGTAGCAGCTATCTTAATAATTGGTGAATGTAGAAACAATTTCCATGCAGCTGGACGACTGTTTAATGAGAGGTACCCGATCGCCCTATATCGAGGGTTTATTTGAGGGAGCTTCTGGAAGTTTGAAGCATCAGGTAGTGTTCAAGATGCCAAACGATCTGGTCGACCAACAATTAGTGATGACAAAAATTGACATAATTGGAGAAATGGTAGTAAACCCTACTTCTTCCACAGCCCAAGTTGCGTCTATCTGTGAAGTCAGTCAAAGGACAGTACATAGGGTGTTGGCTAAAACAAATTTCATCCATACAAATTAAAAATGGTGCACCAACTTTCAGATGATGACCCGACCGAAGACTAGAATTCTGTGAAACTATGTCCAATAAAATGAACCAACAACCAGGCTACATACAGACAATTTGTTTTAATGACGAAAGTACTTTCTTCTCAATGGAAATGTTAACACTCAAAATGTGAGGTATTGGGTGACACAAATCCTCACATCTTTCAGTGAAAAACATACTCAATTTCCAGAAAAAATAAATGTTTGGCAGGTATTTTGGGAAACCACATAGTTGGGCCTCTTTTTCTCAATGCTAACTTAACCGGTGAATTGTATCTGGAGATGTTACAAAATGATATTGAGCGTTAATTCTTGAAATTCTAGAAGATAATCCAGAAGAATTCGACAACTTGGAAATAACGTTTCAACAAGATGGTGCTCCTGCACACTATTACGGTGCAGTAAGACGTTACCTAGATGAAGAATATAATTGGTAGATGGATTGACGACGAGGTTCGATCGAATGGCCAGCTCGGTCACCGGACCTTACACCATTAGATTTTTTCTATGGGGTACTTGAAATCTAAGGTTTACGCTTACAGCACCTGATAGTATTGACCATTCTGAAACAACGAATTGTTGAAGAATGTAGGGCAATTTCCGCTGACACACTGGGACGAGTATGACAAGAGTTTAGCAATAGGATGCATTACTGCCAGGAAGTAGATGGAGCACATTTTGAACACTTATTATAAGAACTGGTTCTTAAATCTTTATTAATTAAATGCGAAACTATAATTTTCGTATTGCTTCAATTACTCAATCAAAATCAGCCGAAACACAAACAAAATTGATATAACTGAAAAGGTATTTTCAATACCTTTCAAACGAGCTGTCACTTGCCATAGGGTCCCATTTAAAATTATTGGTCACAGTGGCCTTATGACGTCATTTATGACTATTGCGTCACCTGTTATGACCAGTTGAGAAGCCTACATCCGTTTATTTCCACCTTCCAAATTTTATTATTATAAGTATACCCGTTCAAAAGATACGAGGGGGGGAGGGGACTTTTGACTAGCACTGTATATGCAGATACCTAATGTTGGTGTATAAGACTGTGCGTGTATAAGTAAAAGTATGTGAGAATATGTGTCAATTTTTGTATATGTATTTGTATATACAAAGGTGTGTGTGTAAGTGTATATCGGTACCTATTAGAGTATGTTTATTTAGAAACCCATTATTTCGTTTTTAACGCTATTCGACAAGTCTGGTAATTGGGATTTGATTACTTTCCCTTTTAATACCTGTGCAAGTTTCTCAATTTTATATATTTTCAATGATTTTATTATGACAGGTAAATGAGGGTTCGAAGGACCTTAGGGTTTGGGTAGATAGATCAGACAATCCTTTTCAAATTTACATTCGTTGAATTGAACAGTTAACTTGCTAAATAACAATACTAGTAAAAATACATCGGAAAGTGACAAGTCGTTCGACAGACAGGGAAATTGTTGAACCAACTCACAACTTGTTTCGCCGTTGCTTAGGGAAACCTTTATATCGGTCCAATACAGGGTGAAGAAAAGATACGAATTTCACAGTTCACAACATCCTCCCCCCCATGAAGCATGTAAGCTTCATAAAGACTCAAGAGGTAATGGGCATAATTTAGTAATTGGACGGATATATAATCCATTATTGGTTTTAATTTTAACAACCCGTCAGGTCCTGGCATTATTTCAACTATCCTAGCCAAAACCCGTTCAAGAGGTGGCACATTGTCCTCCTTTACTAAAACCACCATATTTTCTTTGAGATTTTCGGATGATTTCATCCATTTAGGGCGGTGTTGCAATCTATTCAGATATTCTAGTGACCATTTTTTCCAAAAATGGTCAATCAATCAATCAAATATACTTTATTGTCCGAAGATAGATACATCTCATTGACAATGTCTGGAATCCTAAATTTAAAAGGTAAAAGGTACAAAGGCAAAAAGTTAATAGTGCCAATATACACACAAACGTTAACAACAGTTTTTTGACAATACACAAGATAGTAAATAAATAATACAAATAAAAGATTAGGGTCGACATTAACTAATGATTTAAAAATAAAATGGAAAATCTAAAAGGTTGCATCTTACTTGACATTAATTACAGTCTAAGTTAAATTGATCTTCATAAAATTCCTCTGTAGTATAATAGGCCCTCACAACCAAGAACTCTTACACTTCTTTTCGGAATCTAAATACACTTTGTATTTCTTTTAAATTGCTGGGTAGGTGATTAAATAATTTTTTGCTCTTGTAAATAAGGGAATTTTGAGTAAGAGCTGACGTAGGGACGGGTAGAGCAATATGGTGTCTTAAACGTGTATTATATACTGAAGAGTTGTTTATTTCATTTCTGTATTTCTTGTGAATTAGACATACTGTCTCTAAAATGAAAAGACCTGCCAGTGTTGAAATCCTTTGCTCTAAAAACAATGGTCTACATGAATCGCGGCATTTGGCTTTACATAAACAACTAATGGCTCTTTTTTGGAGGGTAAAGACCCTTCCAAACAGTTGATGCGAACATATACCCCAAAAGCATATGCCATAGCATAGATGTGACTCTACTAATGAAAAATAAACCTTCCTAGCATTAGCAATATCCAGTTCGTGAGAAACACTACGTACGCAAAGCAACCCGATGCTAATCTTTGCACAACTTGTTAATATGGCTTTCAATCTTAACTTTTCATCAATAAGTAATCCCAAAACTTATTTTCCGTGGCATTGCTAATTATTCCATCATCTAATGAAACCTCCCTGATGTTACATCTGAATGATAATGATGTCGTTTGTTGACATTGAATGATAGGAGATTTGCATCGCACCACTCTTTCGCCCTTATTACATCCACACTGATGTGATCGAATAGATCGGTAATTGATTTATCATGCCATAGGATAGTGGTGTCATCCGCAAACATTGTTAATTTACCCTGGATGTCCAACTGATTCAGATCGTTGACATACAACAAGAATAACAGAGGTCCCAGTGACGTAATTTACTGCAATGGTCCCACATTTGCAGACGATTCTCGGGTATACTATATACATCTTTTTCTGAAAGTGCTGCAAGAGAATCGCCAATGAGAAAATGTGCGGGTGTAAGGACTCTTAGATCTGAAGGATCTGATGATAGTGGGCAAAGCGGCCTAGAGTTAAGTATGGCTTCAATTTGTGCCAAAAGTGTAATCAAATGTTCAAAGGTCAACGTACCTTTACCTATGGTCCGTTTGAGATGATACTTCGTTGATTTTATTCCTGCCTCCCAAAGACCACCCCAGTGTGGACTGTTGGGTGGTATGAATTTCCAGTTGACCTTTCTGGTTGCCAGAAAATCGTGAATTGAATTTTTTTCTTTTAGTGATTTAGTGATCCTAGCGTTGCGTAATTTTGATTCTTTCACCATAATTGGACCACCGAAATCGACACCAACATTAAGAAATGCTCTTGTGGGAGAGACACGTTCTGGAGGAAGAACACCCATGAGTTGCTGGGCGTGTTTAGCTTTGAATCGATGACATCTCACACAATTTTTAATAACCTTTTTAACTTGTCGTAAACCATTTATGGGCCAGAATCGTAGTCTGAGATTACACAACACATTTTGTGGTCCGGCATGATTCAGGCGAATATGTTCGTTCTTTATGATGAGTGTGACAACTTAATCCTTGGAGGGCAATAACATAGGATGTTTTTGAGAAATGGGTAAAGGTGCTTCATTCAGCCTACCACCTACGCGTAAGATACCTTCTTTATCTACAAAGGGTGTTAAAGGCAAAATGGAACAATTATTAGGGTTAGTTTGATTGTGCGAAAGAAGATCAATTTCCTTACTGAAATGTTGTGCTTGAACTATTTTCACGATGACCACTAAAGAATAATTTAATTCTGAGACAGTGAGTGGACCAATTAGTTTTTCATTATTGGGCTTGCAATTATTAACAAATCTGATACAATATGCAATTGAACGTTGTATGCGAATGAAATTTGAGAATCGTGAGAACATTGAAGGAGAATTCGAATTTACTTGAATATGAGATATTATTGACCTTTGTTCCGGAAGAGAGATAAGCTTTTCGATTGGAGCAGGTTGGTCAAAATCACTATTGAAGTCTGAAAGAAATTTTGGTCCAGTCCACCAAATCTCGAAATCAATCAAAGATGATGGAGGTAGTCCTCGAGCTATGTGATCAGCAGGATTTTCTAGTGAAGCTATATGTCGCCACTGAGCATTTGTGGTTAATTCCTGAATTTCAGAAACTCGATTTGCGACGAAAGTTGTCCATCTAGTGGGGAAATCGGAGATCCAACTGAGAATCTGTCCAGAGAATGACCCTCGAAATTTTCTGGGTAAATATTGAGAGAATTTTATGAGTAAATAGGGCCAACAACAGAGCACCACAAAGTTCTAATTTAGGGAGAGAAATAGTTTTAAGTGGGGCAACTCTGGATTTGGAACCAATTAACCTTGAGGAAATCTTGTTTGAATAGATAACTCGAAGATATAAACATGCACCATAACCCAATAGGGATGCATCTGAAATACCGTGTAATTGTATTTCCTTAACGCTTCCTTCTGAGAATAACCATCGAGGAACAGATAGCTGTGTGAGCTTAGGAACATTTTCATAAAATAAATTCCATTGATCTATCAATATTGGGGTAAACAATTCATCCCATTCTATTTTGCTTACCCAAATCTTTTGCATTCGAATTTTTCCGAGAAGTAGTACGGGACCTATTAGACCTAGGGGATCAAAAAGTGGAGCGATGAAAGATAAAACGTTCCTTTTAGTGGGAGGTTGGTTTTGACGAGGACATTTTATAGCGATTTTGAATATATCAGAGTGTGGAATCCATGAGATTCCTAAAACCTTGTTCAAATGATCGGAATGGAAACCTAGTTCAGGATTAATTTTCGATATATCCGAGGTTGAGAATTCTGAAGTATTTGAAACCCATTTGGGTAATTGAAACCCTGCAGAACCTAAGAGTTCTATGAGTTCATGTCGTAACCTAAACAAATTGTCCAAGGTGTCTGAACCCCCCTAAAATGTCATCCACATAACATTGTTCAGAGAGTGCTTGTGAAGCTAGCGGGTGAGTTCATTTTCCATCATCTGCCAGTTGAAGAAGTGATCTCGTAGCAAGAAATGGAGCACAATTTGTTCCATATGTAACTGTGTGTAATTCGTTACATTTAAAAGATTCATTGGGATTATCGCGCCAGAGAATATTTTGCAAATGCCAATGCTCTGGTGCGATTTGAATTTGACGGTACTTTTTTATTATATCTGTTGAGAGGCAGTACTTGAAAGTTCTAAATCTACAAATTATATCGAATAAATCTGGTTGAACGGTGGGACCTTTGTTTTCATAGATGCGTCAAATACAACCCTCAATTTCGTGGTTTGACTTTCCTCCTTAATCACACAGTGATGTAAGAAATATTTTTTGAAACCACCCTCAATTTCAACTTCTAGGGGTACGAATTCACCGTGTCGATGAAAGCCTTGTATTGAGATTGTAAAGTTGAATTCTTAAGGAACCGTTTTTCAAGAGAGAGAAATCTTTTCTTAGCTTGCTCATATGAATTTCCCAAATTCAATGAGTGGGTATCGGATTTGAGAGGGAGATATACCTGAAAGCGTCCGTCATCTGTGTGTCGTGTTGTTGTAGAAAATATATTTTCACAAAAACGATCTTCCTGAGACAGAATGCGTTTAATAGATATTTCCTCAAGTTGCCAAAATTTGGGTATCAGTTTATTTATTTCTGGAGTGTGTGAAAATAATGTAACACTCATGCTACATATCTGTTCAAGCGGTATTGGGCCACCTAAAAGCCATCCTAGTTTGCTATAAAGTAAAACTGGTAAATTATTTCCTAATCTTATCAATCCAGGTTCGATCAGTTCATAATAGAGATCTGCTTCTATTAATATATCAATTTGACCAGGAATATCAAAATGTTTATCAGCCATGAACAAATCAGTCGGAATATTTAAAAGAGAAATATCTATTTTAGTTTGGGGAAGGGGGCAAGTAATTTTTTTGAGAATTCCACATTTAGTCCTTATCTGAAAATGATTTTGATCCTGCAATTCAATGATAATATTCACCATCTCATTGATACTTGTTGTGCCTTGAGATATTCCTGAAATCTGTAAATAACTTTGCTGAGTTTTAGTCTTCAAACGTTTCATTATCTCCGAAGTAATGAATGTTGTCTGTGATGCAGAATCTAAAAGTGCGCGAGCTGTTATTTTGTTTTTTTTTTCCCCGAGTCAGAAATTATATTTACTTGAGCTGTAGCCAATAGAACATGAGTTTTATTTTCCTGATTACTGAAACACCAGTTTTTCTGAACAGATGAGTGGATGAGATTAACAATTGTGAATGCGGATTTGAATCAATGCTAGTGTTGTTACTATTTGTCTGCTAGAAGGATTCTCTGAGGAAAGAACATTGACTTGAGGAAATTGTCTATCATTATTGAGAGTTGGGTTTTTATGTAATAACGTGTGATGTCTACCTGAACATGACCTACACCTACACCTGAGGTACATTGACTGACAATGTGTTTTGTGCCTAAACAGTTGAAACACAACTTATTTTTCGTAACAAAATCTCTCTTTTGCTGTATAGTTTGTGAGCTGAAATGTGAGCACCTATAAATTGAGTGATTTTTCCCTTTGCAATATATGCACAACTGAACTATGTTTGCCTTGCTTGAGCGTGGAGAATTATTTGTTACTGTGTGAGAAACTTGTTGAGAACGGTTTTGGTTGGGAAATTTATTCAATCTTAATTTATTTTCTGATTGAGAGACTGATTCTAGAGCTGAACAGCGCTTGTCAAGAAATTCTAAAAATTCTTCTAGTTTGGGGGTTTTTGCCGAGTCTCTAGTTCATAAGCCTTGTGAGTATGAAAATTCAATTTATTGGAGAAAATATAGACTAAAATCAAGTCCCATGAATCTACTGGTACTGACATAGCCTTCAATGCATTGAAATGTTGTTTAATTTTCGTGATGAAATCTCTCATTGAAAAAGAGTTTCCCTTTTGTACCTCTATCTCTAAAAGTGATTTAATGTGCGAATTAATTATGGCCATTTTGTTATTATATCTTTTTTTCAAAATATCTAATGCGATCGTATAATTTCCATCAGTAATTGAGAGTTCATTAATCAACGAAAGAGGTTCGTTCTTAACAACAGATTTCAAGTATAAAAACTTTTGGGAATCAGCCAAATTCGAATTTTTATCGACTAGTGCTAAAAACAGGTTATAAAAAGATCTTCATAACTGCCAGTGAAAATTGGAATATTCAAATTAGGTAATTTAACTTTTGGAGTGGGAGAACCTTGTGAACTTCTGGAATAATTACCTTGAGCATTGGTAGCGGAGACCATATTTACCTTTTTTTGAATCAGAGTGCGAAGCTTACTGTGAACAGCCACGTAACGCTCTTCAACAACTTCCCTATCAACAATTTGTGATTCATCTTCATCCTCAATACAATCCTGGATCCTACAATAATCATTAAAAGCCTTAATTAGTATGTTCTCTCTAATAACTAGTTCATTATTGTTGAGATTTTCATCGTTCTCATGTTCAGCAATAAAATTTTCGAATCTGGTGATGTTTCCTTTGGAACGTCCTCGTTTCCTGATGAGATCTTCCATATTAATGATATATTGAAATATAAATTAATAAGTTAAAGTTCTTCCGAAATAAGTAATCTGAAGTAATTTGCGATGGGCTATCAACGAAAGGTGACGTTAAAAAATGTCAATCAGATGAATTGTCAAAATGTCAAATTATACAAATCAAACACTTCTGACCGTGAATCCGGTTCTGGGAGATAAATATCTTCCTATCAGGAAATGGAGTGTTCTGACGACAAACTTATTACTTCCAGCTTCTTCCAAGTCGTTGAGAGGGGTTGAAGTCTGATGTTTTGTCAGTTATCTGGGAATGAGCGACTTCTTCTAAAGCAGAGACCTTTGCCAACTACGGCGACGTTTTAGTGCAGGGATGCTTTCCATCGGTTGGGAATCCGGCTCGATGAGACCATATGGATGAGGGTTCGAAGGACCTTAGGGTTTGGGTAGATAGATCAGACAATCCTTTTCAAATTTATATTCGTTGAATTGAACAGTTAACTCGCAAAATAACAATACTAGTAAAAATACATCGGAAAGTGACAAGTCATTCGACAGACAGGGAAATTGTTGAACCAACTCACAACTTGTTTCGCCGTTGCTTAGGGAAACCTTTATATCGGTCCAATACAGGGTGAAGAAAAGGTACGAATTTCACAGTTCACAACAACAGGCAGTATGAAACGACACATGTATGTAATCATTAGAATTATATTCAAGATTATTTATGTTCTACACTTCTATGAGGTATGTAAATTAACAGAATGAATAAAAATATATATCAATGAGAAATTGGGTTTCGGTGAATTTGCTCGAATTATTTATATATTGCAGAACTCGTGATGCTGATCAAATTTCTCCATTGCACCACCGCTCTAAATTCAACAGTTTGGATTATTATAGTTTTTGACCTTTTTTTTCTACATGCAAAAGTTCAAAGCAATGCTTTTCAATCAGGAGATGGTTAGCGAAAGTTGAATTAGATTTGCCGTTAATAAAACTGTTTCTATGCTCGGATATGAATTGCTTGAAAGTTCTACTTGTTTGTCCTATGTAAAAACTTGGACAAGTACCACAAGTTAGTTTATATACTCCAGATTTGTCGGACTTTTCAATTCGATCTTTGTTGTTTTTAATAAATTTTCCCAAAGTATTATTTGTTCTGTAAGCAATATATATCTTTATATCTTAAATAATTAGAAATTTTCTCAGGTTTGCCGAAATAAGTAATAACCCTGAAATTTGACTTTGTATTTGACTCGGTTGGATAAACTTCCTGAATTGCCTTTTTATAGAGTTTTTTCGATAGAATACTGTCAACTAAGCTCGAGTTATATCTGTTATTGGCTGCAATATGTTTATCTTCAAATCTTTATTGAAATTATCTTCTGACAGAGGAACATTCACTAGTCTGTGGATCATACTATTATATGCGGCAACTTTGTGTTGGTAGGGATGAGTCGAAGGACTACTAGGATCATAGTTGGCCTCCTAACAGGGCACTGTAGACTTGGAAAACACATGAACAACATCGGACTTGCAGAGGAAACCATATGTGGGTTCTGCCAGGAGATGGGAAGAAGTGCCATGTAAGTTTTTTTAAAATTTTGTAGAGATACTATAAGGGCAGGACTGGAGAAGGTACTCTAATAACTGTGTACATTGTAAAAAGTAAGTTTAATTTTAGTTTTTTTGAAATAGTTTCTGATGCTTGTAATTTAGGATAAAGCAATAAAGCTTGACTAACATCAGTATACATAAGAGTGTTGTCAGATATTATTACAATATAAGGACAATGAATTGTAAAAATATAATAATTGGTAAATATGTCCAAGTAAAATACAAAGTCAGTACTAGTGAATTCGTTCAAAATCAGTATAAGACACACATCAAAAAGAAAAACAAACTAAAACAATCACTAACATAATTGAAAAACTCCTCTAAAGTGTCGCAATTATTAATTTTCTAATATTTTTTTTTAATTTATGAACATTTGTCACATTTTTCATTGTGTGAGGAAATTCTTCTGATACAAGGCAGTGTGATGCACAGCGGGCAGCAATTGGTCTCTCAATCTGGTTTTATATATATGTGCTGCACGACTTCCCATGTATAAGGCTCTATTCTCATAAACAAAAGTACAAGCTTCCAAGATATATGTTCCAATGAGTGTTAAAATATTAAGTCTTTTGAAAGAGTCTCTGCAGGAATCCCTGTAACTCAGTTTTGCAATGGATCCTAACAGCATATTTCTGAAGGATGAACACTCTATTGACGGAAGAACTCATTCCCCAGTTTAGAATACCATATCGCATGTGCGTTTTTTTGCATAATATAACGTTAACAAAACCTTCTCGCTACAATGAGCAGATAAAAATCTTAGGGCATAACAAGCACTTCTCAATTTACCACGTAATGAGTCAATATGTGGGCTCCATTGTAATTTAGGGTCTAAAAGAGAAACTTCGTCTTCAGTATTTTTTAAAAGGGTAATTTCTAATTAAGGATTATAACGATGAAAGGTGGAATCATAGACTTGTCAACCTCAACGTCCGGGAACTTTTCCAAAAGAATAAGCAGAAAATTCGAACCCATCCCTGCCATGGAGATCGGCCCCGGCCGTACGGTGTCAGATCCAAGGGAGAAAACAAAATTGTTTGGGGTCTATTTCAGCAACATCCATAAAACTGACCCACACACGAACATCCATCATGAAGGAATAACGGTAAGAGCAAGAGAGATAGTTGAATCACCATCGGTCACAATAGGCCCAAACACACTGGCAAAAACATTAACAAACTTTGAGGAAATCAATGAAGCCATTAAAAGGTTACCAAAAAACAAAGCCCCCAGTTTTGACAAGCTGGACGCCATCCTGCTCAAGAATCTGCCAAAAAAATCACTGGTGCAATTTATTCATATAAATAATGCAGTTATTAGATATCAGAGTTATCCAAACTGCCTAAAAAAGGCACAAGGCGGGCAAAAACAAGAAATTGACTGATAGCTACAGGCCTATCTCACTCCTGAGCGTTGTCGCCAAGGTAGTGGATAGAATTCTTCTGAGGCGGGTTGCTAGTATGGAGGAACAGCTGAAACTCATCCCGCCTGAGCAATTCGGGTTTAGGGGTGGTCATTCCACGGCATCCCAAGTTGTTCACGGTGTGAAGGAAGCTTTCCACCGAAAACAAAACACAGTTATGGTCCTGTTGGACACGCAAAAAGCATTTGATACCATCTGGGTAAAAGGGTTAATTGTTCAAATGTCAGAGGCAGGCATGCCTTTGTATTTAGCTAAAATCTTGAATTCTTACTTAACAAATAGGACGTTTATAACTGGAGTAAATAATGCAAGCTCTGCAGAGTATTCAATCGGAGCAGGTATCCCCCAAGGATCCTCCTTGTCGCCGATTTTGTATTCTCTATATACGTACGATTTCCCGATCTTCGCTCGCACGAATGTTGCTATGTATGCGGAGACACCGCATTATATGCTCATTCGTTTGCGAGTGCAGTGGCTGGATCGGATGGTTGTGCCATATATGGAAAATAACAAAATTAAGCTCAACCCAAATAAAACCGAGGTAGTTAATTTCTCGAAGAAATTGACTAATGTAAAGATTTTCGAGAAATTAAGGGTAAAAAATGACAAGGTCGACGAGAAGGGCTATGCGAGATATCTGGGAGTAGAGCTGGATAACCGTCTGACACTGCACAATCACATAACTTTGGCACTCCAGAGAGGGTCTGCCGCAATAAAACGCACTTACCCTCTCATTGCACGGAATTTAAAGTTATCGTTGGATAATAAAATTCTCATATACAAACAAATAATTAGGCCGGCAGTGGCATACGCTTGCCCGGTATGCTGCAGTCTCCTCAAATATCAATTTACGAGATTGGAGATTGCAGAATAAAGTCTTGTATCATCACAAACAGTGATAGATAAATTCGGTTGAATGACCTGCACGAGCTTGCTAGCGTTGAAACACTCACACAGAGTATGTGCGAAAAATTGCGAATACATTTTTCAAATACCACATACAAAACAGTGAGCTAACAAAAAAATATAACCAAGATCAGAATCATGATCAACACCGCAGACATGGATTAATTCACAGAAATACAGACATCTTCCATGAAGAAAGAGAATAGCTTAAACAATATATTTTCGGACATTTCAACTAATGCCAAATAAAATAACAAAATAATTTGTATCAAATTCACATTCCTCACTCAGGGAAATAAGTACAAAAATTCAGAATAAATTACATTTCAGAATCGAAATATTCCTCCCTACAAAATTCTATATGTACAACTCCCAACACATTCTTGTACCCGAGAAGTGGGTCAAAAGTTCAACGGCCTTTAAACATTGGTATAGGTAAACATAGATAATACGCTGAAATGCTCATTTCATAGCTCACCTATCAGGCCTGTGCCATAGCGTAGTTGGTATAATGTCAAATAAGCGTCAGTGGCATATTTTCCCCTGCCAGGTGACCGGGGTTCAACTCCGGCCACCAGCCGTTTTTTTTTATCGTTATAAAACTTTTTATACTTATTTTGTGAAATCCAGTAAAATGGGTTGTAAAAAATGATTTTATTCCTTTGAATAATGTGCACTAGATGCATAGGCCCGAATATCTAAAACAGGTTTTTTGTAATAACCGGCAAATCATTCGAAAATATTTATTTCCATAATGTCCAAAATAACTTCAAGACCGAAAATAAATATAAAACCTAACACAATTCTTGTAAAAACGTTGTAGGAGACAAGAAAAAACCCCTTCCACATCCAAAAACAGTCCTAGTATTTACCAAACACCTTTCCCAACACCAGGCAGAGGCATCCCCTTCGCCCATCATTAACGGCAAGCTGGTTGCCTACATCACCCTATCTTGAGAAGAAGTAAGACACTATATATTAGTTTTAAGTTGTGAATACTAGAATAAGTTTGAATTTTTTTCAAATGTGCAATCTAGAAGTAAAATCTTATTGCTAATACACTGTATATTCTGATGGCAAAATGTAAGTCATTTAGTGGTTTTGGGAAGTTCACAAGGAATATTGTCAGACCCCTTACATTTACAAGGCCAATTTTGTTATAATCTCTTAAAGTTGCATGAGTAATATTTGTTTTTGGAGAAATATCAGTAGAATACAAATTATTTACACTACTCAGTACATTCCTATGATAGGTATGCAAGGAGGCATGCTCAAAGTTATTTTTTGTTGGAGTCTCATCCTTGCATTCAGTCTCGAAAAAACTATATTGTAGAGTAAATGTTTTCTGAACTTGTAGATGT
This sequence comes from Gonioctena quinquepunctata, assembly GCA_018342105.1. Classification (NCBI taxonomy): domain Eukaryota; kingdom Metazoa; phylum Arthropoda; class Insecta; order Coleoptera; family Chrysomelidae; genus Gonioctena; species Gonioctena quinquepunctata. The sequence continues at coordinate 140,304 of JAFIRS010001592.1, forward strand.
AGAATTTATCAGGGGAGCCGTACAGCTTTCAGTATTGCTGCTATTGTTGATAGTATTTGTGAGATGCACAGTTTTTTGGACCAGTTTATTTATTTGTGATATGCGTAAATAGTTTTTCATTAAGTTCGAGGTTTTGCATTGGTCTTCATAATTAGGTACTTATTTAAATGCTATAGAAGAGTTCCAATTTTTTTATTTATACAAGTTTATCTTGTTTCCTATAACTTTACCTAGTCTATTGTCTTCCGGGGCTACCTTTTGTCCAATTATTATTAGATTACTTATTTTACTTAAGGGTAAGAGAATTCTCAATGCTTTTTTCAAATGTACATGATTGTTGACATTACAGCTACTAAACAAACAAACAACATAGTCATCAATACCATATAAAGAGATCCTTTGAATACACTGTTAAATAAGTCGGAAAAGTTCTGGATAGGTTAGGGCCTCCACGACAAACCTTGTATCAGAAATTTCATTGCCAAGAGCTGCATTTACACCTGAAGCCAATTGATCTCCTATTATTAGGACTTTGTTTTTTATGTTTGCTTTGCTAACAAAATTTTTATACCCTGATGCTACTATTTCAGCAGGTATTGGGAATTCAAAATTAGATGCCAGCGCCAGAGTGGCAAAAATTCAAACCAGACATACTTACATTGTTTGTCTGTTTTCTCAGAGGTTATACACTTGTGTTTGGAGTTTTTCTGAAAATATTTCCATTTGGTATAATTTTCCAGTTTTTTTGTGTAGTGTTATTCATTTCAAGACTCTAGTGAAGTGGTGTATTTAAATCTTCAGACAATATCATTTGCGAAAACTCTCTAAATTGCTTGCAAAAAAAATCTTTTTCGAATTTTCTGGACAGCTTAATGAAGTCATCGGGAATTATTTTGAAGAAATGTTACACATTATTATTTGTGAATGTTCGAATTAAAAATAAAACTACCAAAAACAGTTTTTTTTTAAATTTCATTTAAAACAAACAAGATGGTGTGAATGTGTCCTTATCACCTAGATACACATATATATTCACTCGTTTTCCATACTGTATGAATAATCTTCGGTATGTCGAATAATATATCTTTTTTCTCTTCTTAAGTCTCTTTTTTCTTCTCAACTCTCTTCGAAGGTTCTCTTTTTCACTTTTTTTCTTGGCCATACACGATACAGGAACATTTTGGGAAGGAACTGTACTCTTCTTCAAGAGCCCGTCGTCTTTCTATAGACTCACTCAATCCTAGATTAGTCTACACCAGTAGGTTACATTAATTTTCTCACGGAAAATGATAAATACTCATTCCAGTACAACGGGATCGTTTTGTTCAAGAGTCACATTGAGGTACACAACAATAATGATTTGAACTAGAATCACTCATTTTTTCACTCGAGGACGTACAATAGTCAACAGAATATTCACCAGGTAAACCAGAATTTCATTGAATGTCAACAATCACAAGAGATTCGACAAGTTTCAAGTGTACAATGGCTAAAATCATATAAACATTAATGTTTTGAAAAGTAAACAATGTGTCCTTATCACCTAGATATACATCTATAGTCACTCTTTTTCCATACTGTATGAATAATTTTCGGTATGTTGAATAATATGTCTTTTTTCTCTTCTTAACTCTCTTTTCTTTCCTCATAACTGTCTTTAAAGGTTCTCTTTTTCACTTTTATCTTGACCACAGACGATACAGGAGGATTTTGGGAAGGTACTGGATTCTTCTTCAAGAGCCCATCGTCTGTCTATAAATTCGCTCAATCCTAGATTAGTCTGCACCCGAACGTTACGTTCATTTTCTCATGGAAAATGATGAAAACTTATTCCAGTACAACGGGATCGTTTTGCCCAAGAGTCACATCGAGGTACACAACAATAATGATTTGAAAGAAAGAAAAGTGCCATGTGAAGTGGAATGAATAGAAAAATCGAATTAAACGGTTTTCTTCACATAAAGGATTCAATATAAAATTGAACCAGAAAATGGTAGATCTCAGGTGAAAAACAACTACTTTCCTGGCAAATACCACGCAGAACATTGAATGATATTCACCTGAAAATCCATGCATACTTCCATATAATATCAATGGACATTGAATGCAAATGTTTCTTTCTGATAAGCTCGATTATGTTTAATTTATGTCGTGTTCACCTAACAATCCGCATACCGGTTTCAGGCTTCTTGGCCCTCATCAGTACGGAGTAGTCAACCAGCCAAAGGTGCAAAGAACTCTGGCTGAAGTGAGACACAACGTAAACAAACCATCATCGATCTTGTAACACCTATAGGTAGCGAAAAGATAAACTTTAACTGGCGGTACCTAGTGACAGAAAGAAACACTCCGAAAATCTCCCACCTCGATAGGTTTCTAAATAAAAGATTCCTTCTCAGTAGGAGTGGCAAGCCCGTCTAGCATATAGTGAAAGAAAAGTGCCATGTGAAGTGGAATGAATAGAAAATCGAATTAAACGGTTTTCTTCACATAAAGGATTCAATATAAAATTGAACCAGAAAATGGTAGATCTCAGGTGAAAACAACTACTTTCCTGGCAAATACCACGCAGAACATTGAATGATATTCACCTGAAAATCCATGCATACTTCCATATAATATCAATGGACATTGAATGCAAATGTTTCTTTCTGATAAGCTCGATTATGTTTAATTTATGTCGTGTTCACCTAACAATCCGCATACCGGTTTCAGGCTTCTTGGCCCTCATCAGTACGGAGTAGTCAACCAGCCAAAGGTGCAAAGAACTCTGGCTGAAGTGAGACACAACGTAAACAAACCATCATCGATCTTGTAACACCTATAGGTACGCCGGAAAAGATAAACTTTAACTGGCGGTACCTAGTGACAGAAAGAAACACTCCGAAAATCTCCCACCTCGATAGGTTTCTAAATAAAAGATTCCTTCTCAGTAGGAGTGGCAAGCCCGTCTAGCATATAGTGAAAGAAAAGTGCCATGTGAAGTGGAATGAATAGAAAATCGAATTAAACGGTTTTCTTCACATAAAGGATTCAATATAAAATTGAACCAGAAAATGGTAGATCTCAGGTGAAAAACAACTACTTTCCTGGCAAATACCACGCAGAACATTGAATGATATTCACCTGAAAATCCATGCATACTTCCATATAATATCAATGGACATTGAATGCAAATGTTTTTTCTGATAAGCTCGATTATGTTTAATTTATGTCGTGTTCACCTAACAATCCGCATACCGGTTTCAGGCTTCTTGGCCCTCATCAGTACGGAGTAGTCAACCAGCCAAAGGTGCAAAGAACTCTGGCTGAAGTGAGACACAACGTAAACAAACCATCATCGATCTTGTAACACCTATAGGTACGCCGGAAAAGATAAACTTTAACTGGCGGTACCTAGTGATTTTCTAATAATGATTTGATTTTGAATCACTAATTTTTTTACTCGAGGACAAACAATAGTCAACAGCATAGACAAAAGTTCTATACTGGTCAACAAGTAAACAAGAATTTCATTAAATGTCAACAATCACAAGAGATTCGACAAGTTTTAGGTATCTTCTCTTCTTCTTCTTCTTAAATAATTATGGCCTGTTCTCCTTGAGAAATTGGCCATCTCTTCTCCTGGTTATATTTTTTTGAGGGCCACCGTTAAGTGTATCTGAGATAAACTCATACCCTCTATTATAAAATTGTGTTTGCTGTAAAAGGTGTGGGGGTAAGGTATTAGTAAACAAAGATCACAACAAAGGATACATTTAGACTCTTCTCCAGCGCTGCCGTTTTGAGAGTAATTACTCCATTTGTAAGCAATTTGAAAGCTTTGGAGTAATCGTGGAGTAATGACGAATTGTAAGGATTTCGTAAGCCTTTCGCACTAAGGACTAAGGAGTGGGAGAACAGCGTTCATCTTCCTGACTACTTGTGTTTGTTTCGTTAGTCGTTACTCTTCACGTCTTTGTCTATAGTAGTTTGCAAGTTTCAGTTCTGTGTTATGTTTGTTTATCGGAATTAAAATTGGCATGACATGACATATCTGAAATCTTATCTCAGCCTCAGGCTTCTATGAGTTTTATCATTGTTTCGATTATACTATGGTTTTATCAACAGGTTTCAATGCTACCAACCCAACTTCTGACCTAGCACCGAGTAGACAATGGGAACACGCATGATTTTATTTAAATTTTTCTTTGCCTTAGATCCACAATGATTACATTTTGTGAGAATAATTTCTCATATCCCAAAATTTTGTCGAAATTTCCAAGTTTAAAAGTGCTCCTCAATTCAAACTCGATTTGACCTTCATTTGAATAACTTCTCCCAAACACTAGCGCCAGTTGTGGTTGTTTCAGGAATATTGATGATCGATACATAAATTCAAGCTCACTTTCAATGTGATATTTGAAAATACTATTATAATGAAAATATTAGTACAACATATTGTAACGTAAATAAACTTAACTTGGTTTAACTAATTTATTTAACACTTAATCTACAACTTAATTTATATTACTACGCCACTGAATAGCTCGATCGTATGGGCTCGTTCAGACTGTCCTGACTCCACTTGAGGGTCGCCTATTTATCTCCGATACAGCATTCTCGATGTTTCGAATTCTGGCATGTTCCAATTGTTTCCAATATTGACCGTTGTTTTCCGTGGCAGAGCGACTGGATGGTTCTCGAATATCTCCGGGGATGATCTCATCGCTGTCGACGGCAACGCGCGAGGCGACAGGTCCGGCCTAGGTTCGTTACATTGCCCCCTTCTTAAAGACATTTCGTCCCGAAATTTCATCCTTGGAGTGTGACGATATCGCATGACTCCCCATATCTGCACCGTGAAGTTCGATGGAAGTAACACTCCACGGTCTTCATGATCGGTCGGGAAGAGGGTTACAGCAAACCAAAATCTTGACGCCGCTGGATCTGAATATCGCCTCCAGCATACTTCTTATGACTCTCCAGTCCAACCCATCAATACCACAGGATAATTTTGGAATTGCTAGATCCACCAGGTTCTGGTCCACCATAGTATCTCTTAGTTTGGTGAGACTCTTCCAGACATCTTCATAGGACGGTTTATCTTGGGAATGCCTCTTGGTAACTAGGTAGTAGATGTTTCTCTGGCCTTTCTTCAGCTGCAGCACCCCACCAACTTCTGGATTCTGCTCCCGCAGTGTTTGGAGTTGACCAAATTTCTTGGAGAACACTACGGCGATGCCCCTGGACATTCGAAGATCTTCTGCCACACAGTGCGCTAGTGCGTAGTCAGCAGGCACCTCGAAAAGGTCTCGTGACTCCTCTCTAGTAACTCCCATGTAGAACTTTCTGCCCGTTTGAATACAAGGACATAAACTTCTCGAACGTCATATCATCCTCCGGTGGCTTGAGGGTGCGAACTTGGTCATGGTTTCCAGCGTAAGGGGCCAACCTGTTGAAATGGACGACCCTTGGTTTCCCTCGGGGTGGCTTATGGATTCGGTACACAAGGTCGTTTATCCTTTTCACGATTTTATACGGGCCTTCCCACGAGTTCCGCAACTTTGGTGATAGTCCACGACGACGTTTGGGGTTGTACAGCCAAACCAGGTCATCAACCTTAAATCCTCCAGCGTCGGCCTTGATGTCATAGGTCTTCTTCATTTTATCGCTGGCACTCTGAATGTTCAACCGGACTCGTTCGTGGATGTCGTCCATTCTCTGCCGAAGTTTGCTGACGTAGTCCTCTCCCGCAGTGTCTTGTCCTGGCGGTATCCCAAACTTCAGGTCACAAGGCAGTCGCAGTTCTCGGCCCATTATAATACTAGCAGGAGTTTGACCGGTTGACTCGTGTACTGCGGATCGATAGGCCATCAGGAACAAATGAAGATACTGGTCCCAGTCTCTTTGATGGTCAGAGACAACCTTGGACAAGTGGCGGTTGATCGTCCTGTTCATCCGTTCCACCATTCCATCGGACTGCGGATGTAGGGCCGTGGTTCTTGTCTTGCGGATGTTCAGCAGTAGACATATTTCTTGGAAAAGGTTGGATTCGAAATTTCTGCCTTGATCCGAGTGCAGCTCCATTGGAATACCGAATCGACATATCCACTCTTTCACCAAGACGTCGGCGACGGTGATGGCTTCCTGGTTGGGCAGGGCATAGACTTCCGCCCACTTACTGAAGTAGTCCATTGCCACAAGGATGTATTTATTCCCGTGGTCGGATACGGGAAACGGGCCGGCGATGTCAATGGCGATTCTCTCGAACGGGCTGCCTACGTTGTACTGACGCATCGGGGCCTTGGGGCGTATTCGAGGTCCATTGCTAGCAGCGCATACAGCGCACTTTCTGCACCAGTCCTGGACGTCAGCTTGACAATTGGTCCAGTAAAACCGTTGCCTCACTTTCTGCAGGGTCTTCGCCACTCCCAGATGTCCTCCAGCGACTCCATCATGGATTTCCCGCAGCACTTCCTCTCTTCTGTTCCTGGGAACAATTATTTGGCGTCTGTCTTCCCCACCAATATCGGCCTCCAGCACACGTTTCAGGATCCCATTGTCCAGAATAAGAGAGTTCCATTGTGCCCAATAGGACTTAACAGCCGGCGAGTAACCTGCGACTTCCTGCCATGATGGTCTTCGATTGCCCTTCTTCCAGCTGACAACTAAGCCAAGGTCGGGGTCTTTCTCTTGGTCTTTCTGGATCTTGCTGTCATTCCAGTTGTCATCCATTGCCGCGGTTCTACAAAGTGTTGCTTCTTTCTCTTCTGCTCGTCGGCAATGTGAGCAATCATCTGGGCATGGTCTTCGCGACAAGGCATCTGCATTCTATGGCTAGTGACGGCTCGATGTTCGATCTCGAAATCGAATTCTTGGAGTCTCTCGATCCAACGTGCTACTTGACCCTCAGGATTTTTGAACTGTAAGAGCCATTTGAGAGCTGCATGGTCAGTTCTCAACAGGAATCTTCTTCCATACACGTACTTGTAGAAGTGCTCCACTCCCTTTACAACAGCTAACAGCCTCGCCTGGTGACACAGTAATTGCGCCTCTGGTTTGCTAAGCGTCTTGCTGAAATAACCAATGACCTTCTCCTGTCCCTCCTGGATCTGAGATAGGACAGCTCCAAGTCCCACGTTGCTGGCGTCCGTATCCAAAATGAATTTCCTTTGGGTAGGGGATAGCTCAGTACAGGTGCGTTGATCAAAGCTCCTTTCAGCTTCCTGAATGAGTCTTGACATTCTTCGGACCACTGGAACTTTGTTTGGCCTCCGTGAGCCTGGTCAGTGGTTTAGCGATGTTGGCGAATCCAGCACATATCGGCGATAGTATGTGCATAAACCAAGGAAACTTCGAAGTTGGTGAATGTCTTTTGGGATGGGCCAATCCTTAACAGCTTTGATCTTCTGGTCATCCACTGCTACTCCTTCCCCAGAGACAACGTGGCCGAGGTATCGTACTTCTTTTGGAACAGATGGCATTTCTTAGGCTCAGCTTCAATCCGGAGTTCCTCAGTCGCAGGAATACTTCTCCAAGTTTTCACGTGGTCCTCGAACGATCTGCCGACCACAATTATGTCGTCGAGATACACTAGACACGTGTTCCATGAGAGTCCCTTCAGCACTGTCTCCATCAATCTTTCGAATGTGGCGGAGCATTACAGAGCCCGAATGGCATAACGGTGAACTGCCACAATCCTGAGCCGATGGTAAAAGCAGTCTTTTTCGATCTTCCTGAGCAAGTTCTACTTGCCAGTATCCACTCTTCAGATCAGGGTCGAGAAAATCGTGGAACCAGCCAACGTGTCTAGGGTGTCATCTATTCTCGGAGAGGGTAACTGTCCTTCTTCGTGACATTATTAAGTTGGCGATAGTTCACACAAAAACGTGTCGATCCATCCTTTTCTTCACCAGTACGACTGAGAGGACCAGGACTGTCAGATGGTTCGATAACTCCTTCTTTTCCCATATCGCTGACTATTTTGTCAGCCTCTTCCTTCTTGGCAAGAGGAAGTCTTCTTGCTGATTGCCGGATCGGTCGGCACCCCAGTATCAATCTTGTGCTGGATCACATTAGTTCGACCCCTTTTCCTTGTCCGGTATCGAAGATGTCTTGGTACTTTTGACTAAATCTCTTAGTTTGGGCTGTTGAGCTGGTTTTATGTCTTTGGAAGAGATGGCAACTAATTTTTCTAGTTCTGTGGGCAAGTTGTTGGGTTGGCTAATCGTACCTCGTACGCCCCGGATCACAGATGAAACTGACGAGCAGTGCCCTAAAATTGTTCCTTTCTTTAAGGTCACTGGAAAGTAATTGACATTCATGACCCTTACCGGCACAAATTTTTTCAGCACGTAACAGGGTTTTCCCTAGGGCAACTCTCGTCCAATTTCCTCATCATGAAGTTTGGGCTCGAACATCACCACGTCTCCACTGCTCGCACTCCCGTCCAGGCGAGCCTCCAGAATGGTTTCAGCCCTCTCAGGCAAGCTAACATCTACAGCCAACAGAACACGGATCAACTGCTTCACTTCTCACCATGAAGTACCAGCACGTCTCCGTTGACACGTAGGACGCCTGTCTCTGAAATCCAATTCAAACCCTCGTGCAATTCATCATGTCCTTTCCGATGATTGCATCGTCTTCGATGTCCGCACAAGTGCCTGATGTTTCACTTTAGTGCTGCCCAAAATTATTTCAATCCGGTAGCTCGCCATATAGTAGCTGGCTCCCTGTTGCTGTGCGTAGCTTCCAAGTTGTCGGTTCAATCTGTTCCGGTGTTCTGGCAAAGGAAGGTCCGAGAATTGTCCTAGTCGCACCTGTATCTAGCAGCATGGTGCAAGGCTCGTTATTGATGAGACCGTCTACGAAAACACCTCTGTTCTGTCGTTGCAGGATAGCGACATATGCGTTGTTAACCGGGCTTGCTGGACACAGGCCGACGATTGCCCTTCTCGTCGACCTTCTTTAGTTTTCCTGCATCGGAGTCGTGTTTTGAATGTTGGACATTTGCTACGCACATGTCCAATTTTGCCACAATTCCAGCATCTTATCTGTCTTTTCTCAGGAACACTTCCTTAATCACTTTCCTTATGGCAGCTTCCAAATTAGCAGGCTCCTGTGAGTCTTCCTCAATCATTCGGACTTTACTCTGGCTTTTGCAAGATTGTTTCGCTGCCTGTATTCCAAAGCGCGTGCCAGTGCGTCTACGAGATGTGTTGACGGGCTAGTGTCAACGCTTGTCTGGTTTCTTTGGGCACGGAGTCCATCCAGGAATGCTTGAACCGCTAGTCGCTCCATTACATTTTCTGGTGTGATGGATATGCGAGACGAACCAAGCGTGCAATGTCAGTTTCGAATTCTTTTAAGGGATTCGCCCGATTTTGGCAGCGATTTTTCAGCTGGGAGTGGTATACGTGTTCCAAAATGGGCGTGGCCATATCGTAATTCTAGATGTTTAATCAGCTGATCATAGTCCTCCTGTTCTTGGGCGGTGAGTTTGTAGAATATTTGTCGCTTCTCCACGTAATGCAAGTGTCAGTGCTGCAGCACTTTCCCCTGCATTCCATCCGTTTGTTTTGGCCGCTGCTTCAAACTGCCGGCGGTAATTTGCCCATGGAGTTTTTCCGTCGAACTGAGGCGGCTTCATGGAAAGCTTCCCTATTTCTGAAATGACCTTGACATCTTTTATACCCTCTTGAACTTTATCCAAGTTCAAACTCAAGTCCAGCATTGCATTTTCGTTAACCATCTCTGTGGGGCGCACTATTAATTCGTTTTTCCAGCTTACTGATCGTTTCCTTTATTTTGTCCATTTCTGCCTCGATTCCGTCTTTGATTTCATCGCTGATTATTTCCTTCATCTTGTCCATCTCTGCCTCAACGGTTCCTATTCTTTTTTCTAGACGATTCGCCACACCACAGAGTTCTTTTTTAGGCCTTCTGTGTTTTCAAGGAGCTTATCTTCCAGGCTTTCTAGAAGCTTTCTTCCAGATTTCTAGAATTTTCTTGAAGCTTTCTTCCAGATTTCTAGAATTTTCTTCAAGCTTTCTTCCAGATGTTTAGCATTTTCTTCCAGGCTTTTGAATTTTCTTCCAGTTTATTCATTACCAAACTTAAATCACCTCCGGAACTTCGAATAAAAATGTTTCGGGGTCCTCACCTTCTTGTATAAGTCCTTAGGCAAGTCTCTCCTGGAGTACTTGCTTTTTACATGTTGTTTCCAGTTCCATTTCCTCCAATTCCTGTTTCAATTCCGATACCTTCAAATCCGCAAGGCGCACTTTTCTTGAACACATTTTGTCTTTGACGAGGTATCAGTCTGTTTTACACGAAAAGTTTATCAGTTTGTTAAAAATTCACTACGCAAATTCTTTTCCACGGGCCACAAGTCTATTGTCTGTTTCACGCGAACAGCGTATCAGTTTATATTTCCACGCACAATTGTCCACTTCGCGAAAACCGGGCCACTGTCTATTTTGGGCGTACAAAAAGGTCTATCAATTTATTTTTCTGACTATCCACTCCACGATCACTTGTTTATTTTCAAAATCTCACTTCCGACACCAATTGTAACGTAAATAAACTTAACTTGGTTTAACTAATTTATTTAACACTTAATCTACAACTTAATTTATATTACTACGCCACTGAATAGCTCGATCGTATGGGCTCGTTCAGACTGTCCTGACTCCACTTGAGGGTCGCCTATTTATCTCCGATACAGCATTCTCGATGTTTCGAATTCTGGCATGTTCCAATTGTTTCCAATATTGACCGTTGTTTTCCGTGGCAGAGCGACTGGATGGTTCTCGAATATCTCCGGGGATGATCTCATCGCTGTCGACGGCAACGCGCGAGGCGACAGGTCCGGCCTAGGTTCGTTAGCAATATAAACGAAGGCAGATGGAATTATAGTTGACAGTTCGAAGCAACTAGTGGTAAAAATTGAAATGTGTGAAATAACGATGCTTACGTCCACCAGAGGCGCTAGCAGTACGTTTTTGAACGTGACGACAAAATTGGCGTTTTCAATTTCGAATTATGAAAAACATTACATATTTTTTCAATACCTAAGTTTGTTGCTGAGCTCCCTAGGTGGTAGTCTTTATGTGCCAATCAAAATATCCTAGAAAGGGGGCACATGCGTGTTCCCTATTGCATTTCCAGTTCAATGGACATTTGTGAATATGTGCTTCTAGTCTAGTTTGTTCTGGTTTCGTTTCAGAATCAGTATCTATCAGAACAAGTCGACCCTCGAAATCATCCATATATACCATAGATTATGTATAAATTAAGTTTGTAAGGATTTTTAGCATTCTCAAAATTCTGGGAGTAAAACTCCGCATTTTGATAGACGCTAGTAAGCATATTGTATACTTTCAATTGGCAGCACTGCTTTTTCCGCTCCCGGGCAACGGAGGAGCATTACACAACCGAAATGTTGCCTCGGAAAAAGGAAACCCAGGGTGTTGAAAGATAGGATCTGTAAATAAACATATTAGAGATTATAAGTTGATTTTGTTGTAGTTGATGAATTTGTTAATTAACTTAATAATATTTGAGTTAAGGTTGGCAAGAACCATTTTCATATTGAATGGTGTACACATGCCGTTTTTTCTAATTTCTTCATAAAAATCTATCTGTATAATTTGGTTTAAGGGACATTGAAAAAATACATGATCTAAATTTTCGATTTGTCCACATTCACATTTTCATCATCTTTCACCCTATTTTGTGTAAATGTTCTGCTGTTAAGCAGTGTCCCGTTCTCATCCGGATGATTGTTGTAATGTGTCTTCGGTCTATAAAGGAAATTTGGAGTACCAAGGTTTATCCGGGAATTGACTTTGTATATCCATGTACCATTTGCCTTTGTGTTTACCTATGTTTTCCATTTTGCTTTGTGCTCACCTTTGATTTTTAGTTTTCAGAATTGTTAGTATATTTTGTTTATCAATTTTGATATTCGGGAATGTTTAAGTTTCTACCAACATTAGCCAATAGATCTGCTTGTTCATTTCCTGGTATTTTCGAATGACTTGGTATCCAAGCGAGGGTTATGTTTGTGTTGTTATCATTCATTTCCAATAAAAGTCTTTTGTCATTAGGCAAGTACAATCATTTTTTGCTTCAATTTGGTTATACATAGTTTATTCAATGCACTTAGTGAATCTGTGAAAATTATATTATTGCTTAGGTTTCTTTCAAGCATATCGAGCACCTTTATTTATCGCTATTATTTCAGAGCTACAGATATCTAATATGTCAGGGAGCCTAGTTTGTAGTTACATTCTATTTCCGGGATATGTACCCCAAGACCCGTCCTGTTATTGCTTTTGGATGCATCAGTGTATATAAATGTGTGATTACTTTTGTAATTTTCTGTTGCTAATAAAAATTCTTTTTTTTTTATTGGTGCCCCTTTTTACCCATTTAAAGCACGCCTCAGCGTGTTTAAATCGAACTTTAAAAAACGCGCGTTTTTTAAAGGTAACCATGACAACATCAACAAATCGAGAAACGTGAAGTCTAAATGACAATTTTTTTTATTATTGATCTGACAGAGTACCTTGTAACGTCAGATAAAATATTACTCACAATTCGTTCATTTATATGTGCTCCTCCATCCATTTGATGAACTTTTTCATATTTTTTTATATATATCACTGATTTTCGCGGTATTAACCGCGATTCTGCCTCACTATTCAAAAAATCGATATAAAAATCATTTATTTTTGAGCTCTGGTGACAACAAATATTGATCTTTGGTAACAAATTGCAAATGAATTGATTTGTTGAAAATATAAACAGGATGTTCATAAAATCAGATGTGGAATCATCTGCGACTGAAAGATAAACTTTAGTCACTATCTTCCATCGTCAAGATAACCTCTTGTGGGGTATTCAAATGAATGTTTTTCTCATTTCCATGACAACGAAAGGTATACTGATGTCACATCACGAATTCAACCTTCTTGCATTATTAGTTCTTATTTCTATTTTTGTAGTAATAATACCAGTATATATGATTTCAAAGTGCACCAATAAAAAAAAATTACGTAAAGTATTCGTGGATAACTGGTCTTAAAAACACTTGCTCTATATCGAGCACTCCGGCTGCGCCGTCGTGCTCGAAAAATCGCGCGTGTTTTAAAGCCCTTTTTATCCACTTATACTTTAATATACTATTTCATTATTTTTTGTTTTTTTTAAAGATAGCTTCATTATATTCAGTTGTCGAGTTTGTATTTCGTAATCAAATTCAAAGCAAGGTAAGGTTTCACTAGTATTTATTATTGTCATATATGGTTGTATATATTTGAAAGCTTCTACTAAATATGGAGTTTGTTTCCCATGCCAGTAGCCCTTTGTCAAATTGCAATCATTTTCCATTGTTTCACCAATGATGTTAGGTGATTCTTAAATGCCATTATTTTTTTAAAAAATTTGGTTGCTAGCCATTTACGTCTAAACTCTAAGCTTGTTTCGGATGTTTCTCCCAAAAGTGCGTTTGTCGGGTTGATTTCATACATCCTGTGATTAAGCTGTAAACCTTGAAAAGTGTATTCCATCTAGTTTCTTCAAGTTTTTTTTGACTGGTGTTTTATAAATATGGATCCGAAATCTAAATGTGATTTGACTATGCTGTTAAAAGCCATGTGTAACGTTAGTGGATCAGCTCCCACCAAACCCTACTGAATGTTTTATGGTATTTATTCCTTTGGTTGCTCTTGTTGAAATATTCTGAATATGGTTATCCCATTTTAGATGTTTTGTGATAGTTACCCCAAGTATTTTTAACTGGTTTTTGTGGGGAATGATTTTGTTGTCAATGTAAATTTTTGGCGGATTATTTTTCATTTGTCCTTACTAAAACACATTGCTTCACATTTGTCCAAGGACAGACTGAAGCCATGCTCTTGCATCCATTGGTTCATTAACTCAATGTGATGTTAATTTTATTAGTCATTTGTTCTAGATTTTTTCCACGAATTAATATACATAAATCATCGGCATATCCTAATAAAATGTTATCCTTTGGGATCTGTTCAAATAGGTTGTTAAATATATATTAAATAATAAAGGACTTAATGGTGACCCTTGTGGTAGTCCTGTATTAGTGTTTTTTGGTCCATGTTTTGTCCATTTTGGTCTTTAATGAAAATTTCCCTGTTTTCCAGGATTCTTATAATGAGGTTACATATTTCTATGGGTATTTCCAGTTGTATTAAGTATTTATATAGAATGTATAGTTAACATGGTCATATGCAGCTCTTATATCTAAAAATACTGACATACATAGGTTTTGGCTGAAGGCTAGTTGAACATATGACGTTATATATGCTACGTTATCGTTTATTCCCATTCCACGTCTAAACCCGTCTGAAAAAAAAGGAAAATATTTTTTGTTCTCAGTTATCCACTCTATCCTATTTTTATCATAGATTCCAATATCTTACAAACACATGACTCCAGTACCAGGATTCTATAATTATCTGACAGTGATGGTCGCGGTTGTTTTTAAATGGCTAGTACCGTCTGTTGTTTCCATTGATTCGAAGCCTTTCACCCATTAAGCATTTGTTATATATGTTAAGTAATTGTTCTAAGTTTTCGTCTGGAAGGTTTATAATCATGGAGTATGATATGTCATCTATTCCTGTTGCTGTATCTTTTTTCCAAAAAGGCTATTTTTAATTCTGTTATATTAAATAGTTTTATTTCACGTCTTGTTTGTGCTAATGTAAAATCTGGTTGTATGTTACATGGTGTAATCTGATCAAGTATATTAATGGCTAGGGAGTGTCAAGTAAATTTTTCCTGAAGTTTGTGAATTTTGGATTAGAGAATTTTTTAACAGTATTCCAGATACAAGTTGGGTTGGAATTTCTATTTAAGGTGGAGCAAAACATTTTGAATTTCGTTTTTTCTTATTTTCAAAACCGCCTGGTGATTGAATCATCGCTTAGCCAATAAGTAATTTCTAATGTGGGTGTGGTAAGTTATCTAGGGCCGACTTTCTTTGTAATATTTGCTTGCGTACATTCTTGGTCCCACCGGACTCTAGGTTTGGAGTTGTTATTAATAGTTTTATCGGAATTGATTCCTGTGCTGCATTCTCTATTGTCGAGATGAAGGTGTCATAATCTACATCTCTGGGGTTGATACATTCTGATATTTTATTTGTATATAAAGTCCAGTTGGCTTTTCTGAAATTTCTACGCTGAGTATATTCTATAATAATTTTATAGTTGGTATTATATGGGTTGGGATTGATTACGCAAAGGGTTGGGTAGTGGTCACTGTTTCCACAGTCTCGAATCACTTTCCATTCTGTGTATGCTGCCAATCGTGGGCTGACCAATGTAATGTCTACTGGGCTGGATTTCATTTGGAGGTGTCAATCTTGTCGGTGTTCCATCATTTTGTACTACTAGTTCGAATTCGTCTATTATTTGCATAATAGTTTCTCCGTTTAAGTATTTGCAAAGCTACCCCATACCTGATGATCGCATTCAGGTCCCCCATCAGAATGATTTGTCCTTCGAGCGGTTCTAATATTGTTTTCATTATGTTGGGTGTTATTTTTGTGTTGTGGGGTGAGTATATATTGACTATGTTAATGTCCTTGATTTTTACCAATATGAATTGAAATTGATTATTTTGTAGGTTGACATTTGATTGATTTCTGTGTATTTGATATCCTTCTTGATCATTGTTGCTTCTCCCCATACCCATCATTCCGATCTTTCGTATAATGTCATAATTTAAAATTCTCATCTGATAGTGGGTTTCAAACCATGTTTCGTTTAAAATTAAAAATACCTGGTTATGTTCTCTGATTAGTGTTATTAGATTGCATCTATTTGCATTTATGCTTCTAATATTCCATTGCAGTATTTTTAGATTTTGCATTTTTGTTTTTGTTTGTATTTGTTTTTTTTTATTTTTATTAATATGAGCTGAATCTGACTGATAGTCAGTGCTATTGTAAATTCTCGAAGTTGTTGGTTCCGGAGTAGTTTTGGTCAGGGTAGTTTTTGTTTTTGTATGTGAATGTTTATCATTTTAGCAAATTGTTCTTTATATGAGTCTGATATTCTGGTGAATTGATTAAATATAGTCTGTACAATATCTGTTTCTGTTTTCTTTTGAAGGGCACAAGTAGGCGCGCGGTATTGAATTCTCTCTTGAGAACTTTGCTTTGGAGGTCTTCCATTAGGGTATAATAACTGACTATTGTGGCTTTCTATCGTAACCTTGGATTGAATGTTCAACCTTTTCCTGGTGTGTTACTAATTGCTTGTTGGTATGTAGTGGTTTTGTTTGTATTTTCTATGTTAGCTACTAGCCTTTTGTCCTACCGTTATTCTATTGTCTATTTTTTGTGTGGTTTTCAGTTGTGGAAAATCCTGAGGGTGGAAAAACGAATTCAACATCATTTGTATAAGTTTTGGGGCATAATTCACTTGCTCAAAATATGTTATATTTTCATATGCCATTAGATGCTTGATTGCTTTTTGTCTTTTGTATTCTTCACATGTTTTAGATGTGGACTTATGATCACTACTTTTACAATGAATGCATTTAATTTGACAGTTGACTTCCTTTTCTATCCTCAGTATCTTCATGTTCTGATCCACAATTATAACACTTAATTTTTCCCCTACATTGGGTTTTAGTATGACCGAATAATAAGAAGAGAAACATTGTGTGACTGGTGACAATTTTGGGATGACTGGCATGGGCATTGAATACAAATTAACATAGCTGCAATATTTTTCCTCAAATGTGAACAGGACGGTACCTGTGGGTACATATTCGACCTTATCATCTGTTACAACTTTACGATTTAATCTTTTCAGATCAATGATTGCGGCTTTCTCCGAATATATGGACTTTATTTGTTCGACACTAAATAATGGGTTGATATGTCTTGCAATTCCTTTACTTGTGACTTGGTTATAAGGGATATATATATATTATATCCTTTGTTTTTTAACACCTCATTATTGACAAAATTGTTGGCAGATATGTAGTTTGTGAACTCGATGCCTATTCTATTTTTCCCTTTGTTTCTAATTTTCCTAATATCAGTAAGTTTTAAATCAAAGATTTCCTTTGCAATGTTCAAATGATTGTACTTACCTATATGATTGCTAGATTTTTCAGTAGATTCCATGTGGACTAAAAAAGGTCTATTATCTTCAGCTTTGTATAAAAAAGTTGGTCTTTTTGTTGACTTGTCACTGTTTCACTTGTATCTGTGTGCTTTGAGGTTGACCTTGAAGGTTATTACTATTTGTTTTTGTTATTCCAATGATATCCATTAACTGTTCTGGAGTATGATTTGGTTTTTCTATATCGTCAGGGGGAGGAAGTCCCTCCCCCAGTGATGCAAACATGTTTACTTGTCTTTTTCCCAATGTGTGGGAATCACACTTATAATTAAATTTTTCAACTCACCAATTATAAATATGATATTATCGGGAAGGAAGGGGTGATTATACAGAGGGTTAGTTAGTAAACCACACAAGTTTTCACCAGGAAGTTATCGCTAACTATTTTCACTCGTCGTCGTATGCACGTCCTATCAGTACCACGGTATCGACAGAACTGAAGTTTTAGGTATACAATGGCTAAAATCATATAAACATTACTGTTTGGAAAAGTAAACAATGTAAGTATGTATAGTTTCCAAAATCGACACCAGAGAGTATCCCTTTTTTTGAATTCCCAATTCATGGCACTTGAAAAGAGTTATCAGATGGTTCAGCTGCTGATTTTTCACAATCTTTATCTTCAGCTGCTTCATCGATCACTGTGTCTTCTGTAGAAATGTTCTCAAGATAGCCAGCTTTGTGTGACAAACTGCAGTTGTTGGGAAGAACCTCCTTCACATGGAAACATCCATCTTTGCGACTGCTTTTATTAGGTTTGACTCTGCCTCCTTTTTGTATTTCTTTATCAATAGAGACTTTGGTGGCTGACCTGCTAAGTTTCCTTTCAAGTTGGCAGTAAGCATTTTCTTCACTTTTCAGTAAATCAAATAGCTCCTGATTTCGATCGATCAAATTTGACATTTCTTTCTCAAAGTTAGAGTTAATATGTAGCAATAATTCATTGTGCATTTTCACTGCTTCATTTTCCTTTCTTAATGATAATAAGACCTTGTCTTTTTTTATTGCATCATTTTCCATTCTTGGCACATCATTTTTCATTGCATTAATGCCTATCACAAGTTGAGCTTCATAGTCCAATGCTTCAGTTTGTATATGCACATGATTCATAGTGTAACGTAAATAAACTTAACTTGGTTTATTAATTTATTTAACACTTAATCTACAACTTAATTTATATTACTACGCCACTGAATAGCTCGATCGTATGGGCTCGTTCAGACTGTGTACTCCCTCTTGAGGGCGGTCTATTTATCTCCGATACAGCATTCTCGATGTTTCGAATTCTTCCAGTTGGCGACGGCATGTTCCAATTGTTTCCAATATTGACCGTTGCATTCGGTGGTAGAGCTACTGGATGGTTCTCGAATATCTCCGGGGATGATCTCATCGCTGTCGACGGCAACACGCGAGGCGACAGGTCCGGCCTAGGTTCGTTACATTGCCCCCTTCTTAAAGACATTTCGTCCCGAAATTTCATCCTTGGAGTGTGACGATATCTGCATGACTCCCCATATCTGCACCGTGAAGTTCGATGGAAGTAACACTCCACGGTCTTCATGATCGGTCGTGGAAGAGGGTTACAGCAAACTAAAATCTTGACGCCGCTGGATCTGAATATCGCCTCCAGCATACTTCTTAGGACTCTCCAGTCCAACCCATCAATACCACAGGACAATTTTGGAATTGCTAGATCCACCAGATTCTGGTCCACCATAGTATCCCTTAGTTTGGTGAGACTCTTCCAGACATCTTCATAGGACGGTTTATCTTGGGAATGCCTCTTGGTAACTAGGTAGTAGATGTTTCTCTGGCCTTTCTTCAACTGTAGTACCCCACCAACTTCTGGATTCTGCTCCCGCAGTGTTTGGAGTTGACCAAATTTCTTGGAGAACACTACGGCGATGCCCCTGGACATTCGAAGATCTTCTGCCACACAGTGCGCTAGTGCGTAGTCAGCAGGCACCTCGAAAAGGTCTCGTGACTCCTCTCTAGTAACCCCATGTAGAACTTTCTGCCCGTTTGAGTACAAGGACATAAACTTCTCGAACGTCATATCATCCTCCGGTGGCTTGAGGGTGCGAACTTGGTCATGGTTTCCAGCGTAAGGGCCAACCTGTTGAAATGGACGACCCTTGGTTTCCCTCGGGTGGCTTATGGATTCGGTACACAAGGTCGTTTATCCTTTTCACGATTTTATACGGGCCTTCCCACGAGTTCCGCAACTTTGGTGATAGTCCACGACGACGTTTGGGGTTGTACAGCCAAACCAGGTCATCAACCTTAAATCCTCCAGCGTCGGCCTTGATGTCATAGGTCTTCTTCATTTTATCGCTGGCACTCTGGATGTTCAACCGGACTCGTTCGTGGATGTCGTCCATTCTGCCGAAGTTTGCTGACGTAGTCCTCTCCCGCAGTGTCTTGTCCTGGCGGTATCCCAAACTTCAGGTCACAAGGCAGTCGCAGTTCTCGGCCCATTATAATACTAGCAGGAGTTTGACCGGTTGACTCGTGTACTGCGGATCGATAGGCCATCAGGAACAAATGAAGATACTGGTCCCAGTCTCTTTGATGGTCAGAGACAACCTTGGACAAGTGGCGGTTGATCGTCCTGTTCATCCGTTCCACCATTCCATCGGACTGCGGATGTAGGGCCGTGGTTCTTGTCTTGCGGATGTTCAGCAGTAGACATATTTCTTGAAAAGGTTGATTCGAAATTTCTGCCTTGATCCGAGTGCAGCTCCATTGGAATACCGAATCGACATATCCACTCTTTCACCAAGACGTCGGCGACGGTGATGGCTTCCTGGTTGGCAGGGCATAGGCTTCCGCCCACTTACTGAAGTAGTCCATTGCCACAGGATGTATTTATTCCCGTGGTCGGATACGGGAAACGGGCCGGCGATGTCAATGGCGATTCTCTCGAACGGGCTGCCTACGTTGTACTGACGCATCGGGGCCTTGGGTCGTATTCGAGGTCCATTGCTAGCAGCGCATACAGCGCACTTTCTGCACCAGTCCTGACATCAGCTTGACAATTGGCCCAGTAAAACCGTTGCCTCACTTTCTGCAGGGTCTTCGTCACTCCCAGATGTCCTCCGGCGACTCCATCATGGATTTCCGCAGCACTTCCTCTCTTCTGTTCCTGGGAACAATTATTTGGCGTCTGTCTTCCCCACCAATATCGGCCTCCAACAACACGTTTCAGGATCCCATTGTCCAGAATAAGAGAGTTCCATTGTGCCCATAGGACTTAACAGCCGGCGAGTAACCTGCAACTTCCTGCCATGATGGTCTTCGATTGCCCTTCTTCCAGCTGACAACTAAGCCAAGGTCGGGGTCTTTCTCTTGGTCTTTCTGGATCTTGCTGTCATTCCAGTTGTCATCCATTGCCGCGGTTCTACAAAGTGTTGCTCTTTCTCTTCTGCTCGTCGGCAATGTGAGCAATCATCTGGACATGGTCTTCGCGACAAGGCATCTGCATTCTTATGACTAGTTCCGGCTCGATGTTCGATCTCGAAATCGAATTCTTGGAGTCTCTGATCCAACGTGCTACTTGGGCCCTCAGGATTTTGAACTGTAAGAGCCATTTGAGAGCTGCATGGTCAGTTCTCAACAGGAATCTTCTTCCATACACGTACTTGTAGAAGTGCCCACCCTTTACAACAGCTAACAGCTCTCGCCTGGTGACACAGTAATTGCGCTCTGGTTTGCTAAGCGTCTTGCTGAAATAACCAATGACCTTTCCCTGTCCCTCCTGGATCTGAGATAGGACAGCCCTGAGTCCCACGTTGCTGGCGTCCGTATCCAAAATGAATTTCCCTTTGGGTAGGGGATAGCTCAGAACAGGTGCGTTAATCAAAGCTCCTTCAGCTTCCTGAACGAGTCTTGGCATTCTTCGACCACTGGAACTTTGTTTGACCTTCCGTGAGCCTGGTCAGTGGTTTAGGATGTTTGCGAACCCCAACACATATCGGCGATAGTATGTGCAAAACCAAGGAAACTTCGAAGTTGGTGAATGTCTTTGGGATGGGCCAATCCTTAACAGCTTTGATCTTCTGGTCATCCACTGCTACTCCTTCCCCAGAGACAACGTGGCCGAGGTATCGTACTTTTTTGGAACAGGTGGCATTTCTTAGGGCTCAGCTTCAATCCGAGTTCCTAAATCGCAGGAATACTTCCTCCAAGTTTTTCACGTGGTCCTCGAACGATCTGCCGACCACAATTATTCGTCGAGATACACTAGACACGTGTCCATGAGAGTCCTTCAGTACTGTTTCCATCAATCTTTCGAATGTGGCGGAGCATTACAGAGCCCGAATGGATAACGGTGAACTGCACAATCCTGAGCCGATGGTAAAGCAGTCTTTTCTCGATCTTCCTGAGCGAGTTCTACTTGCCAGTATCCACTCTTCAGATCAAGGGTCGAGAAAATCGTGGAACCAGCCAACGTGTCTAGGGTGTCATCTATTCTCGGGAGAGGGTAACTGTCCTTCTTCGTGACATTATTAAGTTGGCGATAGTCTACACAAAAGCGTGTCGATCCATCCTTTTCTTCACCAGTACGACTGGAGAGGACCAGGGACTGTCAGACGGTTCGATAACTCCTTCTTTTCCCATATCGCTGACTATTTTGTCAGCCTCTGCCTTCTTGGCAAGAGGAAGTCTTCTTGCTGATTGCCGGATCGGTCGGGCACCCCAGTATCAATCTTGTGCTGACCCATTAGTTCGACCCCTTTTCCTTGTCCGGTATCGAAGATGTCTTGGTACTTTTGACTAAATCTCTTAGTTTGGGCTGTTGAGCTGGTTTTATGTCTTTGGAAGAGATGGCAACCAATTTCTAGTTCTGTGGGCAAGTTGTTGGGTTGGCTAATCGTACCTCGTACGCCCCGGATCACGGATGAAACTGACGAGCAGTGCCCCAAAATTGTTCCTTTCTTCAAGGTCACTGGGAAATAATTGACATTCATGACCCTTACCGGCACAAATTTGTCAGCACGCAACAAGGTCTTCCCTAGTGCAATCCTCGTCCAATTTCTCATCATGAAGTTTGGGCTCGAATATCACCACGTCTCCACGGCTCGCACTCCCGTCCAGGCGAGCCTCCAGAATGGTTTCAGCCCTCTCAGGTACGCTTACATCTTCAGCCAACAGCACACGGATCAACTCTTCACTTCTCCCATGAAGTACCAGCTCTTCCGTTGACACGTAGGACGCCGTCTTTGAAATCCAATTCAAACCCTCTGGAATTCATGATGTCCATTCCGATGATTGCATCGTCTTCGATGTCCGCTACAAGTGCCTGATGTTTCACTTTAGTGTTGCCAAAATTATTTCAATCGGTAGCTCGCCATATACAGTAGCTGGCTCCCTGTTGCTGTGCGTAGCTTCCAAGTTGTCGGTTCAATCCGTTCCGGTGTTCTGGCAAAGGAAGGCCGAGAATTGTCCTAGTCGCACCTGTATCTAGCAGCATGGTGCAAGGCTCGTTATTGATGAGACCGTCTACGAAGACACCCTTGTTCTGTCGTTGAAGCATAGCGACATATGCGTTGTTAACCGGGGCTTGCCGGACACATGCCGACGATTGCCCCTTCTCATTGACCTTTCTTAGTTTTCCTGCATCGGAGTCGATGAATGTTGGACATTTGCTACGCACATGTCCAATTTTGCGACAATTCCGGCATCTTATAAGTCTTTTCTCGGGCAACACTTCCTTCATCACTTTTCTTATGGCAGCTTCCAAGTTAGCAGGCTCCTGTGAGTCTTCCTCAATCGTTTGAACTTTACTTTGGCTTTTGCAGCATTGTTTTGCTGCCTCAAATTCCAAAGCTCGTGCCAGTGCGTCTACGAGATGTGTTGGACGAGCTAATATCAACGCTTGTCTTGTTTCTTGGTCACGGAGTCCATCCAAGAATGCCTGAACCGCTAATCGCTCCATTACATTTTCCGGTGTGGCTGGATATGCGAGACGAACCAAGCGTGCAATGTCAGCTTCGAATTCTTGTAAGGATTCGCCCGATTTCTGGCAGCGATTTTTCAGTTGGGAGTGGTATACGTGTTCCAAATGGGCGTGGCCATATCGTAATTCAAGATGTTTAATCAGCTGATCATAGTCCTCCTGTTCTTGGGCGGTGAGAGTTTGTAGAATATTTGTCGCTTCTCCACGTAATGCAAGTGTCAGTGCTACAGCTCTTTCCCCTGCATTCCATCCGTTTGCTTTGGCCGCTGCTTCAAACTGCCGGCGGTAATTTTCCCATGGAGTTTTTCCGTCGAACTGAGGCGGCTTCATGGAAAGCTTCCCTATTTCTGAATTGATCTTGACATCTTTTATTCCCTCTTGAACTTTATCCAAGTTCAAACTCAAGTCCAGCATTGCATTTTCGTTAACCATCTCTGTGGAGGGCGCACTATTAATTCGTTTTTCCAGCTTACTGATTGTTTCCTTTATTTTGTCCATTTCTGCCTCGACCCCATCTTTGATTTTATCTACCTCCGTGTTCATTTGCTCCCTAATTTTATCTATCTCTGTCTCAACGGTTCCCATTCTTTCTTCTAGAAAATTAGCCACACCACACAATTCTTTTTAGACCTTCTGTGTTTTCCAGGAACTTCTCTTCCAGGCTTCTTGAATTTTCTAGAAGCTTTCTTCCAGATTTCTAGAATTTTCTTCAAGCTTCTCTTCCAGATTTCTAGCATTTTCTTCCAGGCTTCTTGAATTTTCTTCCAAAGTCCTCGAATTTTGTTGCAGCTCTTCTTTCAAGGATTCTATTATCGGACTCAAATCACCTCCGGGAACTTCGAATAAAAATGTTTCGGGGTCCTCACCTTCTTGTATAAGTCCTTCTGCAAGTCTTTCCTGGAGTACTTGCTTTTACCCGTTGTTTCCAGTTCCCTTCCTCCAATTCCTGTTTCAATTCCGCTACCTTCAAGTCCGCAAGGCGCACTTTTCTTGAACACATTTTGTCTTTGACGAGGTATCAGTCTGTTTCACACGAAAAGTTTATCAGTTTGTTGAAAATTCACTTCGCGAATTCTTTTCCACGGGCCACCAGTCTATTGTCTGTTTCACGCGAAGAGTGTATCAGTTTATATTCCCACGCACAATTGTCCACTTCGCGAAAACCGGGCCACTGTCTATCAATTTATTTTTCTGACTATCCACTCCACGATCACTTGTTTATTTTCAAAATCTCACTTCCGACACCAATTGTAACGTAAATAAACTTAACTTGGTTTATTAATTTATTTAACACTTAATCTACAACTTAATTTATATTACTACGCCACTGAATAGCTCGATCGTATGGGCTCGTTCAGACTGTGTACTCCCTCTTGAGGGCGGTCTATTTATCTCCGATACAGCATTCTCGATGTTTCGAATTCTTCCAGTTGGCGACGGCATGTTCCAATTGTTTCCAATATTGACCGTTGCATTCGGTGGTAGAGCTACTGGATGGTTCTCGAATATCTCCGGGGATGATCTCATCGCTGTCGACGGCAACACGCGAGGCGACAGGTCCGGCCTAGGTTCGTTACAATAGTTTTTTGTTTGAGTAAGAAATGGTTCACATTTTTGCAGTTGATAGCTTTCCCATATGGCTTCCAGATACAGTTCAGAAGTTTCTTAAAAAAGACTTATCATTACCAATAGTTGGTTTAAATGGCGGTATATTACAATGTTGACAGACTAAATCGAAAGTCACAAATATGGCAGCCTTTGACATAGAGCTCGTCCAGTATTGAAACGACCGTTTGGTAGGTAGAGATGGGGAAAGCACGATTTGCAGTGCTACGGCGAATCTTCACCAGTGTCTTGTCATGCAGCGTTTGAAAGGTTAGGTTTGTTTTATTAATAAATAGGTAGTTCAGTTATGTAGTCAAATTTTCTTATACAAATATATCTATATCCCTCTGGCAGATTTATCGAAAAATATTTTTTCCGTTCAGAAGTTATAGGAGTGTAAGTTCTCTACTTCTCTTGTATCGCCTATACAAAATAATTTGGTACGCCTATGGAATTTATATTACTAGCCATAGCTCGGGCATCTTCGAGAAGAATTGGTTGTTAAGTAGGGGAAGGCCAAAGTGGTCGTTCCAATACTGGACGAGCTCTACAACATATTGTCCCGAGATGTTTTATTTCATTTCAATTGGTAGTTGACATAGAACATTTTGCAGTCTATAGACGTATCAATCTTCAATTGGGAATTCAAAATAACGGATACTCCCACTGGTGTCGATTTTTGAAACTATACATAAGTAAAAAGGGAAACATTCTCAATTGAATAGAAAGATTTTTACTTTTCGAAACATCAATGTTTATATGATTTTAGCCATTGTATACCTAAAACTTGTCGAATCTAAGAAGAACTTGCTCTCAATGGACTGCAGGCGATTATTCGAAACGTGAAGACCTTCCGCAATCAGATCAAATACGAGCAGAAAAAAGGAGCAGGACTCAAAAGATTTGAAGGAAACAGTAAAACATCGGGTTCATTGGAATGACACTGAATTAGCGTAATTGTTGACTTTTAATGAAATTCTTGTTTACCTGGTGAATGTTATGTTGCCTATTGTACGTCCTCGAGTGAAAAAATGAATGATTCAAGTTCAAATCATTATTGTTGTGTACCTCAATGTGACTCTTGGCATAACGATACCGTTGTACTGGAATAAGTTATCATCAATTTCGTGAGAAAATGAACTTAACGTTCTGGTGCTCTTGAAGAAGAATACAGTCCCTTCCCAAAATCTTCCTGTATCGTCAGTGGCCAAGAAAAAAGTGCCTTCAAAGAGAGTTAGGACACATTTTCATCTTGTTTGTTTTAGATAAAATAAACTGTTTTTGTTATTTTTATTTTCTATTCGAACATTCACAAATAATAATGTGTAACATTTCTTCAAAATAATTCATAACAATAATTCCCGATGACTTCACTAAGCTGTCCGAAAACTTCGAAAAAGTTTTTTTTTGCAAGCAATTTAGAACATACTTTGTCTCCTTCAAAGTGAGTTTTCGCAAATGATATTGTCTTAAGATTTAAATACACCACTTCACTAGAGTCTTGAAATGAATAACACTACACAAAAAACTGGAAAATAATACCAAACGGAAATATTTTTAGAAAAACTCCATACACAAGTGTATAACCTATGAGAAAACAGACAAACAATGTACGTACGCCTGGTTTGCATTGTCGCCTCTCTGGCGCTGGCATCTAATTTTGAATTCCCAATAGAACAGTGTACTTTGTGGATTTTTTTTGTACAGTATCAACATAAGTGGTGTATAATCAATTTCTATAAGAGTTATTTAAAAAAAATTACGATTACAATACTTTCTCCTATGGTCATTTGAAATAATATTACCAAACGAATACATTCAAATACAGTACGCTAGCACAATGTCATCAATATCAATAGGCCAATCTCTGCTCAAGCTTCCCGGGTTTGAGGTAACACAAGTGCAATAACCCACCCGCGCCTGACCATCCTGGGTAATGACAGAAGCATTTTTCATCATTCTAAAAGTGGCGATGTGCTTTGTTTAAAAATTACAAAAGTATTGACCAGTCTAATTCAAAGAAAAAAAGGTAGAATATTTTTTACAGATTGCATAAGTATTCATTTGCTTTGTTTCCATGGGACTGAAAATACTACTCCCTCGAAAACTGCCGCATGAAGGGGCTGCTTCACCTCGCGCCGGCACTGATTGGATAAAACAAATATGTTGGTAGATTTCAGGAGCAGAAACAAAATTTATTTTATAAACAGGTTGAATCAGCAAACTTGGGATGAAATAGCCTGAATACCAAGACATGATGTTAACTGTTAATAGAAGAATTTTACTAATGATTTCATAAGAATTTTCGAAGAATCTTCCTCCATAAAATATATGAAAATCAAATGTAAAAATAGGCTAGGTGCATTATTGGTCATGTCTGATAATAATATGTACAGACAGCAGTATGACAAAACAAGAAAATAAAATTTGTTCTGAAACAAAACAACAAAGGATAACAATGTCAGATCACAGGTGATCATAAGAAAATAGTCAGATGTGGTGCCAAAATTGCTATAAAATTTAGGAGTCATCGCTTCAGGCTGTTAAATAAGTGTTATTGAAAAATTCAGCAGTGGTTTTGATGAAATACCAGTAGTAAAAGCAGAGTTGGGTAGTATCCGAATACTTCTGTATTTGCATACAGTATCTGGATACTTTATATGTATTCGAATACCGAATACTTTTTTGATCTTCGAAAAATTAAACGTAGTATTTTTAGGAGCGACATTTTTTTTATTGCGGCCCATACGAATTCTGTATGATTCAATTTGCAATAGTATGGAGGCATTCTTGAAATCATTTTGTTTTGATTTTTAGCCATTTCGTCGACCATGTACTTACAGTACTTATCTTTATGTTGTAGAACAATCAGTAATAATTCTGCTTTTAACAAGGAATCATTGTAATTGATATTCTTTGCATGTAACCATGCTTGAATATCCGACTTTCTAGTAGCGGTTGTAGGATTTTTTTTTTCTAATTTTCTTGAGTGATATGTGCCGCATTGTCTAAAACAATTACGGCATTTTCGTAATTTTTATATTAAAAAAATTATTATAAATGTTGTGAAAAAACAGATGGAATATGAATCTTACAACGAATCAGATGAAAGCAGGAACCAAAATGTGGATGATTTTTTTGATTTTGCGGATTCCCAAGATAACCAAGAAGTAGGCAGTAGTAGTACTATGAACGAATAGGGTACTGAGGGAACCAGTGAAAGTAGCAATAAAACTACAAAAATTCAGCTGGAATTATTAAGATATCTAGAAGATAAAAGAACGAATTTACAAGTCTTAAATGAGTACCCATAGTCATATGTCCACAGACAGATGCCAATGAAAATGGAGGTAGGCAGGCCACATATAAATGGCAAATAATGAAAAGAAATAAATCATACAAACGTAATGTAGGAAAATTATAAGAAATTAACGAAAAATTCAAGGGGGGGGGGAAGCAGATTATGGATGTATTTGTCAAAAGTCTCCAAAGATGTAACAGAGGCGGATATAAAAGCGTTCTTGAAGAAAAAAACGGGTGATGATAACGAAGAGTTTATAGTCAACAACATGAAAGAAAATAGGAACCTGAATTCAAACACGGTTGCTGCAGACTTCAAAAACAATGACATTTTTCTGGCCAAAAGGAGTAAACCACAAAAGATTTTATTTCAATAAACATTATGAAAAATACAATACGAGGAACGTTATTACTGATGAAGCAGAGGCAAGACAAAGGGAAAACAACATAGATGTAAGCAGCGGAACAGTGGAGGGACAAGAGGATAGTCATAACAACCTCGATGTGATGCACTTCAACAGTGGTGGTATTTCAGACAAATCTCAAGATCTTGAAATTGTATGTGATTTACATGATGTTGATATATGCTGCATTTCAGAGCATTGGCTCGCCTGACGAAATTATATCAATCAAATTAGAAAATTTCACTTTGGCCAGTAGTTGCTGCAGCAGAGGAACAAAGCGGGGTGGAGTATGTATATTTGTTAAATCTGAGTATATACAATTTTCAAGCCCAATAAACTCTATAGGGTGCATTGAAAAATAATTGAAGTAACAACAATCTCCTTAAAGTTAAAGAACTATAAATCAAACATTTTCATAATAACTATGTATCGGACCCCAGATAGTGATGTCATATTGTTTTTTGATAATGTGTATGAAATGACGTGTGACATTTATAAGCCAAATGATTACTATTTGGTATGTGGTGATTTCAATATCAACATATTCAACCAAAATGGACAAACTAAAGAACTCATAAATTGGTTCAAAGAATTGAAATGGAAAATCACATCACTCAAGCAACTCGAATCACCAGTAGAAGTTCTAGCTGCATTAATCTTATATTCTCTAATATGAATAAACATTCCATATTGGTCAAAGACAATCACATTTCAGATCATACTTTTCAAATATGCCAAGTAGACCTTTCAATTGAACATCATGACAGTAAGAACCCAATTTTCAAACGTGAGTTATCAGAAAGCAACATGGCAACATTCAAAAACTTACTGGAAAATGAACAGTGGGTAGAATAAGTATATAATTCCCCAAATGTGAAAGATACATTTCATACTTTTTATACCACATTCAAATTTCACTATGACATAGCCTTACTGCTTTAAAAAATAAACAAAAATCAATGCAAAAGAAAATGGTACACAACTGAGATTAAAGAACTCCATAGTATGGTATGTGAAATGGCAAGCAAAAAGCTGTTGTAACGAGGTTATAGTGAATAGATATAGAACACTGAAAGCACTATATAGTGTAATGAAAATAATCTAAAACTTCGTTTAACTAATTTATTTCGACTTCTAAAAATACAGCCACTTATTTATTTCAAACAAATACAGTATTGTATCGCTAGCCACTCTGTAGTTTGCTACTGTACAACTAACGGTAACTATCTATCTGCCCTCTTCCCTGCGGCGCTATTTATATGCGTACAGATTCCTTTTCAGAATCCTCTCGAATTTCTAGATTGGCCTATTCTGGAACTCCATACTGGCATTCCGATATACTTGAGTGGTGACGTAATCGTTGTTTAAAAGTGAATGCCGTTGCGGTGATGCTGAATTATGCAAATGAGGCGACAGGTCCGGCCTAAGTTCGTTACATTGCCTCCTTCTTAAAGACATTTCGTCCCGAAATGTTATCCTTGGAGTTTGACGATACCTACATGACTCCCCATATCTGCACCGTGAAGTCCGATGGAAGTAATACTCCCCAGTCTTCATGTTTGGTCGTGGAGGATGGTTACAGCAAACCAAAATCTTGTCGCCGCTGGACCTGAATATAGTCTCCAACATACTTCTTATAACTCTCCAATCCAACCCATCCATACCACACCACAGGACAATTATGGAATTGCTAGATCCACCAGATTCTGGTCCACCATAGTATCTCTTAGTTTGGTGAGACTCTTCCAGACATCTTCATAGGACGGTTTATCTTGGGAATGCTTCTTGGTAACCAGGTAGTAGATGTTTCTCTGGCCCTTCTACAACTGTAGCACCTCTCCAACTTCTGGATTCTGTTCCCGCAGTGTTTGGAGTTGGGCGAATTTCTTGGATAACACTACAGCGATGCCCCTGGTCATTTGAAGATCTTCTGCCACACAGTGCGCTAGTGCGTAATTAGCAAGCACCTTGAAAGGGTCTCGTGGCTTCTCTCTAGTTATCTCATGTAGAACTTACAAAATACAAGACATACATTTCTGGAACGTTATCTCATCCTCCGGTGGTCTGAGGGTGCGAACTCGGTCGTGGTTTTCGGCGTAAGGGGCCAACCTATTGAAGTGAATGACCCTTGGTTTCCCTCGGGGTAGCTTATGGATTCGGTAGACAAGGTCGTTTATCCGTTTCATGACTTTATATGGACCTTCCCACGAGTTCCGCAACTTTGGTGATAGTCCACGACGACTTTTGGGATTGTACAGCCAAACCAGGTCACCAAACTGAAATCCTCCAGCATCGGCCTTAATGTCATAGGTCTCCTTCATTCTATCACTCGTTCGTGGATGTCGTCCATTCTCTGCCGAAGTTTGCTGACATAGTCCTCTCCCGCAGTATCTTGTCCTGGTGGTATCCCGAACTTCAAGTCACAAGGAAGTCGCAGTTCTCGGCCCATTATGATACTAGCAGGGGTTTGGCCGGTTGACTCATGTACTGCGGATCGATAGGCCATCCAGGAACAAATGAAGGTACTGGCCCCAGTCTCTCTGATGGTCAGAGACAACCTTGGACAAGTGGCGGTTGATCGTCCTGTTCATCCGCTCCACCATTCCATCGGACTGTGGATGGATGTAGAGCCGTGGTCCTCGTCTTGCGGATGTTGAGCAGTTGACACCATTTCCTAGAACAAGTTGGATTCGAAATTTCTGCCCTAGTCGGAGTGCAGCTCCAATGGAATACCGAATCGACATATCCACTCTTTCACCAAGACGTCGGCGACGGTGATGGCTTCCTGGTTGGGCAGGGCATAGGCTTCCGCCCACTTACTGAAGTAGTCCATTGCCACAAGGATGTACTTATTTCCGTGATCAGATACGGGAAACGGCCGGCGATGTCAATGGCGATTCTCTTGAACGGGCTGCCTACGTTGGTACTGACGCATCGGGACCTTGGGTCGTTTTCGTGGTCCATTGCTAGCAGCGCACTTTGTGCACCAGTCCTGGACGTCAGCTTGACAATTGGCCCAGTAAAACCGTTGCCTGACCTTCTGCAGGGTCATTGTCACTCCCCGATGTTCTCTAGAGACCCCATCATGGATTTCCCGAAGCACCTCCTGTCTTCTGCTCCTGGGTACAACTATTTGGCGTCTATCTTTCCCGCCATTTTCGGACTCCAACACACGTTTCAGGACCCCATTTCCAGGGTAAGAGAATTCCATTGGGCCCAATAGGATTTAACGGCCGGCGAGAAACCTGCTATTTCCTGCCATGATGGACTTCGATTGTCCTTCTTCCAGCTGAAGACTAAATCAAGATCGGGATCTTTCTCTTGATCTCTCTGAATATTGCTGTCATTCCAGTTGTCATCTACTGCCGTGGTTCTACAAAGTGTTACATCCTTCTCTTCTGCTCGGCGGCAATGTGAGCAATCATCTGGGCATGGTCTCCGCGACAGGGCATCTGCATTCTTATGGCTAGTCCCTGCACGATGTTCGATCTCGAAATCAAATTCTTGGAGTCTCTCGATCCAACGTGCTATTTGACCCTCGGGATTTTCCACTATAAGAGCCATTTGAGAACTGCATGGTCAGTTCTCAACAGGAATCTTCTCCCATACACGTACTTGTAGAAGTGATACGCTCCCTTCACAACAGCTAACAGCTCTCGCCTGGTGACACAGTAATTGCGCTCTGGTTTGCTGAGCGTCTTGCCAATGACCTTCTCCTGTCCTTCCTGGACAGCTCCAAGTCCCACGTTGCTGGCGTCCGTGTCCAAAATGAATTTTCCGTTGGGTAAAGAATAGCTCAGAGCAGGTGCGTTGATCAAAGCTCCTTTCAGCTTCCTGAACGAGTCTTGGCATTCCTTGGACCACTGGAACTTTGTTTGACCTTCCGTGAGCCTGGTCAGTGGTTTAGCGATGTTGGCGAACCCCACCACATATCGGCGATAGTATGTGCACAAACCAAGGAAACTTCGGAGTTGGTGAATGTCTTTTGGGATGGGCCATTTGATCTTCTGGTCATCCACTGCTACTCCTTCCCCAGAGACAACGTGGCCGAGGTATCGTACTTTTTTTGGAACAGATGGCATTTCCTGGGGCTCTGCTTCAATCCGGAGTTTCTCAGTCGCAGGAATACCTCCTCCAGGTTTTTTACGTGGTCCTCGAACGATCTGCCGACCACAATTATGTCGTCGAGATATACTAGACACGTCTTCCATGAGAGTCCCTTCAGCACCGTCTCCATCAATCTTTCGAATGTGGCCGGAGCATTACAGAGCCCGAACGGCATAACGGTGAACTGCCACAATCCTGAGCCGATGGTGAAAGCGGTCTTTTCTTGATCTTCCTGAGCCAGTTCTATCTGCCAGTATCCACTCTTTAGATCAAGGGTCGAGAAAATCGTGGAATCAGAGTGTATGTCTTCAGGCACATTTCGCAAAAAAATTTGACTCGTCTTATAACAACCGACTGTATACATTTCTGAAAGAACAGAAAATCCTTTCAAATTATCAAAATGGTTTCAGAAATAATAAATCCACAAAAACGGCGATAGCAGAACTATGTACAAACATCTATGAATCCTTGAATTGTAAAGAGCATCCCATAGTATTATATTTTTATCTTAGATAAGCTTTATCGAATAGGGGTGGGAGGAGTCTGAAATGACTGGATTGCTTCGTACTTAAAAGACAGAAAACAAGTGGTGACTATAAATGAAAGTAGGTCAATGGAGAGGACAATCAACACTGGTGTTCCCCAAGGATCCATTCTGGGACAGTATTATTCATTATTTTTATAAATGATATGGCATACTCTTGTCCCAATGCACAAAAAATTATTATGTATGCAGACGATATAAACATACTCATATCAGAGAAAAACTTACACAGTAGTGAGAGCAAATACTGCATCAAACGAATTCCATAAATGGTGTGTTCATAATGGACTCTTAGTAAACATATCAAAAACTTTTTTGCATGAGATTTACAACAAAAAATATAAAACATTATCGCAGTTATCTGATAACAATCAATGATAGGTCTATTGAACAAGTGAACAACATCAAATTTTTGGGAGTTAATATAGACCATAAAATTACATGGGACATACTTTGTCGAAAACTGAGCACTACTTGTTTCATAATGAGGCAACTAAGACAAACAGTATCTTTGGGGACACTAAAATTAGCCTATCATGGGCTTGTGCAGTCCCTACTAGGATATGGTTTGATGTTTTGGGGCAGCTCAAAACTCACCACAACAAAGTATGCAAAATGCAAAAGAGAATTATTAGATGTATGACCGGAGTAGATCACAGGACCTCATGTAATCCATTTTAACTTTTATTAAGAGGATCCTTCATTATTTAGACAATGGTTATATTGCTCATGGTATATTTCTGGACTTGTCGAACGCTTTTGACTGTGTGAACCATAAAATTCTTCTGGGCAAGTAATATAAAATGGGCATTTGCGGAGTAGCACATGACTGGTTCACTTCCTATCTTTCAAACAGACTATAAACAGTTTGCGTAAGGCATAATACAAAGTCATATTTCTCAAAGAAGAAAACTATTGCTATGGGTGTACAGGGTAGCATACTTGGTCCGATCTTGTTTATCCTATATGTCAAATATTTTGAGAGACTCAACTATTACCCTAACTTTATAAGCCGATGTAAAAAAAGACTATAATCTATTGTGACAAAACTAATAATGCACAGAAAATATTGCAAACTGGTTTCAAAACAATGCACTAGTTCTGAATACATACAAAACAAACTGTATTCTTTTCCGACATGGCAGAAATACTTCAGTATTTCCAGACTCATTAATCTTCATGAGAAACAAATACCATATGCCAACAAAACAAACTTTCATGGTATTACTATTGATGAAAACATGTGTTGGTCAGAACATTTGAAACAATTATGTGGTAGACTTAGTAGAATTTGTTACGCACTCAAAGAACTGAAAAAGGTTGTAGATCCTGGAACTCTTAGAACAGTATACTTTGGGCAATTCTACTCGGTTATGTCATACGGAATCCTTTTTTGGGGTGGTCCGCATGGTCAAGTTGTCTACGCAATTCAAAAAAGGATGATTAGAATTCTGGGAAATCTCAAAATAGGTGAATTGTGTAGAGGAAAATTCAAATCTTGTTGACTTTACCCGGCATATTATTTTCTGAATGTGTAAATTTTGTTTTAAAAAATAAGTTTTTCGATGATCTATTGTCTACTCATTCCTATGATACAAGGCATGAAGATAATCTTACGTTCCCTCTACATAAGACCACTCTTCTTGAAAAAGGCAGTTTTTATAAGTGTATAGATTTTTATAATATGCTTCCTAGCAAAATGAAGGAAATGAAAAACCTCTCCAATTTCAGGCGAACAATTAACAAATACTTAATCTGCTCGGAACCATATAAAATTGAGGATATAAACCAAAGAATTTTTGTCCAGTCTTAGTTTTAGATTCAGTTATAACGTTAGTTCAACCATAGTTATAGCGTATATCACAAAGTAAGTAATAATGGAATCTGTAATTTATTTCATGGTGCTGTAGGTTTTACTGGATCGAAAATACAATCAAATAATTGCAAAATCCATTTTTTGCTTTGTATTATTTACTTCCAATTTGTTAAATTTGTCTCTGGTATAAAATTCTATTCTAAGCAGATATTGTCCCAGCTGCAAATCCTTACAGTCCCCTCTCTCTATATAATGCTCATCACAATGAATATAAAAGAACATGAAGTTGCACTGGCCAAATAGTTCTATTCACGACTACAACACCAGAAACCGTGAAAATCTTCATCAACCTTCCTTGAGATTGTCCATTGGCCAAAGCTGTCATATTTATCAGGGTATCAAATGTTTCAACCGATTTGTAGGACGCTTTGGCGCATCTTACAATTCAAAGAATCCCAATTGTTTCAAGAATACTCTTTATAGACATTAGAAGAATTTTTATTATGAAACTGAACTCTATCAAGAGAATCTAGACATTATCATCTGTGATAATTTTATTCTATATATTTCTATTTTTGTAAGCCTACTCTGCTTTTGTGTGGGTTATATATTGTATCTTTTACTTGTAGTTTTAAGTATGGCTAGTCCAATGAGTTTTATACAATCTGCGTACCATATACATCTTTGTATTGACTTTGGTGATGAATAAAGTTGATTGATTCATTAAATAATAAAAAAAGTGTCACTCAAGTATAACACATGCTTACCATCGTCAGCACTATGATTGATACGACAAAGAGAAAAAATTCAAGTGATGAACACTTTGAGGCATTGGTTCCGACGAAGGCAAATTCAAAGATACTATTATAGATATAAATATCACATCCAGTGTAACAATGTGGTAAAATCTAAAAATCGTTTTTTTTACAGATAATGTTATGTTCACAAAATAAACAAACATAAAACATTTTTTTGAGTATCTTTTCTTTCCTGTTTCTTTTTTATCACTTTTTATTTTCGATATTCATGCCTAGTATTTTTACTTGTATTCTTGTATAATTTTATTATTGCATTAAAATATTAACTATCTTTAAAAGTATCCGAAAAAAGTAACTAAATACTTGTACCTGAGTACATTTTTGGGTGAAAGATCCGTAATTTTCCGGTATTCGGATACTTTTTTCCTGTATCTGACCCAACTCTGAGTTAAAGTATCCATCCAATCTATTGAGCATATTCTTGCTCACTTAGTGTGTTTAGTATGTGATATTTCCCTAAAAACTGAAATTATCTGTAATCATACTCATTAACAAAATAGGAAATTGAAAATTTACCACCTAGTTTTTTTAAATTATGTTTTGCAGTTAGACATGTGTATACAAGTATTATCTTTTTTGTTTGACTGTATCTAAGTGAAAATCAACATGGCTATGTAAAAGGTGGATCCACCCAGACAGCCATTATTAAAATCAATCAAAGCATTCTGATTTTTTTTGAAAATAAGTACATTTTATTAGAAATTTATTTAGATCTACTGGAAGCTTATGATTATATAACCTGGGATATATGTTTAAAGAAGCTTAGAAGAGGAATAAAGGCAAATACTTTGAAATGGTTTTAAACACACATTCAAAGAAGCTGCCAAAAAGTAGATATAACAGGAAGTAATGAAGTTACAGTGTGTCCAACTCTTGGAATTCCAGAGGGCAGTATTATTGGTCCTTCATTGTTCATTATAAACTTGAAGAACTTATACACCATACATGAAACAGCAGACTTCAGATAACCAATTATGCCTATGATACTAACCTGTTGGGGGATCCACTTAACCATAAGTACTAGCAGAGGCAATGTACTTTATGTTCTATGAAAAAATTGGTTTTTATGAATCATATTAGTAATCAAAGCAACTGAAAGTAATACAATATTATTCAAAACAAAGTGTGGGTTAGATTATTCAACTAACTAAGTTTATCAATGTCACAATCGAGGAACACCTAGAGTGGCCCTTGTCAGTCCAGTACGTGTGTCAGATTGAAGTCACCCAGGCAAACTTTGAATGGTTTGCCTATCATGAAAAATATGAATTTTACACAGTCGAGTAAATCATACTTTACAATATTTGGTTTCACCCTATGTACATTCAGTCTTGTTTTTATTTTGTAATAGAAATCAGTACAATAATACTATGACAGAATGATCAAGAACATAATAGATTTGAAATGTATTCATCATTGAAAATTCTACAGTTGTATACATACATTTATAAAATTTTATCAAACTAATGAAGAACACGAGTACTTATAGTTTTCCCAATATCAATTGCAGAAGCATAAAAAAGTCTTGCGGCGAAATCCTGTGAGTAGCAGTGGCGGAGATAACTAATTTTATTTAGATATTTTAAGATTTTAAAAATACTTCATAAATAATGAATAATGAAAAAAAATTAAAGACAAGCTTTTATTTATACAAATACATTAAGAAAGGAAAATAATTTCTTTTATTGTTTGATGTAGGTTATTCTGTGAGTAACAGATTCAAAAGCTTGCCGCGGATACCAAATAGGTAATCTTGCGCGGCAAGATTTTGAATCTGTTACTCACAGAATAACCTAGATCAAACAATAAAAGAAAATATGTTTTCCTTTTTAGTGCATTTGAATGAATAAAAGCTTATCTTTTTTTATAATTTTTTTCATTATATAAGGTCGTTAAGTTAGTACAAGTAAATATTAATTGAGAAAACGCAGAGAAAAATATTACCTACTACAAGGGCATTCGGTTTAAACAGGGTACCAGTCGTGAACTGAGCCCTTTTTGTACCCCGTTCGATTTTTTTCTGGAAAACGAAATTTAAAAGCAAAAACCATAAACGAAAATAAATTATTTGCAATGAAAGAAAATATTCTATATACTTATAAAAAACAGAAACAAATACAATTCTAAACCTTTTAATTTCAAAGGTTATTTATAAGTAATCATCACGACAGTCAGACTCGTCTGAACTAGAACCATTATTTGGATGTATTATTATGGGTTGGACAGAGGGTAAAACCACATACTCGTCTTCCTTTTTAATAACATGTTCAACACATTTTTTCCAAATCTGTTGGTGGTCTCCTGTCATAACTTTTATTACGTTTTCTACAACTTCTTTACTCAGTTTTGGAGTTTGATTACATTTTCGTAATTCTGATTTTACGTTTGCCCATATTAACTCTATAGGGTTAAATATGCAATAGTATGGAGGTAGTCTTAGAAGGGTGTGGTCTCGTTCTTTGCACAGCTCGTCAATATAATATATTTGTTCTAACTTTACACCTTTTAAAACAGTGAGCAAATCTTTTTTTGTTGGGCCTTTCCCACGATTGGTCGCAGGAAGAGGTATATTGTTTTCAGACATAAATGCAATTATTTCAGCTTTTCTACTGCTACTATTTGGTATCTTACGGAGTTGCCGCAAGTGATACGATGCGTTGTCCATAACGATTACTGACTGTGGTGGAATATTAGGTAGAAGCTGTTCGCTAAACCACTTTTCAAATAAGTCTGCTGTCATGTCTTCATGATAATCAGCAGCACAGTCTTTAAGTTTTTTAGCAGATAATAATAACGTATTTGGTACAAAACCGTCTTTGGTTCCAGCGTGACCTATTATAATGCATTTCCCTTTAGAACATGGCCCACTTAAACAGCAATTTTTACTATTGTCTACCCAACCGTAATTTACATCATGACTGTCGAACCATGTTTCATCAAGAAAAATTATGGCTCTGTTAGAACGTCTGTAGTCTTTTATTTGACGCAAATAATCGCCATTGCACTATCCTTGATGATTCAGTAATTGCCATGCGCTTATCAAGCTTTTTATGTTTGAAACCACAACTTATTAAAACTTGACGCAATGTCTCCACGCTGGTATAAGTGTAATCTGGATAATCTGCTAGTTTTTGCTGTATAACTTCCAATGTCGCAACCCTGTTCTCCTTATATAAATCATAAATAGTTCTACGTATAAAGTCTTGCGTGGTTATGTCAATTTTTTTTAATTTTTCCTTACACGTTTTTCTATTTTCAGTATGATCCACAACAACTCCTTTCGTTATTACTCGATAAATGGAAATTTTATTTATTTTCGTTATTTCTGCAATTCTTACTATGATTGCATTATCAGATTGCTGAATATTTTCCTTTATAAGGCGATCAAATATATTTAAAATAACTTGTTGGGTTTGTATGTGCAATTCTTTGGTGTCAAATTCATAACTGATATTATTCTCACTCACCTGTGCAATTTCATTACTATTTTGTGCAATTGCATTTTCCCATGGTCGAAAAAAAGCCATATTTTACAACAAAACTGGAATATCCTAATACGTATTTCAATCGGCACACACCAAGACCTCAGACGCTACTGGTTTTTAATCTTTCAGAGCTATTAAAACATAAATATAACGCGTGATTTATGACCTCCCATCCTATAGACACACCGGCTAGCATTGATGTCCCGACTTGATTGGCCCAGACGAATCGGTTGTAAAATAGACAGCCGTCACTCAGGTCCACGTTGACCAGCGGGCTCTTTGTGCCGACGGAAACTGTATACAAGTAGTACAGATTATTTTTCGTTCCGTTTCTTCGCATATACGCTCGTGTTAGCGAAGTGAGTTTTTATTTGCTTCCTATAGAAACAGCTTCTGCAATTGATATTGGATGGACTATACCTATATAAGGACATATACTGTTTGAATATAGAGTTGAATAACAGAGTCCTGACCCAGAGCTAAACGAGAGTGGGTTAGTAGTAGTAGCTCATTACCTCTTTGTGTGTTGTAGTTGTGAATCATATTTTTGGTGTGTTTCATTTTTTATATTATTGGGTTTTATATAAATGTACAATCTGGGTGGAGTCAGTATTTCCATTTGTGTAATGTACTCTTACATGGTTCTTTGTAATGTAGTCCAGCTAGACATCTTATCAGTTTTTTGGACTTCAAAAACTTGTATTCTGTGAGCTGAGTTTTCCCAGAAGGGCAGTCAATAAGATAGGATGGATTGTACAAGTCCATAGTAGGTCAGCTCTAGTATCTGGTGGCAAGACTGTTCCACTCAATTGCTTTATTAGATAACACATACTGCTCTCAATTGAGATAAGGTTTTCTATGTGTGTCTCCCATGTTAGTTTTTGATTTATAGTCAGGCCGATGTATTTAAACTATATCACCTGCTCTATGAATTTGTGATTGATTTTTGTTAGGGGCAGACATAATATGAAATGTTTTTTTGTTGGAAGACCATGAAAACTATTTTACTGATGTTGACCACTAAACCACTGTTTTTACACTATCTGCCGAATTCTACAACTGATTTGCTGCTTTTATGAAGAGTAGGAGCTCGTTTTGTATCACTATTGTACTGGTGTCATCTGTATAGATGATAATTTTTTGCTAGACCATACTCTATATCACTCATAAATATTAAAAAAAAAAGGAGTGCCTTGCATTGTAGCAGGTTGTGATTTCACGGACTCTATAACCTCTACCTGTGATGTTTTTTTAGATATTAGGCAACCCAATCGGAAGCGATTTCTTTGATTCCAGTAAATTATGGTTCACTGCATCGAACGCTCTAATTAGATCAAAAAACAAATCAGGTGGAAATTGCTTGTTATGGTATGTCATTGTAGAGTTCATTTATTGAAGTTGAGATGATCTTTGTTGTCTAAAGTCATGTATGCCACGCTGCAAAGATTTTTGCAACCTGTGATTCTAGGCATACATTTCAGTAGTTAACTACTTAATTTTTTGATCTTTTTTTATATATGGGTATCATTGATAAATTAATTATCTATTTTATGAGATAAAGGATACACAAGAAGTCTTGACATAAAGATTTGTTTAACATTTGAAAAGTTTCTTATTATTGGCAGGATGTGTAGCCTAACACCCAGTAATCATGTAATTTGGAATTTTAGTCAACTGTCAACATATGTTTTTACAGATTTTTTGAAGTTGTCAATTTTCACATTCTTCAAATATAAACACAATTAACTGAAAGAGATTCCATATAATCCAAACAGTATCATAAAACTTTTCAATAGTGTGTATTTTATTTTTATATTGTTAACTATTCGGTCTACAAAAACTATTGTTTTTTATTTATTTTAGGTGTTTTAATGATTGTAAATCATTGTAACGCATTATTTCAAATATATACATTTCATATGTGTTATATCTTTGAATATTTTCATTTAATTGTAAAATATGATATTTCAATGCAAGCAGTGAAAAATTAATTTTTTTTAAAAATATAAAAACGAGTAGGATAAACATAGCAAGTGTTTCTTTCCTAGAGGTATATGAAAATAAATTATATTATTGCGAACACAAATTATTCAAATTTGTGAAAAGTTCCCAATGTAAATTTCGTGTTTTTAATAATTAATTTAATTTTATTATAGTACACGAATAATAACACCGCCAACAATGATTTGAATTCAATCATAGGATCAGCAAAAGACTAGATATGTGGAAACGTATTCAAAAATGAGAAAAAATATTCAGAATATACATTTTGGCAATGTTTATTGCTTATTAATCGACAGAATACATTTGAACCTGCTCAGCACACAATATTTTTATGAATATATCTTAAACTGAATTATTATTTATACAAAGTATAGCGATTAAATTATCCCAATCATAATTTAAAATATTTTTCATTGGCCCTAGAGTTTTAAAAAACTTATTAATTCATCTTATCCAATAAAATCTATCATTTATAATATTCAATTATTGAAAATACAATATAGGAAATCAAATTCATTTACTATATATTCTTAGAATTCGAACAATAAACTTTGTTTGTAAAAATTGAATTTTGTAGAATGTACCACGAAATTGTGTAGGTTGTTGCACTTCAGAGAACTTACTTAAAAAAAATATATGAATAATGTTTCTAATATCTGTTAACTAGGTCAACTAAATCAATGTTGGGGAAGCTTCTTCCTGTAGCGACGTCCCTAATTATAGTTTATTTCCACAATTATTTTGGTCCCCTCAGGAAGTTTCCATATATTTTTTTTTTCAAAAAATCTCTGACATCTTCGTTGTTTTACCAACCCTCAAAAGTTTTGACAGAAACTTGCATGAGAGTTAAGAGTTGCCTATTAGAGTAACATCCAAAACCAATTTTGGAGCCCTGAATATTATTTTTGGCAACAGTGGGCTCGATCCCGTGATTTGAAGATGGAACCATTTTCCACTGAGTACCTGACCCCTTCTGATTTCGATACATTTTTCATATTTAGTAGGACTAGCAAGAATTTCTTCAATAACGAATTCATAACTTTTAAATTATCTTCTGTTTGAGGGCAGGAAACCTTAAATAATTAGAAATGTGTTTCAAATTGATTTTTTACCAAATATTTCACACAATCAATACTATACAAACATTTCTGGGCTTGAAATATAAACATTCATCTTTGCTAGAAATTTTCAGCATTCATTCCCTCAAAAGTAAAAAAAAATGTCAAACGGATTGGCAAAAGTCATGGTCTTGAAATATTCGGAACATGGGGATAGATTTTAAAATTATCAGAAAACATTTTAAAAACCAATACAGTAGAACATAGGAATGCCAAAATAAATCATTCATCAAAATAATTAAATTATTTTTCCTGGTGAAAATTGACGATTTATTCGGAATTGTATGTGCGTTGCTTTAGGATAAAGCATATAATGCACATGATTCTTTGATGACAATCTGATATCCTGCACATATTTGAAACTGTGACATTCTAAATAGTTGATCTAATTCATTCAAGTATGTACTTTTCTATATTTGTGATTGTAACCCTTACTTCATCCTTGTTTTGTGGATGATCGATCAGCACCTCCTGCTAGGCAGGACAGTAGAGATTTGGGTTTTATATATATATATATATATATATATATATATATATATATATGTGTGTGTGTTTATTTTTGGGTTAATACAGCATTTACCGTAAACAGCATTGATATAATGATTTTATATATTCTAAATTATTTTGGTTTGTCTAGTGTAATTCTAATTTGTATTAGCTTATTCAATGTCATATTTGATTGAATAAATATTAATGTAAATGATTTGTCAGAACGTGAGCAAACTTTGGGAGGAATTTGAAATGACCATGTATAATTTAAACCTTTCCACTTGGGTTTTCGAAATGGGAAACATCAACGTCTTACATATTTAATTTTTTTTTGGTAGGAAAATTTTGAAAAGAAATTGAAAACACAGTAATTGATTGGGGCAAAATTTGTTGGTGGATAGATTA
Organism: Gonioctena quinquepunctata; assembly: GCA_018342105.1. Lineage (NCBI taxonomy): Eukaryota > Metazoa > Arthropoda > Insecta > Coleoptera > Chrysomelidae > Gonioctena > Gonioctena quinquepunctata. Next base: position 183,523 of record JAFIRS010001592.1, read on the forward strand.
TCTAGATTTATTTTCTCAAGATTTAGGTTGTGGAATGTTATTCTCCTGTATCACATTTAGTCATATTTTTTAAAACCCCCCAAAATCTTACATCTTTTGTGATGCTAAAATATATATATATTTCTTACACATTTTATGTAGGTATGTCTGCAGTTGATCCCATTCTCTCCTTGCCACACTTTGTTTATATTTAATATACAATAAAAAAATAATAATTTCTTGACAGACAATCAAAGCAAATAGACCATTTGTACATATTGAATACAACTCCATATTGGTCAGTCAGAATATAGCAGATTTAACTATGAATGTATTTTCAACAAAGTTAGAAAGTACTTGGTAAAATGTGGGTTATGCTCACGTTTCAAATGATATAAAACATTGATATGTTTTTTAATAGTTGAATTTTGTCAATCCAAAAACGGAAAATTCCTTATTCAAAAATAAAAAAATATATCATACTTAACAGACCAATCTATAACTAACCCATAGACTGTTTATTTTTGTTCCAACTCAATAAATTATAAATCCCTAAAAATATACAACAGGTACAGTTTTGGTTTGTGTTAAAACTTTTTTCAATGATTCTGAAGTATTGAGACCCCAAATGTCCAAAGGACCCCTACTCATACACGCAATTCTGAAAAAAAAGAATAATAATGAAAAATCACTAAATCACTGAATTCACAATTTTCTCACCTTCCTCCCGAATTTGAGTGCAAAAATTTCCAGTAGCTGGGCCTTAAATTTGTCGGTTCTAAAATTGCTGCATGAAAAAGAATGGCAGTACTCAGGCAGTACAAGAATTCCGTGAATCCAGGTACTTTTGGGAAGATACCTTTATCAATCCCTAAATTATAAGTTATCTGAAAACAAACATTTCAATCATTTTACTATAACTACTAGTTTCAGGTAGTTATTCTAAAAACAGTATTTCATATTGGTTGAAGCTCTTTTTTTTTATAGACACGTTTTTAGGGAATTGTGACTTCCACAATTTGAAAATTAAGCAGGGAATCTATACAAGTATAAAAGGGCAAACAAATTAGTTATTGCGTACACCAAATGATTTTTTTCATAAATGGAAAAATATTCTGTTAGTAACTTGTGATATTCTGCATGTTGTCTATGAATTGAAAGATACATTTTAGATACATTATCTGTCAAAAAGGAGAAATTACTGGATCTAAATTAAGGCACATTTGTTGAGGTTTCTTACATAGTTTTTTAACGTTATCTTTCCTGATTGACGTCAAAGGAGTTCACGAATAAAAACATTTCTACCAATTTTGATCCAGCACAAGAATATTTTTTTTTTTTTTTTATGTTCTGGTTCCCACGAAAAGGGATATCCTGTAATGTTCAGAGAACATCGTGGGAACCAAGGGAAAGAAGGTAGGAGTTGGTGTTCTTCTTAAATTTCTGGAGGTTGTATCCTCGGGGAACACCTCCCTAGGCAATGAGTTCCAAAGCCTCGCTGTTCGTTGGATGAACGAGTCTTTGGAAAGTGATGTTCTGCAGGTCTCCAAAGTGACCACGAAGGGGTGTGATGACTGAACTTGACGGGTTAATCTCGAAGAGACTGCCAAAGCAGGAACGATTGTGATGAGTGCTCAGGTTATTAGACTGTCTTACATGTAGGATTTTTGTGACAAATTTAAACAAAGGGGTTTTTGAGAGGTATATGTTATGTATTGTGCTCATAAGATCAAACAAACATATTGTTGCATAGAGAGATGGAGGATTCCTTTATATTATACGATCTAGGGGTTTAGCTACAGATTGATAGACTTTAGGAACATTTTTGTTATTGAAAAGAATACCAAAATTACAGAACAAAGAACATAACACATTATTTAAAATATGATAGAGGGAATATATATTCAATATTAGGGACCATAAAACCATTACTAAACCACTCCCAAAATAAAATTTTTGACCTCCCCTAAAGAGCCCAGCATAATTTACAATGAGCACCACTGACTGCTGCTGCCTTGAAACTTGTATTTATATGTACCAATTAGATTGAGGTTACACTTAGCTATATTCTTTAGATGACCTTGTTTGTAAAATCTTCTGTTTTGGTTATTGAATAAATGTTATTTATTGCTGGCATGGTTTGAATTTATGAAATATAATATATTTGACCAAATTACAATGAAATGTATTTTTTGGTACTTTTGACAATATTTAGTTTTGTTTCTAAAAGGAAATAATGAAACTACATTATTACTGCTACAATAGACAAGTAGAAAGCTAAATTTTTTCCCAAATCTATATTCTCCCCATAAAAATATATGAATGTCAATAACTGTCAAGATGTGAAGTTTCCTTTTGATGTTACGAATATTGGTATATAAATGTGTTTTGTTGACAAATGTTAAAAAACAGATTTAAAAATAATGTTTTTACATGATAATGATTCTATTATTTAATATACATAGAAAACAAAATTAGCATTTGGAAAAAAACAGCAAATAACATAAAATAAACATAGTGGAATTTTCTTCGAAACTATCCTCAGAATCATCAGACCCTAGTCTAATAATAACATAAGTGTGACAATGTGTTAACAAAAATTTGTCCACATGTCTGCTGTACATTTTAAAAGAAACTAACTTCCTCTGACCTTATCGGAATAGATGTAACCAATGTAAACTGAAACGATATATCTGTTACATTTCTTATTGATATGCTCAGAGATACATTCATTTACATTCGCATTCATTCTGACAGCACGATGATATTTAAAGGAATGTACGTGGCATTCTCTCCCCTTTTCGGATCTTGCTGTAATTGAGATATCTTGTATTCTGAAGCTCGTCAGCCATTAATTGACAGAGTAGATTATGTTCATGTTGAAATAATTAATTAATAAGAGCATTTTCCTTTCTCCGAAAGTGATTTCGAATCAGTGAATTTCAAGTGATATCAAGGTATGTGTTGGGAATTATGTTTGGACCAAAGATATTTTAAATATGTCACGTTCAGATAATTTTTATCGAGAACGTCAGATGGTTCTTCACAAAGGAAATGATATCACAAGACATCCATTTATATTGTTCAGTAAGCACCGATTATATTTATTTAGGTCAATCTGATAATCGATCACAGTGCCGTTCATTATATATTTTTTAAGGAGTTCAATTAGATTCATGGATGCCACATGTGATATATCAAGTTGAATTAAGATGTCTATGTTCAATCTTATCTGATTAGATTGCTTTCTCTGACAAGGCTTTATTGGGGTTGGAAGAGGATATCACAAATATATGATATCACTTACACTGTATTTGGTATGATAAAGTTGAATTATATATATTTTCCATGATTTTTATATTTGAATATATCTTTGGTATGGTTCCATATTTGATGATAATCATCACCGAGCTGTGATTTTGATGTAGGTGAAGTGATCACGTATATATATATATATATATATATTGTTATGTTATGTTATGCCATTTGTAAATTTTAAAAGACTAAAAAGCCACAAAAAGAATAAATAATAAATAATTATCAATTTCAAGAGTTTGCTTGTAAATAATTTTTAAAATTCAATGTAATTTATGAGCCTAGGTATGATATGGATAGATAAAAATGTCAAAGTACTATAAAACAGTCAATTATATACACTATCAAAATTATCATAACTCATAATTGCTCAAAAGACAACTATAAGTCAAGATTTACAAAATTATCATGAATAAAAAGTAATCAACACATTTATAAACTTGAAACACTCTGTACATAAAATTGTAGCAAACTAAAAGTTAGCCAATGAGAGAACAGCAAACGTTTTATGAAAGATAGCCAATCAGAGAAGAGATGATCAGATGTAAAGTTGGAAATTGTGAGAGAATGGCAAAGAGAGGGTATCATAAGCAATTATCATTCAAACTTGTAAATAATGATAAGAATGGGAATTTAATTGTGTGTATAAATTGTGCAACATTAATATAAACAGTGCAAAGTGACAATTTGGTTCGCGAATTCGAAATTTCAAATGGAACAACAACAAGGGCAAGAGGTTGCGAAGCGACGAAAAAACAAAGCTTCGAGGAGATCGAAAATATTTTACAAAGCGGAAGCACGCACAAAATTTCACTAGAAGAAAATGGAATAATTCCATCATTTGCTGAACAGAACAAGATTACCTTGATGATATCGTATATCCACGATTCCAAAAGCTGAGTCCCGCATCGATACATTCCTGACACATGGTTTTGCAGTTCCAACGGAGGCTGGAGAGAGGAGACTTCCTGTTTTTTATGGTATAGTTGTGAACACCAACAGTTCCAACCAGGTATAAAACCTTTAATAGTGCTTTCCCGGTCCTGAACTATTTCACAAACATTTTCACATTCGATGAACTCTATGTCATTTTTTATGAACAATAACAGAAAATTACTCTCACAGAAAAAGTGAGGTTCTGTTTATCTATCCATGATATGCATTTTATGATTATCCATGAATAATTGTTTGATTCACTCTAGCATAAGTTATTTCTCGTAGGCCAGGTATTTTTAAGTCTTCCTGAATAAAGGAGATAATTGTTTTTGATATTTGGTTTGTTTATTTTCTCACAATGATCAACTAACATAACTAAGATCCTTCAATAAACTGAAGTTAGCCACCAGTGGCCAAATTCCTTTGAACCGACTATATGAAATAAGGGCGTGACCAACTGTTCATAGCTGTGGCGAAGAAAATAATAATTATTGGTAGCATGACGAGAGAACAGTGACGTTGACTGACAATTATAATTACAGGATCAGAAATATATATTAACAGCATAAAAAATTTGGCTCTCAAAGAATAGTAAAAAAAATATATTAGAATTTTCATTCAATAAAAACAATTTACATTTTCAATTTATCAAACCATAACAATATATATATATATATATATATATTTATGTATATATTTAATCCTTGACATTTGGAATATTCTTTGATTTTATACACTCATTTGTAACAACTATGCGTTGAGGAGTGCATTGAAAATTCCATATTTCAAGAAGTTGAATTTTGTATATTAAATTCTGATACAGACAATATTGTTTTTCATGTAATATTGCTGAGAACACACTCAATGGACAGGAAGCTGACGCTTGTATCCTGATCCATCTATCTACCTGATCGGTAGTTATTATCTTACCGAGTTCCGATATGTATCTTACCTGGTTTTTGTTTCTACATTTCTGCCCATAAATTTCATCAAGGTCCGAACAATGACAATCTTCTCCTCCGGAATAAGGTCCTGATTTTTTTTTTTTTTGTATTTGAAAGGGTATTTGACTCAAGTTGCGAGGATAAAATTTAAAATAAATCTACCTTGAATTAATTCTCAAACTTGAAATCCAATCGAGATCAAATCCAATGTGATGAAAAGGAAAAAGCAGAGGAATAACAAAGAACAACGATTGATACATTTACTTTATACATTTTTTTTATGTCAAAGAGCCGAGAAGCATTTTTCTTGTGTGTCCATTCTTAGGCCATAGGCAATTCTTTTGTCTGTCTTTGAGTCCTATACATTTTCCCAAATGAACCTATTTCAAATGAAAATGGAAAGTTTCAAACTTCATGGAGTATGTAGTGAGCCATGGAATAAAAGAAAGTGAATGACAGATTACAAATTAAAGAATTCAAATCTTAAGGGTGGATTATTACTATAATAACTATAATAACAAGTATAATAACTATAGAGTTTTCTAATAATGAGAAAGTGGATATGTTGTTCGTGTATTCGAGGTGTTTGAAAAATAGCACCAGATCTCTGGCTATGTATCAAGAAATGTATCTTTTTCTGAAGCAGCAAAAAAACAAATAGCAGAACCATCAAATAGATTTGTTTCTCATGATAAACCCAAGGATACACCAGTGGCGGGGACAAATGTTCACCAGGAGGAAAATATAAATATGAACTTGATGGAACAGGCCCAAACATCACGAAATATGAAGGAAATGATGGACGAAAAATTAAATAAAATGAACACCTATCTCGAAAAAATGAGAAGTATGGCTATACAACTGTCTTTGCCAAACAAAAATAAACTCAAAAATAGAAAACAAATTAAAAAACATTTTGGTGAGAATGAAGATGATTTCGGTGTGAAGAAGAAGGCGTGGCTTTACTTCTACATGGTAAAGAGACACATCACTGAGGAAAAAATTAAAAACTACATACAAGAACAACAAACATTTGAAGACGTTGATATAGTCCTCAAAGAACTACCAACAAATGAAATTCAAAGCAAATGTTTCATGATTGGAGTAAACTATCACATGAAGAATGAAATATTCCATCCATCTACCTGGCCAAAAAGTGTAGCCTACAAAAGGTCGACTTTCAAAAGTACCACAACTATCAACCAGAAGCAAGGATTTTTGAGCAACACAAACTCTAGACAAAACAAAGCAACAACAAAATCGGTAGTATCCAACTCCGTGACAATCATACACCAAAACGTGAGAAGCATTGGAAACTGTGTTAATGAAATAAGTGCATTCATAGAAAATATTAGTGGGAGTCAGATTCTCTGCATATCAGAACACTGGCAATCCAATGAACAGATAGACTCTATTGCGATCCCAAATTTAAAACTTAGTGCAAGCTTCTGTCGTCCTGCGAAGCAGCACGGTGGTGTGGCCATTTATTGTGAAGCAAATGTCCGTACCAGTCCAATAAACAATCTTGATGCCCTTGGTGAAGGTAAAGTGTTTGAATGCTGTGCAACTGAAATTTTGCTAAATAACTACAAATTTATTGTAGTATGTATCTATCGACCACCTAATGGTGATCTTGGCATATTTTTTCTAAAATTTAACCAACTTTCAGATATTTTCTTTTGCAAAAAAATGTTATTTTTTATAGCTGGTGATTTCAATATCAACATGCTAAGCTCTTGTAGGTTTTCCAAAGATTTTGTCAATCTTTTAGACTCTTTCCACTTAACACTCACTGTTAGTGACATTACACGCAGAGATGATGTAAATTATTTCTTCAATTGTAAAGCATCTAACTTAATACATGAGAAACTGCCGAGTAATTTGATTACATATATAATATACCAGTACATCATAATACTTTTTTCTTTGAACCTGTAACACGTAGTGAATAGTGGGAAATAGTAAAAAAAAATTGAGAATAAAAAGAGCTCCGGGCATGATGAAGTGTCAGCCTTTCTAATAAAAAAGTGCTGTGACACTATAGCTGACCCACTGTGTGCAATTATTAATAAATCATTAGAAATGGGGGAATATCCTCAAGACTTAAAGCATGCTGTTATTAAACTGTGTCTCAAAAAGGGGGATCCAGATCTTTTCGACAACTATCAGCCTCCTCAGCTCTTTCGCAAAGCTCTTGGAGCTGGTTGCCTACAATAGACTTGTAAAGTACTTCAAAAATGAAAGTCTTCTGGCTGGCAAGAGCATAGACACCGCCCTATTCGAGCTTACCAATAACATATTGATTATGGAGGAAGGAAATGTTGGACTTTTTCTCGACCTATCTAGGGCCTTTGATTGTATAAACTTTGCTATATTAGAAACAAAACTTCAACATTATGGTGCTTTAGATTGGTTCAAATCTTTCCTGAAAGGGAGAAATCACTCTGTAAAAATCAAGGACAATAATACGGGAAACTATATACAGTCAAAGACCTTAGAAGTGTCCCTTGGTGTCCCCCAAGGCAGCGTCTTAGGACCACTCATATTTATAATTTTCATCAATGACTTTGCCACGCTTGCACAGCAAAACAAAATAATAATTAATTTTTCAGATGATAGCACAATCTTATTTACTGCAAACACATTTCCAGATCTTACAAAAATTGCCAGTGAGACTATGATTGCAGTTGAAAACTGGTTCATGAATTCTAGGTTAGTACTGAACCCAGAAAAGACCAATGCATAGGCTTGAAACTCCCACCTATATCTTAGTTAATCATAAAAAAATTCCATTTGTTGAATATACTAGATCACTAGGAATAGTCATTGATGAAACTTTAAACTAATCATATAGATTACATTTCAAAAAAATTAAGCCAGGCTTGCTATGGCATAAGAATTCTCATGAAAAACTCAAATTTCAATATAATAAAAACATTTTATTTTGCCAATTTTTATTAGTAAGAAAGTAAGCATTTATTTCATAGGACTTGTACAAGTATAGAAATCGTCAGTGGGATAGTTATATAATATTAAAATTAAATTAAATCTATCTCAAGCCTAAAATGTGTGAGTTAAACATTGTGTGTGATTAAGACTAGAAATATGTAAATATAATTCTTGTGCCCGCTACGGTATTATACTGTGGGGAGGAAGTGGGGAGGCTGAAACGGCTTTCAAAATTCAAAAAGGAGCAGTCCAAATTATGAATAATCTCAAATATCATGATTCCTGCGAGGGTTATTTCAGGAAAGTTGAACTACTCACTATACCAGCGCTGTATATATATGAATGTCTCAAATTCTTCAATGAAATAAAGAAACCACTATCACAATGCTTCTCGATCTAGAACCCTATTCAGTGGACGAATATCTCCATTTTGTGTTCTACAATTAGTGAAAGTTTTACATTTATTATATCACGTTTTTCTCTGTCTGACTGGCTTGTACATTTGTATTTTTACATTTCATGTATCATAGTGCAATAAAGATTATTATTATTATTATCCCGAACGTCAAAGGCCCAATGCCAGATTTTTTCAAGGTATTGAAAGAAGTTTACGAGAGCATGGTTCATTTGAGAAATCTAAGAATAAAAGTTGCCCTATTACTGGAAATGGTGGTGATAATGAAATCGACGTTTTAGGTGTGTTTTTTTAAGTTTCATGTTACACATAGTAAAATTATAATTTGAGTAAGGATTCGTGGAATACAAGAAAAATCAGATTGAGGAAGTATATCGCATTCGTCAACAAGATTTTTTTTTAAGAAACATAAATTTAAGCCCTACAGAGTGAGAAAAGTACATTTTTGCGTTTAACAGACTACATAAAAGGGCAGAAGTTTGCACATGGCTACTGAAACATGTTCGGCAAGATGATGATGTTTATAAAAAATTTATGGTGCGCCGAAAGTCGGTTTACAAATAATGGATGGTTCAACAGGAATATTCATAATCAATGGTGCCAGGAGAATGGTGATTTACACTACCACTAATTTTCAAGATAGGTTCGGCACTAATGTCTGGGTTGGTGTTTTGGATACAAAAATCATTGGTCCCTACTTTTTCGATACTCCATTGACGGGGGAGGTATCTTGAGTTGCTATCAGAGATTCTAAGCGATTTTTTGAGAGATTTGCCTCTGAATATCCTAAGGAAATATGAATATTTCCAACATGACGGAGCACCACCACATCGCACACGAATTTGTAAAACATTTCTTGATAGGACCATGCCTGGAAGATGGATAGGAACCAACACTCCTATTAAATGGCCATTGCGTTCATTCGACCTCACTCTTCTTGATTATTTGATTTGGGTTTCATCAAGGACAAAGTGTTCTGTCAACTTTTGAGAATGTGGAAGAGTTGAAAGCTTCAATAAGACGAGCATGCATGGCTATAACTCGCCGAATGCTTCAAAATTGCCACAAACATACCATTTTTAGAGCAAAAATGTGTTTAGAGGAATGGTGGGCGTCAATTTGAACACCTTCTTAGACGTCGTTAGCGATGAGTAAAATAATGTGTATTTGAGATATCAATTGTTGTTCTTTGTTATTTTTATAGTTTTTTGTTTCTAAATAGTTCCAAGTTTAATTAATGTGTAAGTCAAAGTGGAATATCGCCTTTTGCCTGCAAATGCAAGAGCAAAATCAGTAGAAAATAAATTTTGGAATGTTCATTGTTCGGATCTTGATGGTGGAATTTATAAGCAGGAAATGTAGAAACAAAAACCAGGTAAGGTACATATCTGAACTCGGTAAGATAATAACTACTTAAATTCATAAAATAAAATACAGGTCCGAAATCGAAAAAATTGAGTTGAGGGTGACCCCCGAAGAACAAAACGTCGTATTGAAAATCAAAGCACATCAAATCGAAGCAAATTTAAAACAGAGAAGAAAGTTTCTTGAACACATTTACATATTCCTAAAAATAGAGGTGCCAGGGCAAAGGAAAGAAAACGGGCCATTTCTGTTTTCCCCGTATATTTTGAAAACGATTCGTGATATTTTCGATTTGGAAACATCGTTTCATTGTTCACTAAAATAGGCAACTTATGTCTAATTTAACCAACTTCGTATCATTTATCGTTTTCAAGATGCTAATAGTGGTACGACATAAAAAATACGAACTGTATTAAAGAAAACTCACACCAGTTTTTCCCAACATGTAATATTATTTTCTTTATAATATCAATAGCACATATACATCATTCTAGAAATAAACAGCTGGAGAAGTTCTTGTGAGCGCCAATACTTTCGTCAGAGAGTTAGAGGTATCAAGTCCCCAAACGTCCAAAGATGACCGACTCATACAGGCTATCCTAAAAAAAAAAAAAGAATAAGCCACATTTCCCATAGAAAGCAGATGAATGCAAGCACGTCACTAATTATTAAGTTATTTCAATAGTTTGGATTTATAAAATTTCCAATGATTTTTAGAAAGGTTTCCATGAAAACAGATTTTTATCAATAATGTCAGTATCAGTTGAAGAATATATGAAATTATGATATATTTGTTGCTTCAAAACAATGGCAATACTCTTATAAACATGTATGCTTCTCCAAAAATAAATATATATTATAAATAAAAAAAGGAGCATGATAGATTTGAAAATAAAAAACTTTCTATTCATAGGAATATATATGCCATTTCTTCATAAAGTAAGTAATATTTGCATAGTTTGATACTGTTATGAAACTGGGGTTCATTTATATAATAATCCATTGATTTTAATGTCCGTTTATTCCACTTTGAAAAAACACAACACAATGTACTAGATAACTTGATCACAATTCAAATTACGGCACTGTACCATCTTCGAATGAATTACACAGATAACTTCGATAAATCAACTGCAATCAACCCAACATGCATTGCATGCAATGCGCTTATATAGTTGTCCCAACACACAGTCAAAAACTCGAGATATATGTATATATTCCAATATCTTTGTCGACAGCGTTTCTTGGAAGTTTGACATCAGGTCGGGTAAACATGCAGTGGCTTATTGTAAACAATGCGGTAGCAAACTTATTTCCGCAACACTGCCCCCCCTCTAATTTTGATCATCCTGATCAAAAGCCATTGGTTCACTATGATAGGGCTTTACTCTTTGCAGCTGAACAACCTTCAACTTAGTCGTTTGGGGAACACACCTTTCTTCCGCCATGGGTTGTACAGCCAGACTTGGTCACCTTCTTTGAATCCTCCTGATTTAGCTTTCAAAACATAACGAGCTTTCATCCTGTCACTGGCCAGTATCAACCTCTTCTGAGCTGTTTCGTGAATTTTCAACAGGCTGTCCCTCAGTTTATCTGCATAGTCGTATACTTCTACCTTTTGGGTGATCCGAATACCAAGTCACAAGGCAACGGAAGTTCCCTTTGGAAAATAATGCTATTGGACGGCTGCTCTGTATGCCATCAGAAATAGTGGAGGTGTCTGTGCCAGTCCTTTTGATGTTTTTCCACTACCTTGGAAAAATGCTGTTCCATAGTTCGGTTGAATCTTTTAATCATGCCATCTGACTGGCGGTGAAGCATCATAGTTCTGGTTTTGTTGATACCCATCAGCTCGCAAACCAGGAAATCCCATTGTGCCCACATTGCCTTGAAGATGGAATCTGTCCGAAATATATTTCCAGTTCCGTCCTCTTTCCAATGTAGAAAGTCCCCATGTGTGCAGTAGTCCAGTTGTCCTCGGGTAAGAGTCTCGTTCGTCTGATGACAGCAACTCCTTCCTCGTGGGACGTTGTTCTCCGACTTTGCTTGGATGCTTTAGGATGCAGTCTTCTAGACAAGATATCTGAATTACGTTTGGTATTAGTATGATACTGGTTAGTCTTTTATCTGATGGGTGGATTATCGGTAATTCTTCTGACTCTGTTGACTTGGATGACCCTGGGAGCTTCGCTTTCACTAGCTCGCATGCCTTCTAATGTATTCTGATGTCAATCCAGTTTTTTAGTATCTGCCCGAAAATAAACTGGTCCTCGTCGGTGAGTAGGAATGTGCGGGTGTCCTCCAAGGTGATGACGAACGTGGTGGCAACCTCACTTTACAATCCCTCTGGAAATGTACGCTCCTACCACATCTGAAACGGCTTCGTAGGTGAGTAGAAACGTGGTGTCATCCAGGATGATGACAAACGTGGTAGTAACCTCACCCTGCAATCTCTATGGAAATTTTCACTCCTACCACACCTGAAGCAGTTTCCTCTTGATTCTCCTGGCGATCCTGTCCTCGTAGGTGAGTAGGAACATGGTGGTGTTCTCCAAAGTGATGATAACTATGGTGGTAATCTCACCCTGCAATCTTTCTGGACATGTCCGCTCCTACCACACCTGAAGCAGTTTCCTCTTGATTCTCCTGGCGATCCTGTCCTCGTACCTCGTAGGTGAGTGGAAAAGTGGTGGTAACCTCACGCTAGAATCTTTCTGGAAATGTCCGCTCCTACCACACCTGAAGCAGTTTCCTCTTGCCTGATTGTTTGCGATGTTATTCTTAGGTTCCAGTTCTTCCAGTAGTATACAATAAACAACCTCAATTATGATGGCAGACTGAATCCATAACACATGTAAAAAAAATAATTATTTATATTTTTTATATACATTAATTGCAGATATGTTAAATGTATTACATGGAGTATTTACACCTTGCTATATGTTAGCTATATGCTAACTGATTTAGTATCTATATTTAGTAACTGCTTTGTAAGTATTTACAAATATATTGTACTTTTATTATTATTAGGGTTGTTGAATAAATAAATAAAAATAAATTTTGGAAAATCAAAGCAGCCGAACCTAACATAACTCTGAAATTGTTGAGCCAATGAAGTTGTTTCTTACCTTCCCCCTGAAATGGAATGCAGAAACTTCCAGTAACTAGGTCTCAAATTTGTTGGTTCCAAAATGGCAGCATGGAAAAGGATTGCCGTACTGAAGCAATACAAAAATTCTGTGAATCCTGGAACTCTGGGAACAAATCCTTTTTGCATTCCCAGTTCATAGGTAAGCTGGAATTTTCAGAAGTTAAAGAAAAATACTGTTATATTGAGGCTGGAAGGATTTTACCTCATTCTTGATGTTTTTGGTTCAAACAACTCTTTCACAAACTATCACTTTCATTTTTGAATTATTAAAATTGATATATTAATAATGGTTTCCAGCATTGATATTGAATGGTATACTAGGAAGGTAAATAGTCTGCACTACGGATCGGCCGCTAATATTGTTATTCTAAGAGTTCTACTTCTGGTTCTCATTTATAGGCTGTCAAACTAGATGATTATCTGATAGAAAAATGCGGGTGATATACTGCCAATGGTGCAAGTCAATTACACTAGTTTTTAAATGTTAGGCTAGAGACTTAATAAGCTCAGATACTGAAGAATGTGTAACATTTGAATCAATCAGATGTCAAAAACAAACTTAATATTTAGTTGAAGAAAAAGAAGTCTATAAAAATGATCACCACAACATATCGATTGATTGTATTGATGGCTCTGATCATTTGTACAAAAATGGTTTGAGAGTGAAAAAGTGGTTGAAATAAATGGCTTCTGCTTGATGTATACTTCCTTTGATCGAATTGAGTGATTTTTTGTCATGTAATAATTTTTTCTTCACAAATTAAGGTTCAATATAGGTTCCTTGCCATTCAGAAATAACAATTTCATGTTGAATATTGAAAAGAAAAAGATGAATGATGGAAGATAGTGACTCAAGTTTATCTTTCAGTCACAGATGATTCCACACATCTGATTTTATAAACACATTGTTCATATTTTCATTCAAATCAACAAATTCATAATTAAGAAAAAAAAAAACTTTGCATATTATAGAAAATTTCTAAGAACATTTTTAGTACTTTGCAAAAAATATATTTCAATAACACTGGCCAAGGAACCTATAACTATTATTTTCTAGGACAGACCCTTGGGGCAACAAAACATATAGTACGGGCATATGTAGAAGACTAGATCCGGGAAAAACAGAATTTTCCTGGAATAATATTCCACGAAATAGACACGGAAAAGAATGGAAGAGAGTGTTATCAAAGGCCACAGCCAGATGAGCCCAAGTGGGTACATCTGAGGAGTAAAAACTCAGGGATTCCCACCCGGGTATCCATAAAGCTTTTCTCCACCTTCTAAAAACACAGTTTTAATATTCTGGGAGTGAACACCTGCTGCAGACTGGATGATAATTCAATGTAAATTATTTTCCTCTGTATTGCCGGTTTGTGCTAAAAACTCAAATTGTAATTTTCCGGATCCATAGGTTTTTTAATCTGAAATTTTTGATATTCGAGAGTTGAGTTTGAAAGTTGAGTTTTGAGGTGAATATTGTAAGATTGATGTTTAAATGTGAATATTGAAAGTTGAAGAAGAATGTCTAATGTTGAATACTTCATGGACCCCTGATATACTTTTTCACATATTTGGTCCACTCTGGGGATCTTGATTCATATGTGAAATATGAATCTACAGAGTTAAATTTACGAACCTATAATGATTTTCTTTCAAGTGCCTTGGATCAGGGCAGACAAGTGGATTCTGTATTCTGTATACACAGATTTCTCCAAAGGCATTCGATAGGGTGAACCACAAAATACTCTTATTTAAACTCAAACAACTTGGCCTGAATGGTCCCCTTTTGAATTGTATTGAAAGCTATCTTTCGAACAGGAAACAAATCGTTAATGTCTATTTATTCCAGTCCAGGAAAATTAATGTTCCTTGCGGCGTCCCCCAAGGTTCTCATCTAGGGCCAATATTATTCAATATATTTATCAATTAATCCTTTTCCTATTCAAAGTTCCTTTTATTCGCTGATGATCTAAAACTCTATTCCATTATCGAAAAACAACTGCGCCTGTCAGAAACTTCAGGCAGCTTGTCAAAATGAATTGATTGGTGCGCCAAAAATTGCATGGATTCAAATGCTACCAAATTCTTCAGTATATACTTCAGCCGCTCCAGGACTCCAATCTTGTTTACATATAAAATTAAAGACTCCGATGTACAAACAATTCAATACAATAAGGACTTGGGCCTTAATTTAAACTCAGACCTCAATTATAGTACTCATATATCTACAATTACATCCAAAGGACTCAAAATGCTTGGTTTTGTCAAAAAATGTTCTCAAGATTTCAACACAATATCTCCCATCAAATTACTGTACTGCGCTTTAGTCCGACCTCATCTTGAATATGCTGCTTGTGTATGGTCTCCTCAGTATAACATTCACATACAACAACTAGAAAATATCCAACATTCCTTCTTGAGATACATTGCCTTCAAAAACCAGTATACTGATTATAGCTATGAGGACCTTGAAAAGGAGTTGAATATTGAGAGCTTGTGCTCTCGGCGCAAGGAAAGAGATCTGAAAATGCTATATAGTCTTGTAAATTCTATACACTCATGTCCACAACTTACAGAGAAAATTTGCTTACATGTTCCATTAAGACAGACACGTCTAAATAACTCCTTTCACATCCCTCTGTACAGAACCAACTTAGCGGGAAACTCTTTTATCGCCAGGGCAACTAAACTTGCTAATAGCTATTCGGATATCCTGGACTTTTTTGTGAATCCCACACAGTTCAGTTTTTCTTTAAAAACTGTGATATTTGATTAGCTTATTTTATAGTTTTTATATATTTATTTTAACACAGTCATTCATATTTTCTTGATTTGTGATATGTGCAATTTTTACTTATTCCTTAGATGTTCTTCGCTATATTCACTCATAGTTATATGTGATATTAGACTTCTTTGTAAATGTTTAGTTTAATGAGCTTTCGCTCATGAATAAATAAATATCAAAACTCTGTTGTAGATGGTTAGGACTTGTTTTATAGAAATTGCAATTTATACTCCTCTATTCAAAAACTCATATTTTCTGCTAGTGAAGCTTCAAGACCAGAATCAATTGAGATAGATTTCAGGAATGTTTTTTTAACTCTTCCAAATAGAACTAGTTCCACATTCAGAATTCCAATATGAACACCGCTTGTGATATTTCAATAGTTATACCTAGCCGTTTCTGAAATATTTTTGCAAATCAAAATTCAGGTATTTAAGTCACTACCATAAATAAGCAACCAGGTATATTGATTCTTTTGCTTGAATACACCTAATATATGTAAAGTGAAATGCTCTCTCGGGACATGGTTGTTGAGTGAGAATGGACATTTGAACAAATTAAATATCAGCCCAACTATAATAGCATAAATTTGTTTGAAAATATGAACAGGGTGTTCATAAAATCAGATGTGGAATCATCTGCGACTGAAAGATAAACTTTAGTCACTATCTTCTATCGTTCAAGATAACCTCTTGGGAGATATTCATGTTGAAAAGGAAAACATTCTCAAATGAATATTGACTAAAAAGACTTTTCTGAAAATTGAAAAATTACGATAAAAATGAGGTTATTTTTCTAACAGAAAACAACTACTTCCCCGGCTAAAGCCACGCTGGACATTGAACTACATCTATAAAAATATGGACCTTAAAAAAACTGAAAGTGATTTGCATTCTTATTCAGCTAGTTAATTGATGTTCTATTGAATAACTCATTCAGATTAATAAGGCAAAGAAAAATGTCCAAAAAGGAGTATTCACCAGAAATCACTTGTAACATTATTGCAAGAGTGGCATCGCATTCACTAGGTCATCTTTTGTCAACAAAAATCTATTTCATGCTTACAGGATCATCAGGAAGACTGGAAGAAATGGGAAACACATTTTCTAGAAGTAATTTCACTTTGCAATGATGGAAAAATGTTAACCTGCCACGGGGTGTGATAGATTGATTTGTATGGAAATATGAACAGGGTGTTCATGAAATCAGATGTGGATTCATTAGCACTGAAAGATAAACTTTATCTTCTATCTTTTAAGATAACCTCTTGGGAGATATTCATGTTGAAAAGGGAAACATTCTCAAATGAATATTGAATATGAAGATTTTTTTGAAAATTGAAAGATCTACAACAACACTCTCCAGAAGCTCCTCTATGCCTCCCCCTTGCAAACTTGATGGATAGGTTACCATTATATCCCTACATCTCTACTATTCCTTTCTTTGAAATATTTCATATATTGAATCAGATTCCCAGCTTTCATGTTCACTGTTGGCGGAATTGCTGCTTCTCTCATTACACATGTGCAAAAGGGTAATATTCAGTAATACCTCTAACGTTGTTCTGGAGCATGTAAATTTGCTAGTTTCAATATCCTGAATAGTTTTCATTGTAAGAACATTGTATTCCTCAAGATAACAAATATATTGGGTGACGGGTGTCATCAGAAAAGACAGAAACCTTGAAGCAAACTCAGTATCAAGAGGTGTTGCTGTTTTGTTAGCAGTGAGAGATGAAGGTCAGGCTGTTGAAATTGATTTAACGCAATTTGTAGAAAATGTTTTTACTATAGATGTCATAGGTTGTAAGATTGTATTCAAGCACAATATTTTTTTTGTTATCTACATACCTCCGAATAATAATAATATATAATAATAAAATGTTTATTTCAGTAATGATACAATGTTCACATCTTGTAGAAAGAAAATAGAAAGAAAAAAATAAACATTGGTGACTCACGGAAGTGAATCAATATTCACTTGTATGTGAGGTATTAGTGATTATTTTTTCTGCACATGTAGAACTATTATACGTAACATAACAATACAACTAACTAACTAAACTAACTGACTAACTATAACTAACAAAGAGTGAAAAGTAATAACAATAGATAGGCCCCACATTGATATTTTGAGTCATGAAGAGGCAATTACTTATTGTGTAAATTCAGTAGATTTTTTCTTCCAAATTCCATAAGCAATTTCTATACTTTGCGTTTGAATACAGTGGCTCTTCTTTGTTCTCTCACTTCAGTTGGCAGAATGTCATAGACACGCTGACCAAGGTAAGTATAAAATATTTGACCTTGTCTTTCTTTCTTTGTGATGATTTTTTTTCTAGTGTCGTACGCATGTGTATTTAGGGTCAGTTTTTCTTTATTTTTTTGTAGGTATGTCAATGCATTCAGCATATACAGCAGACGGATGTCAAGGACTTCATTTTCGCGGAAGAGAAGGTTGGTAGCATGAGAACTTGGAATACTAGCGATGATCATATTTTGATTCTATTGGATATATTAGAAGCACTGAAAGTTTTGTCCTATAACTGATTCTACTGATGCTGGTTTATGTAACTATGTGACAGATTTGTTAGTAAAATCAGTATATATGATTTGCGCGGTCAAGGCTATGATAATTACTGAAATATGCATGGAATACATGTTTGCTTACAAAGGCAAATCTTAAAAATAAACTGGAGAGCATTTTTTTTCCGTTCAGCGCACTACTAAATTTAGTTGTTAATGATGTTGCTAAAATTTCTTTTGAGGTTTCGGGATTCTTTGATATCGTATATGTGCACATTTTAGATTTATCTTTAAAACCACTTTATGATACACGCTGGGTCCAGTAGAAAGATCCTATAAAATCTTTGAGAAATCAGATTGCTCTATTTGAAGTAATTGAAGTATCCACATCTTCAAAAGATTCTCACACCAAGCTCGAAGTATACAATTAATGCTTGTTTAGATTACTTAAACAAAATTAAAACGTTTTTAACAGACTCAAGAAATGATGAGGGATTTAATGAATTTCTTGTCGATGCCAGAGAACTGCAGATGAGTTTGAAGTTGAAACAAATTTTCTGCCTACACAAAGTGTTCGTCAAAGAAAAAATACAAAGCAATTTGATTACGAAAGCAATGTAACGAAGCATTTTTTTAGAGCTCCGTTACTAAGCACGGCTAAAGTATATTCAACCTAACTTTGGTACGTCCCTGCCTATTTGGGGTTTCTATTAATTCTGGTCTGGCAAAATATTTCATTCCCTGTTAGAAAGTAAGGTATATACCCAAAGCTACTGGAATTCACGTCAACATCATGCATAAAACATAACAGAGTTTTTCTCTAGATTTTATAAAAAGGGTGAAAAGCTCCGTGATAGTTTTGTAAAAGACGAAAGAAATGAAGATCGGGATGGGAAAAACCAAATCATTTTTTGTATCAGGAACGAAATAATCCCTCAGATTTTCGGTCTAGTTTCAGTTCATCAGACAAAAAACCGCGCCTTTCTTACTGGGCTTTTTCGTCTAGTTTGGTAATACATTCGAGATCTATAAAAAGGCACATGAAGCTCTCATCGGGGCTTGTTCCTGTTCTCCCGTAAGACTTGTGACTTGTTACTTGAATCCAGTGGTGATACGAAATCCGTTTAGAAGTAAAAGTGAAAAGTGTGAAAAGTAGATTCGAGTTCCAGTAGCGTTGAGGTATCCGTAAGTGGAAATAGTAAATAATTTGTATTGGAGCTGGGTTTCTCCGTGTGCTGAAGCACTTGAAGTTTATTATTTCTACATTTATTATTTGATTTGATGCAATTAATTTTCCGGGCGTTTACATATTATTATATGTATTATTATTATTTCATTTAGTTAATTATCTGTCGTGGCATTTACAGTTTATTTCTGCCAAAGTATTCTTTATTTGAGTTAATTCGTTGCCTGAGAAGTTAAATATATTTTCTGCATTATTATAATTTCCTTTATTCGAGCATTTGCCGAAACGTTTAAGTTGGTCAGAAGACTACAGAGTGAATATTGATTTATTTTATTTTTGGGTGGTTCAATCGAACTTTTTGTGAAATCGATTGAGTGTTTAATTTAGGTAGTATTGACATTTTGGTCAATTGTTGGTTATTTTTACGGGTAAAAAAAGTATATGATTTATTTGCCAAATTGAACAGTGGAAAGTAGACCATTTTATTTTGTGTCCCCGCGGAAAACAATTTTCACATAAGCTCTGGCAAGTGTTTTCTTTTTCTTGTCAAGGGAAATCTCACCTAAATAGTTCTTTTATTTGCCCGTTATTAAAATTATTGAGTTATGTTTTCAGTTATTTGAGTTCAGGGAAAACGCCGAATGCAAACAACTGACGCGAATATTTACATCACTTAAATCAGTGAATTTAAATTTTCTATTGTCTTAAGTTCGGGGAAAACACCGAATTTAAGCAATTGACGTATAAACCAATTACATAACAATAATTATTGGTCCCCGTTGTTCCGATTCAGGCACTAACCAAATCGGAACATCAGCCGCGATAAAGGCGTTGAAAAGTTTATATGTCCCTGAAAATACATGCCGAGCAAAACAAAATTCACGAATTTCACAATTTATAGTTATATTCAGGAGGAATAATTCATAATAGCGACTTGAGAAGGTGATTTGGGTAAATAAACGATTTTGATTACATTGTGGGGAAATAAGGGATTTTATAACACGAAAATACTGTGAGGCTTTGTCGTCTGTATCCACGCCCATTTGTTAATATTGTCTAAGCTCAGGAAATCACGGAGCATAAACAATAGGAAAACAAAGGCAAAAATATAATTCTTGTTAACGAGAACAGTCATAGAAGAAAAGGGCTATTTTAAGGAACAGAAAAAAAAATATCACAGCAGGGATTATTACCAACGTGAAGCTTAGGTAATATACAAGTGACACGTAGTATTCAAATTTTGTGTTAGGGTTAACAAGGGGAAATCGGGATGTTATAAGCCATTTGCTTACAAACTTGAGAAATCACTTTCTGAGTCAGTCAGATAACCGTGTTACGGAAGAAACTGTTTTTTTCTTTGCTCTTAAGAGTAGTCCATTTTATTCCTTAAATTGTCGGAAAGTTACTGTTCATTTGGCCAGTTATATTTATCGTGAAGGGAAATATAATTTCGATACTATTTGATAAATAGGATTATATATGTGAATAAATAGTTATATATATATATATGTATATATATATATATATGTATCGGTGTATGTATTATCCCCATTTTAATGTGCCAGACCGGGTTTCTTTTAAACAAAATTATTTGTATTACGAAAATTGTTGTACAAAACTTATTGAATATACCAGTTAATTTAATACCTATTACACACTGTGTTTACATTGAAAAAAACCCCTTGCTATTTCTTATAAAGTATTGAAGTTACGCAACAGACGTATTTAGGCAAGTTATAGAAAAAGAAATTTGTAAAGAAAAAAACAAACAAAGAAATTTCTGTCTGTCAATATACCAGACCCCTGGACGTTCCGTATCTCCATCTGTAGCTACCCTAGTGCGTGGAGAAAACCACTATAAAATCTGGCGCCCGAGATTTGAAATAGAGAAAGGAAAATATTTCCTGCCTAAAATTCTGGCGTCATAAGTAACGTGATTTTCTAGGAGTTAAGGGTTATTAAAACAAACCCTAGTAAAACACGTCACAGACAGCAAAGACAAACCAATAACAGACCCGAAAATGTATTATAAAGTTAACATGTTCTTTTCCATACTAGATCAAATCTGATGAAAGATTCTCGAAATTGTAATTGATAAAAACCTTTTTAAGATCTAGTATGGCACAAGAGAGACGCAAAAATTTATCAGTTAAGTCCATAGAAAATGACTTTGATTAAATCTTTTTGTTCCATTTTTATTGTTGAATTAAAGGTTCTGTTTGTTTTGTTACTTTTTGGTTTTGATCTTCTTGATTTCAAATTTTTTGACGTCGTTTATAAGTTACTGTGCAGTTTGAAATTATATGACATGTAAGTATTTGCAGTTATTTCAATTACATTTATGTGTACCTTCCTGTGTATTAATTTTTAGTTACAACTTTAAAAAAGGCCTAAATTTATATTTTGCACACAATCGGCCGCATAGCTTGGTGTGGCTCTGAACCTTGAAATAATACACTCTTTTTTCCGAAGTTATATAAATAAAATAGTTCTTCATTTTGTTGCTCTAACCGGTTCGCAGAAAGGATTTATAAATTTGCCAACATATAACTGATTTTATGAGTAACAACGTTGATCAGTTGAATTGTACCTCAGATATTTTTCTGCTGCCCCCCTACTTTACAGCTTATAATGGCTTTTTATCCTTAACACAAAATAAGTCCTTGTTTTCATTGAAGATAGTCACAAAATATTTCAGTAAGGTAAAACAAAGAAGACTACTGATGTATTCAATTGTCCACCACGAACTATTCGGATTTCATTCAACAAATATTGTTTGTGTTGATCTCTTATAAAACCAGTGATCCAAGTAGCTACAGAGATTTTAGTCCCACATATCACGTAAAAAAATTACAATAGTACTTTTGGAAGGCACAATTTTTTTACTAAGAATAAGAAATTATAGTAGATGTAAAAATTGGCTGACAAAGTATATCATATACTGTTGACTTCGATATAAGTTTTCATATAAGAAACAAATTATTCCTCCAAACCAAAATTTTCTACAAATCACCATCTTAAAAAGAATTCCAACTGGTCATCGAAACCAGAACTTGGAATGAATGAAAAGTGAAACACAATCCACTGGGCTATTAACTTCCCGCTTCCAAAGTTTTCAGATGAATATTTTTTGAGTTCTGACTATGGAGAAATATGTATGTGAAACAGTAAGGCAAGAATAAATGACAATCGGTCACAGATCCAGGAGTAGGATATTTTTTTCACTCAAAGGATCAAGGCAAGAATAATTGACATGGGACTACACCTATACCAAGTGATTGGTTGTTTTTTCACATATCAAACTAGTTTTAACTAATTCAGTATAAATAATCTGTTCTCCTTCCACTTCCTCTCTATTTAATGTGATCGCCACAAAATTTACAGTAAATAACTTTTATTCAAAGAGTGCAATTATTTGACGGGTAATTCACAGCTATATATAAACTTTAAATGCAAGACATTTTTTTCCAAATAGAGAGATTTTATTAGGATTTAGTAGGGTAAGAGTAAATAATAGTTAGGTTACAAGAAATTAAGGAAAGTGTGATCCAAAGATAGCATCAGTGCAAGAAAAACAAAAACAAGAATAGGATCTTCACAGTGATAGTAAAATTTGTCTGTGAATAAATTGAAATACGTGTGTCTATTACACAAATGACTTATGCCTGCCAAAGTGACGGTCCTAGTAGTCCTGAATTTCGAGTATCCTCTTACTATAGCTGCAATGGTCTCAATCTTCAAATTTAATTCATAAGTTACTGAATATTAGGAGAAGAAATTCTTGAATAGGTTGCATTCCAAAAGCTTTGACATTTCTTTGCCTTTCCGAACACTGACAAAATTCCAAAACAGTTCAAATGTAATCATGTAACTACGAAGGCGTAGAAGTGCCACACTTTTTTTTATTACAATTCCGACTTGTAAGTCGGAATTTCGAAGTAAATTGGAAGAAACAATTTTCACAGCAAATAATAGAATCTCTGATTTTCTCAGGTCTCCTAAAGATAACATATTATAATGAGTCTCAAGGAATATATGAAATACTATACTCCGAATGCCCTAGGATATATACCGGGTGAGTCTGAGAGATGGGGCACCCCTATTTTTGAGAGAAATAATCCGATTCAAAGCACGAAAATTTAGGGGGCTATTGAACAACTAAAATGTGATTTTTTGAGATAAAAATTAATTCTGTAGCACTTCCGGTTTCGCCAGAAATGATCTGAGTATTAGTTTTTCAAATGGAACACCTTGTACATTTTAACTTTTTTTAAATCTAGAGCAAATTCTGAACATGATAAGCTAAATTTTTTATTATTTTTTTTTTCTTTTTTTTTCAAAAATTTTTTTTTTAAGGATGATGATTTTTTTCATTTTGAACGCCCTCTCCGATGCCATGTTGCCCAAAAAATGAAATTAGCATTTAATTACAATACTTTGCCACCAGCCGCTGTTTGAATGTAAAAATTTTTTTTATCTCATGTTTTTTAAATGGCATCTCTATGGGACACTCTCTGCAACAGATTGTTTCGAAGTAAAGGAATCGAATGATTCCAAAATTTTGAATATCTGTCGATTATTTTCAGAGTTATCACTATTATAAAAAAAATTACCACAAAATAGTGCAGCCGCTGGACTAAACAACACCAAAATGATAGAAATTTTTAAATATCACTTCTACTAATTGTCTCATAACGATTTTCAACATTGAAAATTATCATACGTTAAATTTATTATTTTGAATTTGAATACGCGATTTTGAGGATTATCAACATTTATTACAAATTTTTGAAAACAACAAATACGTAGCACAATGCTCTAATACTCTTACTATAAAAATTGCTCAAAAATGTTGGCCGTTATGTTCCATGCATAATTGTAACCTTCTGACTGCTGCTCGAACTGCTCTAGTTAACTCTGCTGGGCTGATATTAAGAAGAAGAAGAAATATTTATTAAGTAGGTTTCCCTAATATACAAAAACTCTAATATATATATATATATATATATAAATAACCATAAAAAAATAAAAATAATGTATCATAATGTATGGATTCATCCTATATGAATGATCTGTTAAATAGGTTATTAATCTGTAGTAATAAGAATAACATTATTACAATTAAATATAAAAACAGTTATAATACCATACAGCGTAAAAAAGAATAGTATAACAATTTAATTATTAATCCTATAAGATTGAACAGTAAACTGGATAATAAGAGTAACATTGCAAATAAAAAATAGTCCTAATTTAGTTCCCTTATATGTATCAACAATTTGTGTCTGAAGTTTTTACAAGATCCACTAGATTTAACATTATGTGATAAGTTATTGTACTCTACCATACCTTTATAAAACAATGAATTTCTCGCATTTGATAATTTTACTCTTGTCACATTAATGTTGTTCAAATTACGGGTGAAATGATTGTGAATCTCGTGTTTGAAATCAACATAATCACGAAAGTAAGAAGGTGCTTCATTATGTACTATTTTATAAATAAATATCATTGTTAGGAAGTAAAGTCGTTTAGAGACTGGTAGCCAATGCAATGTATTCAACATTATTGAAATGGGGGTATAGCGATTGCAGCTCAAAATAATCCTCATGCTTCTATTCTGTAGTTGTTGAAGCTGTGTCATTTTATTTAGATTGAATTGATATAGTAAAGTTGCACAGTAGTCAAAATGAGGTAGCAAAATTGACCGGTACACAGTGATTCTTGTATCCATAGATAAATGCTTCGCAATTCTTGAAAAAAAGTATAGTTTTTTCGAAATTTTTTTAGTAATATATATAAAGTGTGCATCGAAAGTAAGTAAATTATCCAGTTGGAAGCCCAAATACTTGACAGTTGTTACGATTTCAATTTGCTCGTTATTAATCCTTATATCAATGTCATTAACATTTATCTGCTTATATTTGTATTTAGTTATCACGATCATCGCCTTGGTTTTTGCGACATTGAGTTTCAGCTTATTAATCATCAAATATTCACTTACACTTATTAGAACATTATTCATCTTTTGTAAAGCAGTGTTAAGACATGAATCACTACAAGCTAATAGTGTGTCATCAGCAAATAAATTTATGAACTCACAATTCACAAAAAGGTCAATATCATTCAGATATAGTATGAAGAGGAGTGGTCCTAGAACACTTCCCTGAGGTACCCCAAGGTTATTGCAAATTTCTCTTGAAGTTGCATCCCTAACTCTGACTCTCTGCTTTCTACCATGCAAGTAACTTTCAAACCATTTTAGTACTTTGCCCCTAATTCCGTATTGAAACAATTTGTTCAATAGTATATTTTGGTCAATGATCTCAAAAGCTCTTTTGAGATCCAAGAAAACTGCTACAACATATTTACCATCATATATGTCCTTTTTAAACTTAGTTATAGAAAGCTGCAATGGTGTCTCACAAGAATGCTGTTTACGAAAACCGGATTGATTATTAATCAAAATATCATTATGCTCAATGTGATCCGGTAATTGAGTATAAACTACAGTTTCCAACATTTTTTCTATAGGTGGTATTATTGAAAGCTGTGATGACTTTTTGTTGCAGTTCCTCGCGTGTCTCACTAGAAGTTGCATATAATCATTTTTTATTGTTCCCCATAAATAATAGTCTAAGGAGGTCAAGTCTGGTGACATACCCAGATAACACAGGATATCCTATGGATATCCATTTAATGTCCAATACTGGTCGATTTGAAATGGACATCCATAAGATATCCGTCGACGGATTTGAAATGGATATCCTTCAGAAGATATCATATGGATGGCCATAAGATATCCGGAGCAAATATGGATAAGTTTAAGTTGCAAGATTGATTTTTATTGTGTCAATTTCTGAGTTTCTTTCATGCTCGTACAAATGGATTAATTTTTTTGGAAAAATCTCATGTTTCGTTTTTCTACTTGATTTGAAATGGATATCCATCGACGGATTTGAAATAGATATCCTTCAGAAGATATCATAGGGATGGCCATGAGATATCCAAAGCAATCATAAATGAATTTAAACATTCTCGTAGATCGTAGATACACAAATTGTACCTTTGTCGCGGGGACCCTCTGCGACCACAGAACAGATATACATGTGTCTGCGACAGTCCATACTATACGCATGGCGACGTCTATCAGTTTATTTTGTAGAGGAAGGTCATATTAGTCATGTCATAGCACTGAATCCAAACAAAAGTCTTGTTTTTTTTCTATTTTCCTTCGTTTTTGATACCCTGTTGGTCTGGACCTAATGGTTTTCATCTATAGCAATTGATTGTTTCCAAAGGGAATTATATATTGGCCGAATACAGGTGAATATATGAATTGAAAAGGACATAACCTATAAAAATCCATTATTTCCAATGCATTTATGTGTTTGCTTGAGTTTCAATATTTTCAGAAATGCTAAAAAGCACGTCGTTACATTTGCCACAATACACGAGTTTTTCAAATGTCACAGTGCCCAGATTAAAAATGGTGTGAATGCCTACAACAGTGGACATGTGATGAAGATGATTCATCAGTAGATTCGAACATTTTTCTATTGATTTCAGTGAAAAAATTAATCTTTCGGAAGAATATTTGGGAACTGGATCGAAATTCAAAGCTGCTGTAGGTAAGTTGTATGTTTTTCTATTCCTTTTTCTAGAACTCTTTTTTTAGGTACCTAAATAAAATCTCAAAAATATGACTTTGTGGAACGATGCCTTTCTTCCATGCTCACTAATATGTTTGCCTCCAAATATTGCTGGTATGGAGCAAAAAAAATAAACTGGACAACTAAAACTGGCTGAATTATCACTAGGTGAAAAGCCCATTCAGTTGTTCTGTTTATTTGATAATAATTTGTATTGCCCTAAAACAGACTGTAGTTCAGTGAGAATGCAAAATTTCCAAAAAAGTTTATGTCAATAATGCTTGTATATTATATATATATATTTATTTTTATTCTACTTATTTTATTTATTACTGTATTATATATTAGTCTTGGGTAAAAAAAATTATATATATATATATAAATATATATATATATATATATATATATATATATATATATATATTATCAACATCAGTATTCGAATTCAAAAGAAAGCATAATATTTCTCAGAATTTTTTTGTAGATTTTAACATCAATTTTACCCGTGAATAATTACATATCATTTCAGAAGCGGCTGGCCTCAGTGATTCGACGGAAAATATAAAAGCTACTGAAGAAGCTATCTAAGCTTGGCTGAGAAGGGCCAAAGAAAGGCATCTGTCATCTTCTAGAATAAAGGAAACATCTGATGGACGAAGAAAATAGCATTCTATTTTTTCTGTAACTTTATTTTTATGATTATTCTGCATTTAATATTCTGTTTTTATTTTAGAGTTTACATATACATTTTATTTGTTGATTACCCCGAAGTTTATGAGAATTTTTTTTGATACCAGAGTTTATTAATACATTTTTTTTTGTTCAATACCATTATTTTATTTCCCTCCAGATCGCTATTACTATATTTTATCTTCGATATTTTTTCAAATGAAATATCAAGTTATGTAGATTCGTGGTGTTTTTGAACTAACAAGCTACTCCACTATGAAATATCGAATTCAGTCCATATTTTTTATGTACGCGTGGAATAAGCACGTTTCATGTTGTGTTATCTGAATCTCATGAAACTCAACATTTGGATGTTGCAAATTCGTATTGACAGCTTAAATGTTGAGGAGTTTCACTGATAAGTATAATTTCATGGGAGAAAATATTTAACCCGAAGATAAATTTAGCTGAAAAAACGCACATCGGAAGACATAACTAATAACAAGCAAACGAATAAACTACAAAAACGGCTGCACAGATGTTGACAAAAACACCAGAAAGAAATAAAATTAGTCTGGATAAAAAATTACAACTGGAATGCGATTTTGTTTTGTTGAGTGGTGCGTTGTCATTGTATTGTCAATATTCTAATAGGACAGTTTGAAGTATTTTGATATGGTCGAACAGTTTACATTCAACGAATATGCAGATATGCATGCATTGTATGGACGAGCATTTGGTAATGCTGCAGAAGCCCGTCGTCTGTATGCCGAGCATTTTCCCAATCGAACGTTATCGGCAAGAGAAACGTTCCAGCGTGTCGATCGCAGCTTGAGGGAGACAGGTATGTCTAATGGATAATTAATTGGAGCCTGTTGTTTTATTTCGATATTATTGTAGGTTCAGTTTTGCCAAAACGAGGTGGTGAGGGCGCTCCTAGGGATGTGCGTACCGTTGTATTGGGGGAAAATATTTTGGAAGCTGTCGCTGATGATCCTTCAATGAGCATCAGAAACCTATCAGAACAGTTCCATACATCCAAGTCCACTATTCATAGAATAATTAGGGAACAACTGCTCCACCCATATCACATCCAGAAGGTACATGCCATGAAACCTGGAGATTTTCCAGCACGACTGGAATATGCCAATTGGTTCCTGGATAAGCAAAGAGAGGATATGACTTTTATTACTCGAGTTTTATTCACTGATGAAGCAGGTTTCAGTAGAGATGGAGTAATCAACTCTCATAATCTCCACATATGGGCCGAAGAAAATCCCCATTGGA
The DNA here is from genome assembly GCA_018342105.1 of Gonioctena quinquepunctata. Lineage (NCBI taxonomy): Eukaryota > Metazoa > Arthropoda > Insecta > Coleoptera > Chrysomelidae > Gonioctena > Gonioctena quinquepunctata. The sequence continues at coordinate 212,681 of JAFIRS010001592.1, forward strand.
TATTGCAAACCAAACACCAACGGTTTGCTGGTATCATAGGAAACCATCTTATAGGACCATTCGTTCTACATAACCGATTGAATGGAGAACATTATTTGGAGTTCATTGAGAAAGATTTGAATGGACTTTTGGAACATGTTCCATTGCAAACCCGAAGAGATATGTGGTTTATGCATGATGGCGCTCCTCCTCATTTTAGTTTGATTGTGCGGGACCATCTGAACCAGATTTTCTCCAATAGATGGATTGGTAGAGGTGGGCCATATTCATGGCCACCGCGGTCTCCGGATTTAAATCCATTGGATTTCTTTCTGTGGGGGCATCTAAAAAGCCTCGTTTACGCTACACCTATTCACACCAGAAATGCCTTGTTGAATAGAATTACATTACATTGTGAAGCCATACGAAACGGCCCTGGCATGAGATTTCAAGTGCAGAGAGGGTGTTTGCGCCGACTAAGAAAATGTATTGAGAGAGACGGGGGTCATATCGAGCAGTTTTTGTAGCGGATTTTGCATTTCTGTTTGCTCTTGAGGCTTGCGATTGATTATTTACACCATGAGTTTTGTAAGGTAAACGTGTTTGCATGATAAAAATTAGTTATGAATATTGTACCTATCATTTCTATTTTCATTACAAATTAATCTTTTCGAATAATGGTAGACATCTCAGGTTGGATGTCGTCGAACAAAAATGCATTTTTATTAAAAATCGTTGCTCCGATCGATTTTCCACACGAGTACTTTTATTCAGGAAATTGTCCAGGTTACCTTGTTCTGTTAAAACATATTGACAAATCCCAGTCATTTCAAAGTTTTGGGGTGTGGACCATCGGGGGTAGTCCGTTCCTGACTTTGTAGCAAAACAACTGACTCCTGCATGAAAGCTCATCGAAGGAATTCATTTGTTTAGTCAATCACCAAAATTTTGATGATTTTGAATATTCACTTTGAAAGTTATCAAAGAAAAACATTTTTCATTTTGTAACTTTGAGGGCTCGTAACTTGGTAACGAAGGATTTTAGGAACAAAAGTTATATGAAGTACCGGTGATATTTTGACCCCAACCTAGACATAAAACTGCAATGTACCAGAAATCGCCCCACTTCATCGCTATAAAAATATTTAATGCACTTCCCAGCGAACTGAAAAGCATTAATTCATACGAAAAATTCAAAAGACAATGCAAGGATTTTTTAGTATCTGAAACTTTCTACACAGTGAATGAGTTTTTGAGCAGGAATAGATCCTAATTAATTATTTTTTCTTTTATTCTGATACTCAATGAGCTTTTAACTATATTGATATTTGTTGTATTGTATTTTATCTATTTTTTACACATGCTTTTATTGTAAAATATCTTTTTATGATACTTTATAGTTGACTTGTCCAACACCATGTAATTATGGTATTTTATGGATTAATAAAGTTCTATTCTATACATTCCCGAGAGGAAAAGAGGAAGTCTAGGGACACCCTGTATATATATATATATATATATATACATAAAATGACAAAATTTATATTACAAAAAACCCTTTTCGGGAAAAAAAAAAAAAAAATGCAGTTCGATATCCTGATTCAAGGTCTAGAGTCAGAGAGTTTTTGGAGGGTTAAAGAAAGATATGAGGAAACTGGCAGTGTCGAGCGCAAGAAAAGGCAGGAAGTAATAATAATAATAATAATCTTTATTGATTTCCAAGACCTACATGGTAAGTATAAAACAAGTCAAAATAGAACATTCAAAATAAGTAAAACCAACAAGTACATATAATTTAAATTTAAATAAATAAAAGAGTATAAATAAAAGAGTATGAGGAACAAAGAGAGCCTATTATGACAAAAGGAACTCACCCATTGTATAAAACATGTTGTTCAATAAATATAACTTCAACGCTTTCCGGAATTTGACGTAATATGCTTCTTGTTTAATAATTGGAAGTAAGTGGTTGTATACTCTAATCCCATTAGTTATGGGGCCATTCAGGCATATATTTAAATGATTTTGAGGTGCGCACAGGTGATGGCTACATCTCGTTGGGTAATTGTGTATGTCGCTATGGCAGGGAATGATGTTTCTGTTTTTATGTATGTAACAGAAATTTCCAATATATATATATATATATATATGCAGCATAAGGGAAGTATTTTTAATTTGTTGAAAAGAGGTCTGCATGATTCTCTTTGATTTTTCTTCAACATTGCACGTATGCATTTTTTTCCAACAGCAAATAGTTTTTGAGCTGAAGAAGACATGCCCCACAACAATATACCGTATGATAGTCGGGACTGTATTTCAGCAAAGTAAAAGTTTTTTAAAATATTCAGGTTGAGCACTCTCTGAAGGCATCTCATTTGATACAACTTACAGTTCAGATTTTTTATTGTATTACTTATATGTGATTCCCAGTCCAGTGTATCACTCATAGTTATACCTAGAAATTGTATAGTGTGGCATTTCTCTAGAGTCATTTTCCCTAAATGTATTTCTATGTTTTTGACCGTTCTCTGTTTTGTGTGGTAAATTTGAAACTGTGTTTTGCTGGCATTAATGTATAAATTATTAATCGAGAACCATAAGATAATTTTTTCCATGAGGGTATTACATGCTTGTTGATTTAGTTTGGGAGAGTCTTTTGATACCATTATAGAGAGGTCATCAGCGTAGAGTGTTAATTTGAAAGGTGCAAGGTATTTTACAATATCTGCTACATAAATTGAGAACAAAACTGGGGCAAGCACACTCCCCTGTGGCACTCCAACTTCCACAGGTGCCAAACGAGAGCGGGATATTGTGTTTTTACCACCCTCTTCATTGCAAGATATCTGTACATATTGATTCCTATTTGTCAAAAAGGACTTCAACCAGGCAAATGCACATCCTCTAATTCGGTATGACCAAAGCTTGTCAAGCATCCGATCATGTGGGACACAATCGAACGCCTTGCTCAAATCACAGTGCAAATAAAATTGAGAAGAAATTGAATTAGCGATGATGCTTCCAACCGTTGAGAATCCTCATGTTAGCACGAGGAACATTGCAAAAGAGCTAAATGTGAGTCATACTTCCGTGAACAGAATATTGATAAAAAAAATCTTCATCCATACCGAATTGAATTACATCAAGAACTCTTTGAAAAGGATTATGATACAAGAGTTCGCTCGAAAATACATCGAATTTCAGTCGCGAGGAACCAAATTTTCTGAAATACATTTAAAAGTAATGGGATGGTAAATAGCCACAATTTGCCAGTACTACTCGACAGAGAATCCTTATTGGATCAAAGGAGTTGATAACCAAAATAGATGGTCGATAAATGTCGGGGCATGAATGGAGATCACGTTAGAGGACTATATTTCTTTGATGGGCCACTGAATGGAGAAATTTACAGATATTTTCTCCGAAATGATTCACCAAATTTGTTGGGGAATGTACCGATTGACACCAGACACAGGTTATATTACCATGATAACGCGCCTCCCCACAATCAAAATCAGGTAAGAAGATTTTTAAACAGATGGCGCAGAAATAAATGGATACCACAAAACAGACCCATTCATTGACCAGCAAGGTCTCCAGACCTATAATGATGTCAACAGTATTAAAGTTTGGTGTGACTCTAATCGTCTTGTACTCAATATTTCAAAAACCAACTTAATAACCTTCCGATGCTTACTTGATGACTTACCCCTTGGGTCAAATGTTATTGAAAATAAATTCAACACAAAATTCCTAGGATTGGTTATTGATACGAAGTTGAGATTCGAGGATCACATTCTGGCCTTGAGGAAAAAAATATCGTCTGGGTGTTTCGCAGTCAAGATTGTCTCTAATGAGTTGGGATCGTGTGCAGCTAGAGTCGTTTATTATTCCCTAATTGAGTCTCATCTCAGGTACGGCATCCCATTCTGGGGTGCATGTAATGATAACTGCATGAACAGTATTCTTGTTCTTCAAAAAAGAGGGCTTAGGTTTATGTGCAAAGCTAAATTTCGTGACTCATGTAAGCCTTTATTCATTAAATTAAAAATACTTACGGTAATAGCAATCTTTATATTGGAAACCGTTTATTTGATTAGGAAACATCTGAACACGTTTAACAAACTTCCTTCACATTATGTCACTCGACAAGCTATAAACGTAAGTCTGCCACTTCCTAAATCATCACTGATAAAAAATTCTATTATTTACAATGGCTGCAAGATGTACAATCATCTACCTACCTATATCAAAAACACAGCCAATTTGAACATTTTTAAAAAATCCGTAAAAAACTTCTGTTAAATAAACCTTACTATAATTTACAGGAATTTTATTCGGACACATTCTAACACTTTACAATATCCTATTTATTTGTTATCGGCTAGTCTATACAATGTCTGTTTGTTTGTGTAATTATATTGTATTCGCTGTCTATTTTATATTGTATTTTTTATTATATTTAGTATCTTATTACTTTATATTAATCATTGACCAGTATGTACTAAACATATCTTAAAACTTTTAGATGTAAGCAAACTTTGTCAACAAGAATTTGGTTTCTTATGATAATAAAGTATATTCTCTCTCTCTCTCTCTCTCTCTCTCTCACGCCCCTAGATTTCTATCTCTGGGGATATGATGAAGGAGGGGTCTAACGCGAGAAACCAACGACACCAGAAGATATAAGAATAGAATTAGAGAAGTTTTTTGCTCTATTACAATATCAACTTCAATTGATGTCCGAAGATAGCTCAAAATAGGAGAGTGTTCGAACATCTCCTGTGAATTTACGCTTTTTTAAATTATTTGAATTTACTTTGTTACCTCTTTTGTCCAGAATTGAATTAAAAAATCGTTATTGCTGTTATGATGTCTTTTTTATACTTTCCTTAAGAATTAGATACATTTGCGATGGAAATTAAGTAGGCAAACACTACATTTTCTGCAAACACATAGTGGTATTCTGGTATAGCCTCATTTATAGGCTGCTCCATTTGAAAAAGCTGAGAAAAAAGTGATCCCGAGTTTGGTTACCCCTGTATGGAAAAAGCGGTTTTCGGCAAAATTATGAATAGGAAATGAAAATACACTATTTTGAATAATATTGAGTGGAAAAATTCTCTTATTGCAAATTATTAATTTTTATATATTTGGTGTCGAATGAATCCATTTTGTAACAAAAATTGCAACATAAATCCCGAATCACCTGGTATAAACCCCTACCACCCTTTTTGAGAAACACTCTTCCAAAGGAATTCAATCAAGTGAAAATGTATAGGATATTTCATTTAAAATAACATAACTTTGATGAGTCACACATTCATCGAACACCATGTATGTTGGAAGTTATTTTTGAAACACAGCTTTCATTGCTTTCTACAACTTTTATTTGAGTTATTTTTTCTTATCTCAAATAGGGAAGCGGCGTTGTTACATCCTGTATATATATATATATATATATATATATATATAATATATATATGTATATTTATATAAATAATATAAATCTATATATATATATATATATGTTATAATAATCTCATTTGTTCAATGTTTTGTCATTGTTATGACCTCTATGTCGGAATTCCGACTTGTATCTCGGAATTCCGACTTGTATCTCGGAATTCTGACTTGTATTTCGGAATTCCGACTTTTAAGTCAGAATTCCGACTTATAAGTCGAAATTCCGAGATACAAGTCGGAATGCCGAAATACAAGTCGGAATTCCGAGATACAAGTCGGAATTCCGAGATACAAGTCGGAATTCCGACTTATAAGTCTGAAACTGGAACTCATGGTCTTATGAAAAAACAATCACAATTACTGAATCAAAAGCATCCAACACATTTTTATTTTGAAATAGGTTTATGCTTTTGTATCTAGTAGGACACATATCCATAAAAAATCCAAAATCAAAGTGAGCAGTTCAAAAGATATCCAAGAGTCGAAGAATTTTTTTTTCCACTCAAAGGATCAAGGCCAGAATAATTGACAATGGGTCCACCATACCAAGTGATTAGTACATTTTTTCAAATATGTTAGTTTCGATTAATTCAGTATAAATAGTCATTCGGCGAAGTTCTCCTTCCGCTTCCTCTCTATTTAAGTAAAATTTTTGCACAAAACTTACAGAAAATCGATTTTAGAGGTTGATTTTTATCCGAAGATGGAAATAATTTGACCATTATTCAACAGCTATATATATACTTCGAATGATAATATATTTCATTTTTTCCAAAAAGAGGTATTTCATAGAAAGACATTTTATTAGGATTAAGACGAACAAGAGCAGATAAAAGTTTAAAGTTACAATAAATTAAGGAAAGTGTTGTGTGAACCAAATATAATACCAGTGCAAGAAAAGCAGATTGATAACTTCACAGTGATAGTAAGATTTGTCGGTGTTACACAAATGATATATGCCAAAGTGAAGGCCAGAGTAGTTCTGAATTTCGAGACACATCTTACTATGTCTGCAATGGTCTCTATCTTCAAATTAAGTTGATAAGTTAAGAAATATTAGTAGTTAGTGAAAAAAAAATCTCCATGTACCATGTATATTCATATGATGAAGAAAACAATTATTAAAAAACCACTTAAATATATTGCATTCAAAGAACTGATAATTCAATAATTTTGGTTATGAACTCAATTATTACTGATATAAATGTTTCATGGAGTAAAATGTACTGTCCAGGCTATAAATATTTACCAACAATAAAATACTAACTAAATATGATGAAAGTTAAGTAGGAAGGAATCAATAGGTGGTGACAAAAATTACAGTGAGTTTTATCTATGATTAGGAAACTTACAAGCAACTTGAGTTGTTTCGGACTCCAGATTTGTAACAATAAATAAGATGTTTTGCCAAAGTTGATATTAGTTAGGTGAGGATGTGGCAATATATACACATAATTTTGATAAGTGCATTGTTTTTAAAAGATGAAGTAGTGATTTTTATTTGGAAAAAAATTATATGAATAAAACAATAATTTCCATAAACCATAAACTTTTTGCCATTCCTTTAGTTTTTTCCTTAAAAAAGTCCTGGTTTTTTAGACAATATTTAAGGAAAAATCCTTAAGATTTTAATTCATATATTCATAAAGTTATGAAGTTGCTTGATGGGGATGCAATAAAAAAATCAAATGAGGATCAATATGTAATTAAGCAGTGAAATTACTCTGTTAGTCCAAGCAGAACAGAAATTACAATAATAAAAAAAAACTAATAACAAAGACTATGTTCGACAGGTACAACAAATTTGAATTCTGAAGAATCAAGGGTCTCAAGAGGGGTAGTTGAAGACTAAAACTACTCAACATTACAAAAAGGGAAAACTTTTAAAAACCTGTTCAATTTGAGAAAACACTAATGACATATTCCTTAAGGACTCACCTGTGCAACTTTCCATAAAACATATAACGAAACAGTTGAATCTGGATATTTGGTGAAAGCAATTCCAGCCAACAGTCCAGCTGGTAAACCGTGGGACGGCCTGTCTTTTCCAGTAATCCTTCTCAAAACACATAAAGCAGCCTAAAATACCAAAAGGTAAACATTTTCATATATTGATAATAGCTAGATCAATCTTTACCCTGAATATTCCTGAATAAAGCCCCAAGAATGCGGCCAAATTCAACGTATCCTTCCTTAGGAGGACCGACTTCAAAGTACTGGGTGATTGGAATATCCTCCTTATATTAAGCACCAATTTCAGTGATATCTGTATGCCTAATCCTACAGTGAACATTTTACCAGCACCCTGTAAATAAGTTCTTAATACATAATTGTTATTATATATGAAATTGAAAAAAAACACAATTTCTACATATTATTGATAAGAAAGAGGTGTGCTGGTTTTTCAAATGATCCATTTGTTAGGCAATAATTATGAAGATCCGATCATAAAAAACAGAAATGACCACATCTGCCATTCCAATGATTTTAATTAAAATTGATTGAATTTCAAAAAAAGTTAATTTGCTATATCTTGAGTTCGCTGCTACATTTGTGAATTATATATTGTCTTTTATATTTTTGGTAAATATAAAAAAAATATGAAATGTTCATTTTGAGAACCACTACTGAAGTATCAATTTGGCCACAAATAGCACGATTCTGTGAAAACATTAATTGCTAACGTTTCAAACATGTAAACGTGTACCAAAAAAAAAATAAGACAGGCGTATTTTATGTTTATTTTACCATTTTTAACAAATGCGTAACTTCCGCTGACTCAGTTTGTTCAGCAATATTTCAATGAAATCATTTCCCATAGCTACAGTCCTCATCGAAAATCCCCATCTTATCTTGTTATTATCCAGTATATAGCAAAAATTTTGTAAAGTGTATGTCTGTATTTGGTATTTTTTTATATTCTGAAAAACATAGACCAAAGTAGACGTGAAGCACCATAAGTTATTAGTTTTATTTGCGATTTTGTAACTATGTAAGTAATTTGTAAAAATTAGCAACATCGGAATGTTAGGTACATTTTTGAAATGAGATACGTATTTATCATTATGAACAACTAACAAATCATATACTGAAAAGGCCGCCACCTCCCTATCTACTAACAATTAACACAAAATAAATAACTTGAAAAGCACATATTGTATAATTGATTCTAAAAAGACAAGAACAAAAATATAATAATTAAAATACTTCATGAAAATAAGTACGGAAGCGACCTTTAACCTAGATTCCCAATCCAGCCATCACAGAAACCAAGAAAAGAGTCTAGAATGATCGGGACGAATTCACCAACCACTCTGGATTTTTCTGCGGTGTGTGACAAATGAATATATAAGCGAGTCGTATATGCGACTGATGAACAGTTTATTCATTGATGTTATTTGTGCGATCAGTTGTACGATAGTACAGTGTAACACGCGTATTTTGAACTGTGAGTATTTTACTATCCAAGTGTGTTCTCGAAGTGAAATGAACAGAGATTAAACTCATTCAAGTATTGAACCCCAGTTTGTACAATACTTATAAAGTCACTGGCAGATTTTTTAACACAAAGTTCAAGGAGAGTTTGTTTGAAATTTCTTAGAAAATTTTATTCCTTATAAAAGTGCTTCCATCTCCCCAAGATCATTTCACATTTATAGCTACCATTTATTGGAATAACCTGTTTTTTCACATTGGCTTCAACACAGTTCCATTGTTTTCAAGTGATTTTGAACTGCACAGGTTATTTTTTGTAGCTGTTTATAAAAAATACAATAATACAAATATCGTAATAGTGTTTTTCTTCGCTGGAGACAAGAAATGAGGTTTTCTGAGTACCAGGTTTGATTAATTGAATTTTCTAGTTGATAGTTGGCTGGAACTCAACTTCGTCTGGACATTTCGTTTTTTTGGGTTATGAAAATGTTTTTTGCACCCTCGGTACTTCCTCAGAATTCGATTTCGTTCTGCATTAGGGAATGAAAGTAAGCGTAGTAGGCCGATTTGGCAACTGGAGTACCCAGATTTTGTTTTATTGTTCGGATAGCAAATAATGACCTGCATAATTTTTTATTCAGTTGGGCAATGTGATCGTCCCATTTCCGATCCCTGTCTATCTGTGTCTACCTGTATGCCTAAAAATTCTGTAGAGTTTACGGGGCTTATGGCTCCTTTATTTATTTCTATTCGGAACTCTGGATCTTGCCGATATAGCTGGAACAGTATAGAGTGCGTTTTGGAAAAATTGAGACATAGTTTATTCACAGAAAACCAGAGTTATTTTGGAGTGCCGTTAGGTAATGCTCTTGTATAATTATGCTCGTGAGATCTGCAAACATGAGAATGATACTGACGGAAAGTTGAATGTGAGGTCATTAATATATAGGAGAAAAAGGCTTGGCCCCCATATTTAATAATGAGACAACAACTCCTCATAATAGCATAGTTAAATTACAAGAAAGGAAGAATAGCAGGCGATGATTCCAAATAATAATAATAATATTGAACATAAATACAAAATCCTCAACGGGCTATTGACCGAGGTCCTTCTGCCCAGTGTGATAAAATAAGTTTGTTGATTATACTTGTTGCATATTTTGGGATAAGGGTGGTTTAACAAAGTCTATGGGGAAGAAAAAAAAATAACATTAAAAATTGTGTGAAAAGTTCATTTTTCATCCTTCTTGCATGGCTGTGAGGCACACCGTTTGCGTTGGGTAGATGAATCTTTCAATGTTGGAAGTTGGATGGATGTATACTAAGTGGGATGGATGTATACTAACATTAGATGTAACTTGTCTTTTGGAGGGTTGGCTTTTTTCATGTTCAGTGTTGGGCGGTCTTCATTAGGCTGCCTCCTCTGACATTTTGATTCACTATGTTTCCGGCTCTTTGATAGATGTTCCAATTTCGGTATTGAATTTTAGTGTCCTTTTCAATTTTTGTTTCTAAAAAAAGCCCGCAGTTAACGTTGTTGCCTTCCATGTAATTGCATATAATGTGTTTTTTGGGTAGGTAGCTGTTTATGTTGGCATATAGAATTTTAAGAGTCTTAAACATTAACGGCAACGATTTCTCCCAGCGTGGATTCAGTTGGTGATGGTTTGTCTGGTTCATCAAGGTCGAACATAAAAACAAAGGGTTTATTTTTTTTGTCCCGGGAAGACCACATTTGTGACGATATTGATTTCTTTGACAAATCTCCTTTTCAATTTCTGTAGCAGTTCTGTCCTGTTCTGGTGTTTAGGTTTGTTCAATTTTTTAATATAAGTGTTCACTATGTGATCGTGTATTGTGTATGGAGAATTAATTTTGCATTTTTTCAATTTTGGTTTGACTTCTCTTGACATTTTGTTCAGTGGTTTGATTGTTGCATTGGGGATCCCCTCTATTGGTTGTCTTGGCCTTTTGGGGCATTTAAATGACCATGCCTAGTGGTCTTCACTATTGCAGGCCGTGCATTTAGGTGGTAGGTTGGTTTTGCATTGGTTGGTTGTATTATTATATATTCACAACTTTCTCTCAATATAAGTCACTTTTTGAATATTTTGCGGGGTATATTGGAATCTAAAGGTACTTTACTTTAATATTTTTATTTATAAAAAAGGAGATAATCAAAGTTTGGAATATGCCTTATGAGAAATTTCAAATGAACTTTTTTCCCATTTGTGTCGAAAAATCTGCAGATCGAGGTTTATGAAAATGCTTATTGATATGTATTTATTTTGGAAATTAAGTGGAAAATGGATTATTTTTACTTAATAAATGCCAAGCGAACTGTGACTGAAATGTTTGTTATTTTTGAATTATAACAAGGGAATTTTGGTATAGGTATTGTTAAATTCCACTATTGTTCTCATTTTGATGTAACTCTTTCAATTCCATAATAAATGAAGATACCGAAAAGAGTAATTGGGGAAGTCATTTAGTTTATTCACATTCAATTATCTACCTATATAGTTTGTTGTTAAAGGCTCAATGAATTTAATTTTTCACAATTAGACATTTTGAACATTACATTTTATTTAATAACTTTAAAAATTCATTAAAATTCATATGTACTGATTTTTAGTAATATATTGTTTTATTAAGTATTGTTTGTCTAGGTTTCTATGGTTTATAATATTGTATTTTTTTATCTGTTAGGCTTTAGATTTAAATTAATTTAGTATTTTAAGCCATCTTGTTCATCTTCTGTCAAATATGAATGCAATAGAATACCGTTAATAAAAATGTCTTCTTTAAAAAAAATTATATTTGATGTTTCTGGGCGTGGAAAACAAATGCAAAAGACTGATACACAGATTTAGTCGGCCATATTTCAAATATTCTATGAAATGTCAGTGTTTAAGGTCAAAGGAAAGATTCAAATCATGGATATGTTCCATTATTCAGTAGTGACTGAAAGTTTTTTGAAGCGGAACCATGTGGTATGTTTTTGTACCACTAATTGAAATTCGAACCCATGTTCCAGTATTTTTCCATAATTTCATTATTGTATTCATTGAAGGAAAAAAAGATTGAAGCAAATAATAAATTTGGGAAGTTATATTTTTCAATGAGCTCCTTAATGAATACTAGCGATGATTCGGATGAAGAGACAGCTTCCCTTTTATAGAGATGTAAGTAATAATTTGCTACATATACATATGAATGTGACAATATTCTTGGGTAAAGGTTGAATTATTTTTATTCAGAATTTTGTGTAACTTAATATTAGGAATACTTACTTGCATAGTATAATACAAACAACTGAAGGGATGAGGGCATGCATTATGCCTATCACAGCACTTGATTCTATAAACAATCTTCTTATAAATACATAACATTTGGTTAACAATATGTAATACTATATTTTTTGGTTTCTTCGTTTGCCAACTACCCGAACTATTTGGATTATTTCGCACTTGCTGCCTGTAAAAACTACTGGCTTGACTAGACCTAACACTGTAGTCTTTTTCTTCATAAGGTCCGACTACAAACCTGAAAAATAATTTAATATTAATGTTTAATAGTAAAACAAAGAAAGCTGTATGGATGTGAATATAAAATCTTCCGAGAATCTTCTTGAAATAATAGGGATTTATTTGATTACATTCAGTTTATTCAATAAATTTCGAATAAACTATCTATTGACATTTCTAATAGATCTTGAACTTGTGAGAATTTAATTCTTGAGTTTTAAGTACACCTCAAATATTCATGAGTACAAATTGAATTCAGCTCATATTTTATTCAAATATATTTATATAACATTAGCATTTTAATCAAGGAAAACCAGTATAATTTTTGTGTGATTTCAGAACAAAGACCTAAAATAAAGGATCTTTGGATTATATAGCAAAGAATAGTTATGTGTTACTCTCATTTTAGTACTACGTAAGAATTACAAAAATTGAACTTGTTAATAAAATGTGTCAATTTGTTCAACAGTATTGAGTTTGGTATTATTAATAATACGAATTGTAGATCCATTGAATTGAACATAACTTTTAGTATGTAATTTTGGACTACATTTAATTGATGAATGGTGATCCACCCCATACTAATATGCCATATCTTATAAGCGATTCTATATACAATCATTGGTTGTTCTTTATTCATGATTTTACGGATACAGTACATTTTGTATATGAGTTCACTGATTTTTTCACTAATTCAATGACATGTTTAGCCCATTTAAGATGTTTATCAATGGAAACCCCTAAATACTTGATATTGTCACATTCTGTTATGAGATCAGTAGAGTTCTCAATTTTCAGAATATTGTAATTAGGTCTATTAGAATTTGTGATTGAAAACGCTATGTATTTTGTTTTTTTATATTAAGTGAGAGTTTATTAAAATCAAGTCAATCTTTAACATTTTGAACACCTTCTGCCGATTTTACTTTTACACCATCCCAAGAGCCGTCTTCAAAGTTCAATACACTGTCATCTGCATATGAGATTTTAGATTTACTTATATTGAGGCTTATATTATGTATGTAATAACGAGTATCAGCCCCAATACAGTGCCCTGAGGGATGCCTAGTTGAGTATTTAAGGGTTCACTCAATAAGTCTGTAATTTTTACAAAATGTTTCCTATTATTGAGGTAGTTCTTGGAACCATGTCAAAAGCCTTTGCTGAATCTAAGAAGACTGCAATAATTTTTTTATTTTTTTCCCAGCTGCCCTACATTGCGTCAGAGGTACTTTTACTTTCCCTAAATCCAAATTGATTTTTATGTAATAATTGATGCTTATTCAGATGATCATAGAGTCTAATTTTTAAGCATTAAAATTTTGGAAAATTTACTTATTATGCTAATGGATTTGTAATTAGAGATATCTGCCGCATTACCATTTTTATAAATTGGGGTTATTATTGATGTTTTCAATTTGTCTGGGACTATACCCGTATCAGATATTAAGTTGATTATATATAAGAGTGGGGATATAATATAGGATGCATAAGTTTTAATGTTTTAGTTGTTATCAAATCTATTCCTGGAGGAGAGTTATTTTTTATTACACTCTGTATATTCATCATATTGTAACAAATCAAAATCATTCATAATGGAGTTATTAATGATATTTTTGGATATAACAATGGTTTCAGTTCAGTTGATTATTACACTGATCTTCACTGTGTAGAGTTTAATCATTGAAATAGCATTACCAAATCACGCCTCTTCATGCCATAAATTCTGCACTATCAGTAACGAATATTCAACTACATTTGTTCGCAAGGCAATGGGAACATCATGTTAAAAAAAACGGTAGGTGTTAATATTACAAAGCCTTATTTGTAGTATTAACAGAGCCAACACAACAATAATTCAATTCACAGTAAAATATTTTAATAATTTCATATAATTTCCAACTCAATGAAATTTTTCGAGTTATGTACATTATCCTAATCATTTTTTAATATTCCAATACCACTTTTAGATCGATTAAGGGTATTCTTTCGATTTGAAATTCCAGAAATCAAGGCAAAATGGCAAAAGTCTAAAGTCAAAGGGTTTCAGAGATATTTCATTTCAATGAACGCTCCAAATTAGAAGGGGATCGTTTTCACGCAAGCAATAGAATAGAAATTTATTAACCATTCAGGTACAGGTAGTACATATGGCACATCATATATACATATACATAGGCAGCCTGTCATACAATCGGAATAATTGGAAATATTGAGAAAACATGTTATTCTGTGAACAAAATTGTAGTCAGGCAATTTATTCAATAGTAAAAACATGTAATACATTCAAAAGTAGTAAGAGTGAGTTAAGTGTAGTACATTTTTACAAGTAAATGTACCTTGGTAAATTAACACATGTGTTTGCAATAGTATAAAATAATGATAGTTAAAAATAATAATAATATTAACTACATAAGTAATAGAACTGATTATGATAAATTATGTTAAATCATTCAGCACCCATTTTCATAGCATATTGTGTATCAGATCGCTATTGTGATAAACAAAATATTTACATTTAATAACAAACTGTTTGTATTTATTTGTCGCTTTAATTTCATTTGTGGAATGTGGTAAATTTTTGGAGTTGTAGCAAACTTTTGGTTCCCATCATATTTTCTAAGTGGTACTATCATATGTTTGTTTTCTGCCTAGTTTGGTAATAGTGGTTCACAAAGTGTTTGTTAGTAGATTTGAAACAGAAGATGCAATTACTAAGATAGTATAGACATCGGACATTCAGAATTGATTCATTATAAAGATATTTTGTGGAATATAGACTTTTCTTGAATAATATTATTCATAGTCTTTAGTTTTGAACTATATTTAATTGTCATAGATATATGATACAATAAATAAGGAGTGATTTTACTAGGGACTTGTAGATTTGTGGAAGTAATTTTTTGTTGGGCGTTTACGTATTATGTAAAATTTATGAATTAATCGTCTATTAACCACTTTATTCTCAACATTTCACCTTTAAGAAGTAGAACTGTATTATCTGTATAAGAGATGGAGATACCATTTATGTTTAAGTTTAATAATGAGTTGATGTAAGTAATAAAAAAAAGTGGACCAAGCACTGTTCCTTGTGGAATACCTATTTTGGTTTCCAGGGGGTCACTGATTATATTCCTGATTTTGTTTGTCTGTTTTGTTATTTAAATAACTCTTGAAAACTTCCAACACCACACCCCTAACTCCATATTGCTCAAGGGTGTAATAAGTTGTATGTGAGGTACGGCATCTAACGCTTTGGCGAGATATAGGAAAACAGCAATTGCTTTTTCATTATTGTAGATACTTTTTTATGTTATTTACGAGTTCGAATATAGCATCATTTGTACTTATTCCTTTAATAAATCCAAATTGATTGACGTTTAGTACATTCACTGGATAATCTAATAAATTATTTTTGAGGCATTCTTCAAATATTTTAGATAATATAGTCATTACACTAATTGTTTGGTAATTACATGTATTAGTTTCAGAGCCCTTTTTATGAATATGTGTTACAATAGACATTTTGAACTGGGATGGTACTTTGCCTGTTAGGAAAATTTTATTCATAATATGAACTAAGGGATCTGAGATGAATTTGTGGATTTTTTTTTAAACTGGATGAAATGCCATCTATGCCCGAAGCAGTATCATTTTCATTAATTTATACAGTTGAAACTATCATAGGTCAGATTGTAGATTTTAGGGGAATCGATATGGCTCTTCAGCCTCTCCGTACCTCTACCTATAAGATCTTTTGAACATTATCCTTCATCTATTCAAGACCCGGGATTCCGAGACTCCTTGCGAAGTGTTATCAGTTTCCTGGGATCTAAGTTCCTAATGTCTGAGGGCGTTAGAGGATCCCCTTTGAGAAACTTGAGCCTTTTGCAAAACAGCGCTTGGCAGTCGCAAACCAGGTGTTCTGCAGTTTCAGCAAAGTTCTCGCAGTAACAGCATAGCTTACTGTCTGATCTATCCATTTTTTGAGGTGATACCTCAGAGGACAATGTCTGCTGAGCAGTCCCGTTACCAGTTTCAAGTCTTTTTTGTTCAACTCGAGAGGCTTTCTTTCGCGATGCCAATCTACAATCTACCATAGCTCAACAAAGATGTGGATTCAATTACAGTAAAGTGAATTTAATCTCCTAATTTTGATTATTTCAGTTATTTTGAATATTACAATCAATATCAGTGAAACTCCGTGATTACTGTATACTGGCGGAGAACTCGCTCGGATTTTACGCGTGCAAACTGAGGTAATAGTATGTAATTGAAATAGCGGCAGACACAGACGCAGAAATTCTTTCAAGGAATTGGAAATACTTTCAGTTGTTAGTCGCTATATAAACGAACTGAGTATGTATGTTTTTGAGAATATGGGCAAATTTACCCCAAATCACCAAGATCATCTCCTCTCCTCTTTACCATAAGAGTTACTTGTACTTCGGACCCAAACCATTCAACAAGTTAGAAATTTCTATAAAGAATTCACCCATTATTTTTGTATTTAAATCAAGGCTGGAAAATATCTGATAGAAAGAAACTGCTACATCATTGATGAGTTTTGATTAAAACCTCCTTTTTTGTGTTGCTTTTATTTATATCATTTTCTTTTTAGTGTGGTTTCTGTTCCTTTATTTTATTTGTGCACTGATGTGTTTCTTGTTATTGTGTAAACATATTTTGTGGAATGATTTTGTACTTCTCAACAAGTGAAATAAATATTATTATTATTTGTAGAAATTGCAATGCAGTATGTAACGAAGTTACTATTTTCCCGCTATATTTATCAGCCAAAAGCTCCCTGTAAGGAATTAAACCCCGCTTGACAGTAATAATAGGTCTAGAAATACCATTCGTGTTCGTGATAAATCCGTGGATTACATCTATCCTAATAAACAGACTAAACGCCTTCCGGAAATTACGCTTATAACGCGAGACGTAGCTAAAATAGCACGCACGAGTATAACCTGCGCCGGCTATCGACTCTCGAGAAAACATTTTTATAAAACAAGCTGGGCTATGTTCAAACGCCGACGAGAGAATTCAGTCATCCGATAGAAGCCCCAGCCAGCAGTCCAGTCGAGCCAAAAGCACACGCTACCGAGCTGACGTCACATCACGAGGATTCCCACTTAGGAGAATTCCACAAGGAGTGAGCGGAACACATTCAGTCATCCGATAGAAGCCACCAAGTACAGTTGAGTCGAGACAGAGACGCACGCACCGAGCTGACGTCACAGCACGAAGGATTTTACAAGCTGGGTAATTATTCTGTGAAAGTATAATTTGTATCGAAATCGCCAGAGTCCACAAAACGGCGCGCGCATATAAGTCGGTCGAGAGGTATTCGGAAAAGAGGGGGAAGCCGGCTGTAGTTCCGTTTCGACATATTTCAAAGATTTAGTAGCTTGCCGAGCCCAGCAGAAACAGTCACGCGTCCGACTAGTAGCCAGAGTGAGAGCCAAAGACCGAAGCAGTCCACGACCGTCCCGAGCTTTGCCGAAGGAGTAGGATCGGAGTTTGGGTAAATATTGTATATCGGAAATATTCGAGAGGTATTCGGAAAAGAGGGGGAAGCCGGCTGTAGTTCCGTTTCGACATATTTCAAAGATTTAGTAGCTTGCCGAGCCCAGCAGAAACAGTCACGCGTCCGACTAGTAGCCAGAGTGAGAGCCAAAGACCGAAGAGTCCAGACCGTCCGAGCTTTCCGAAGGATAGGATCGAGTTGTAAATTGTATATCGGAAATACTTGTGATACCAGGTGTGATTTGGCATGATCAACCATACGTCAGGGCCCATGTTCACTTTATTGCGGCGCTGATAATGTTAGTCGTTTGAGACCACCACGTACGCCGAGTGATAGCCCGTGACCGTCAGACCAGTATATCAGATTCGGTGAGTCATTTAGTTTCCTTTACAACAAGAGCAGTTTAGTAATGTGATACGTTTGGCTAAATTAAAAAGCACGGTTGGAGGTCGCATAGAAGAGGTAGACTTCCTGCGCTCCGACGTGACTTTATAGACAGAGATAGGAAGCACGGGTAGAGGTCGCATAGAAGAGGTAGACATTTCTCGCGTCTCAACTTCCTGCGCTCCGGCGTGTCGTGGGAAAGAGAGGGGAAATAAAGGAAACAAGGGGTAGCATTTCTCACTCTCAGCTTCCTGCGCTCTGGCGTGTCGTAAGTAAAAGGGGATAAAATTAATAGTAAAACACGGTTGGAGGTCGCATAGAAGGGGTAGACATTTCTCACGTCTCAGCTTCCTGCGCTCCGGCGTGTCTTGATCAGGGAAAGACAGAGAGGGAGAATAAAGGCATAAAATTCGGCGTGTCCTGATCAGGGAAAGACAGAGAGGGAGAATAAAAGCTAGGCAGAATAGGTAAAGCCAGCCCCACGTGGAGCATTACGCACTGCTATTGAAATTAGTCGCTTTGGCCGTCCGTAAAGACTTGTATTTGATACCCGCTGTTGCCTTGCACCCGTTTTTGAGCTTGCATACTAATTCGTACGCCCCCCCCTAAAAACTCACATTTAATACCCGTTGTTGCCTTGCACCCATTTTTGAGCTTGCATACGAATCCGTACGACCCCCTTTCACAAGAGCTTTTGGTTACTACGTGTACTCCGCCTACGTTAACACACCCTCCCCGCTTCGTGTCGATAGTTAGTGCTTGCCAGTCGTTTATTTGTTTGTAAATAACTCGAGGCTGACTACAGCCGCCCTGACTGTATTGATATTTTATTAATATACCTGTTTATCCTGTTTCTAGAGTATTCTTTCATTTACTAGCTTGAGTAGAATTTTAACATCTAGTGCGCAGTCGCCACCCAGGTTCGAAACCCAGTTAAAGGCAATTAAAGCCTGCCTTGCTGGCCCCGTCACATTGTCACGACTATACTGACCCCTGGAGTGTTTTTCTTCACTGAGACTGCCCGGAGCAAAAGTGGCCTTTTCCACTATAAACCAAAAGGTGGCGCCCGAGGAAAACCGATAATAGTGAAAAGCGCCAAAGTTTGATAATAGGGGGAGAAACCCCTTTACAAATTGGCGCCCGAGCAGGGACCGTTTTATAGTATACCGAGACCTGTCATTTTTGACAGATGTCAACTTCGACTCAAAAGAGAGTCAATATGCCGAGTGACCCCTCGTTTAATAGGTTTTTGGGGGTGTAGAACCGATTACCGTCATCCGTTTCCTTTTCAGGTTAACCGTTCACGAGATACGTGGGTGAAGAGAGAGAAAGCAAGCTCGTACGATAAAGACAGTTGGAAATCCGTGAAGCTAGTTCCGCAGGGGTATAGAACCGAAATCCGTTGAAGGCTACCGACCTGTCATTTTTGACAGATTGTCAAACTCGGCTCAGAAGAGAGCCAGGCGTCCGTGCGATACCTCTTCAACGATTATCGAGTGCGCAGAAGCGCTCCCGCCATCCGTTCGTCAATAGGAGGTACGGTTCTCAAGATACGAGCACCAGACAAGGAGTTGAGTTCCGACTGTGAACCAAGTAAGACGTGCAAGCTGAAGAGTTGAGTTCCGACTGTGAGCCAAGTAAGACGTGCAAGCCAAGGAGTTGAGTTTCGAGTGTGAGACAAGTAAGACGTACGAGTTCCGAGTATTCGCCTAAGATGCCGACAGGACTAGGAAGCCCCACCAGCGTGCCAGTGACCACCACAGGGCCGGCCACGTGCCCACTGCCTCTGAGTCCAGGTGCAGGAGGTGACCCCAACGACACCCGCGTCGGATGGGTGTATCAGCTACGAAAAGAGCTAGATACAGAGCTCGCTAGATTTCGCTTGGATCCAACCGGCACCGTCGACGAGAAGCGAAGGAGAATCATAAAGTTTCTCCGAGAAGGACGAGCAGCATCACCCGTACCGACCGTCACCAACCCGTTTCCGTTCCCCACGACGACCACAGGAGTTACCACGACAACCGCACCGCCGCCATTAGTGCCCACAATCACAGTGACGAGCACTGGAAACCCGATCATGAGCAACGTGCTTACAGGGACCCTAGTAGGAGCACAGGCCGCCCCACTGCCGCCTACCACGAATGTAGGGATGGCACCACTGAGAGTGAAGGACTAGAGAGTGACCTTTGATGGGACCACTGACCCCGCCGCCTTCCTCGAAAGATTGGAGGAGATCCGAGAGTCCCAAGGCATCACAGCAGACCGCCTCCTACAAGCTATGCCAGAGTTGCTGGAAGGAATGCCGGCCCTCTGGTTCAGAAACAACCGGGCATGCTGGCCGAGATGGGAAGACTTTTGCACCGCCTTTCAGGACTTCTTCTTCCCCGTCAACAGCAGGAGGACACACAGCCTGAGAGAAAGTACGTCAGCCTACGTCACGGACCTGCAGACCCTGATTCGCCGCCATGGTGGAATTCCGCCAGAGCAGGAGTTAAACTGGCTATATCGCAACCTTCACCCAGAGTTCCGACGGGAAATAAGGAGGACGGACTTCAACAACGTCCATGAGTTCGCCAAAGCTGCCAAAGAGTACGAGCTTTTGCGAGCAGAGATTGAGCAAGCTCAGAGGACGACTCCAACGCCGCTTTTGGCACCATACCAGACCCCATCAGCCCCACCAGTGGTCAGTAGGCTTGCCCAAATAGCCACACCGCTCCCTAGAAGCCCAGTAGTCCAGTCCGTCATGAGTCGAAGCAGCCCAGTCAACCGCCGCCCCATCGAACGAAACCGAGAGTGTTGGCGATGCGGGCAGACAGGGCATTTTAGGAGCCAATGCCATCAGCTCCAAGGATATTCTGCTCCCGATGCAAGCGAGACGGAGTAATGTCTCGTGATTGCCCGTGCCCACGGCTGGAAAGCCAAAACCACGACTTGAGGTACGTGCAGCACCGCCCCCATGACGTCTCACCCACCGCCATCATCACTACCGCCGACCACCGACCGCATCTTTCCGTCAAGATTCCCGGTGGCACCGCTGAGGCGATGATTGATACAGGTGCCGTAATCTCCTATGTCGGCGACAGGATAGCCAGGCAGTGGAATCTGCTAGGAGTACCGAGAACTCCAACTGCTACGAGTTCCGCCCGACTGGCCAATGGAGAAACCGTTACCGTCCCCGCAACGTATTACGTGGAGATCCGAGTTGGAGAACACCGCTTCGAGGAATCTTTTGGACACCTGAGTGGACTGTCATCCGATATGGTCCTAGGAATGGACATATTGAGGAAAAGGCAGTTTGGACTCGACCTAGGAAGTGGCCAAATCTTGGTAAAGAACCAACCCATTGCAAGGGAAGCTCGGCCCGTACCATGCTTTCCCATTGGAGTTATTGAGCCAAGACCGGCCCTGACACTTTCCAGAGAGGAAGAGGACCACTTGCAAGACTTCCTACAGGACGAATTACGCTCATTCGAGAAAATTCATGGGGTAACGCCGCTGGTGGAACATAGGATCCGTCTCCTAAATCCAGAGCCAATAAAGCAGCGATACCGACCCCAGAATGCAGGATATAATCAATACCGAAGTTGACAGAATGCTGCAGGAGGACATCATAGAACCCTCCGGAAGCCCTTGGAGCTCGCCAGTAGTCATCGTGCGAAAGAATGATGGCAAGCCGAGGTTCTGCATCGACTTCCAGAAAGTCAATTCCGTCTCTATGAAGGATGCTTACCCGTTGCCGTTCATCAACGCCATCCTGGACAAACTACGCCGCGCCCGATATATTTCCAGTATCGACTTGCGCCAAGGATACTGGCAGATCGCACTATCCGAGGACAGTATACCGGTGACCGCCTTCACTGTACCTGGCCGAGGACTATTCCAGTTCCGAGTTATGCCGTTCGGCCTCCACGCCGCTCCTGCAACCAGGCAAGAGTTTATTTTGTTTTTCAAATGGAATAAGTTTAGGTCCACATTTAAGTTTATTTTATTCCGTAATTTATGTATCAGGTGGACCTACCCCGAATAAAGGGTTCGACTATTAGGGGGGGTAGGCACCTGGCGGGCTATACTGTTATATTCCGAATGGACCTGTTTTTTTTTGTTAGAACATAAGGTTGCTAGCCGTCTATGTTTTGAGAATGTTCACAGCAAAATGAGTTAGTTTTCAGGTCCCTCTGACCGTACAAACGCATGTTTGTACTTTTTTTTCTTTTTCCCCGAAGTAGAAAGGGTGTGTAACGAAGTTACTATTTTCCCGCTATATTTATCAGCCAAAAGCTGCCTGTAAGGAATTAAACCCCGCTTGACAGTAATAATAGGTCTAGAAATACCATTCGTGTTCGTGATAAATCCGTGGATTACATCTATCCTAATAAACAGACTAAACGCCTTCCGGAAATTACGCTTATAACGCGAGGCGTAGCTAAAATAGCACGCACGAGTATAACCTGCGCCGGCTATCGACTCTCGAGAAAACATTTTTATAAAACAAGCTGGGCTATGTTCAAACGCCGACGAGAGAATTCAGTCATCCGATAGAAGCCCCAGCCAGCAGTCCAGTCGAGCCAAAAGCACACGCTACCGAGCTGACGTCACATCACGAGGATTCCCACTTAGGAGAATTCCACAAGAAGTGAGCGGAACACATTCAGTCATCCGATAGAAGCCACCAAGTACAGTTGAGTCGAGACAGAGACGCACGCACCGAGCTGACGTCACAGCACGAAGGATTTTACAAGCTGGGTACTTATTCTGTGAAAGTATAATTTGTATCGAAATCGCCAGAGTCCACAAAACGGCGCGCGCATATAAGTCGGTCGAGAGGTATTCGGAAAAGAGGGGGAAGCCGGCTGTAGTTCCGTTTCGACATATTTCAAAGATTTAGTAGCTTGCCGAGCCCAGCAGAAACAGTCACGCGTCCGACTAGTAGCCAGAGTGAGAGCCAAAGACCGAAGCAGTCCACGACCGTCCCGAGCTTTGCCGAAGGAGTAGGATCGGAGTTTGGGTAAATATTGTATATCGGAAATATTTTTGTAAGTACCCCAGGTGTGATTTGCGCATGATCAAACCATAGCCGTCAGAGGCCCATGTTCACTTTATTGCGGCGCTGATAATGTTAGTCGTGTTTGAGATCCGATACGAACCACCACGTACGCCGAGTGATAGCCCGTGACCGTCAGACCAGTATATCAGATCCGGTGAGTCATTTAGTTTCCTTTACAACAAGAGCAGTTTAGTAATGTGATACGTTTGGCTAAATTAAAAAGCAGGTTAGAGGTCGCATAGAAGAGGTAGACATTTCTCGCGTCTCAACTTCCTGCGCTCCGACGTGACTTTATAAACAGAGATAGGAAGCACGGGTAGAGGTCGCATAGAAGAGGTAGACATTTCTCGCGTCTCAACTTCCTGCGCTCTAACGTGACTTGGTGTTAAGACAGAGATAGGAAACACGGGTGGAGGTCGCATAGAAGGGGTAGACATTTCTCACGTCTCAGCTTCCTGCGCTCCGGCGTGTCGTAAGTAAAAGGGGATAAAATTAATAGTAAAACACGGTTGGAGGTCGCATAGAAGGGGTAGACATTTCTCACGTCTCAGCTTCCTGCGCTCCGGCGTGTCTTGATCAGGGAAAGACAGAGAGGGAGAATAAAGGCATAAAATTAATAGTAAAACACGGTTGGAGGTCGCATAGAAGGGGTAGACATTTCTCACGTCTCAGCTTCTTGCGCTCCGGCGTGTCTTGATCAGGGAAAGACAGAGAGGGAGAATAAAAGCTAGGCAGAATAGGTAAAGCCAGCCCCACGTGGAGCATTACGCACTGCTATTGAAATTAGTCGCTTTGGCCGTCCGTAAAGACTTGTATTTGATACCCGCTGTTGCCTTGCACCCGTTTTTGAGCTTGCATACTAATTCGTATGCCTCCCCCTAAAGACTCACATTTAATACCCGCTGTTGCCTTGCACCCATTTTTGAGCTTGCATACGAATCCGTACAACCCCCTTTCACAAGAGCTTTTGGTTACTACGTGTACTCCGCCTACGTTAACACACCCTCCCCGCTTCGTGTCGATAGTTAGTGCTTGCCAGTCGTTTATTTGTTTGTAAATAACTCGAGGCTGACTACAGCCGCCCTGACTGTATTGATATTTTATTAATATACCTGTTTATCCTGTTTCCAGAGTATTCTTTCATTTACTAGCTTGAGTAGAATTTTAACATCTAGTGCGCAGTCGCCACCCAGGTTCGAAACCCAGTTGAAGGCAATTAAAGCCTGCCTTGCTGGCCCCGTCACATTGTCACGACTATACTGACCCCTGAAGTGTTTTTCTTCACTGAGACTGCCCGGAGCAAAAGTGGCCTTTTCCACTATAAACCAAAAGGTGGCGCCCGAGGAAAACCGATAATAGTGAAAAGCGCCAAAGTTTGATAATAGGGGGAGAAACCCCTTTACAAGTATCAAGTGAAAAAGACATTTTATTTGGTGTGTCACAGTTGAGTCTACTGGGATCCCTTGTGTTCATATTGTATTTGAATGATAATAACCTTTACATTGACTATGTGTTCATGAATGCATTTGCTGATGATACCTCACTTGCATTTAGTGATACAACTCTGCGTGAAATGTATGTGCTAACAAAAGTTAGCAAATATATAAAAATGAAGGAATTAAAATTGAATGTTTCAAAAACTAAAGCTATGTTAATAACAACAAAATCTAAATTTACTAATATGAACTTGAATGATTTTCAACTGCCAATTGATGATTGAGATTTGAATTTGTAACTAGTATCAAATACCTAGTATTTTAAGTAGACAATGTATTGACTTTTGACAAGTATTTTAAATATATTCACAAAATCTACCGATGGATGATGAAAATCACAGTATATAAATCATTTATCCAACCTTACTTCAACTATTGCTCTTCTGTTTTATAACTATTCATCCTGAACAAATTATTTTATATAGTGCTTTACAATTGGATGGTCCATAACACATATTTTAGGGAACCTGTGAAACACTTCAGTAGAACTTACCTTAATACTCGAAACATTGTATCATCTCTATCACTATTGGAGTTCTTGTGATATCCTCCTTTGAAATATATGGACAGAATTGCCATGCTAATACTGTAAATAGCAATATCTCCGTACTTGATATTTCTAACCAAACCACGAGATTTTGCCATATTCCACAAGGTTTCTGTAGCGACATTACTAACGTATAAACACAATAATGTTCTTCTACTTGGACGTTCTATTACAATGGAAAAAACACTAGACAAAAAAGCTGGAATTGCGGACACTGTGAGGATGTTGAAATTTCCCAAGCTTCTCCTGAAATTGAAGAATTGGACATTTACTTTCCAGGAAATAATTTGTACCATCATAATAATTTTCATTTTCTTCCAACTGAGATTTAGAATATAAATAGTTAGAGACGTGTACAAACAAAACGGTGGTATTTTCTCTGTATTATGGGAAATAACTTCATCCACTCCTATTTTCTGATCTATCCTCTTGTGATAATTGGAAAAATCTTAATGCTTCAACATATGTATTGAATAAAATACGAACAATCATCTGGTGGATCCTTAGGGTTTTCCACACAAATGATTTTTTCAATATAAATAATTTTCCAATTGTTATTTTCCACAAAAATAATAAAAAACCAGGAGTAAACTTTTCAGATGGTTTCCAAGTTACTCCAAATAATACAGAAAAAAATATGCGTGTTTTAGATCATGTACAGTTGTGTGCATAAAAAAGTCGTACAGCAGTTATAGGCTATTGTGAGTCAGGCTTGTCAATCTCAATTAAACTTCTTATCGACTTTGACAAGTAGTGTCAAAATTGATACTATTTTTGTCAAATGTGTACGTGTACTACTTTTTTATGAAATCTGGAACATCATAGACAGGTTTACACCATAATAATAAAATAAACATGTGGGGATGGGAAGTAAATCACACTGTATATAAAATCTGAATTTATAAAAAAAGTAATAATAAATCACTTAAAATATAATTTCATACAATTGTATCAATTGTTCCTATATTAGAGATTTTTCATTCAATTAATACCGATTGGTGAATAAATGGCATATAAATTGAGATATTATTGAGAGAAATCCTTACCATTTGCTAGTTTAAAGAATAACCACATCAATTGTATAAAGGATCAGTGAATTGAATATGCTTTGATATTTTAAATTGGCAGATTTCAACACAAATTCAAGTGTTTTAATTTTATTTTTCTACGTTCATGCAAAAAACAAAAGTTTACTGAACTATATTTAGTAAAAAATGTGGTTCTTTATTGCACTGTGCAATAAAATGTTTATTGCACTCATCTGTCATTCTACATCTGTCATTTGTGATCATGACAAACGTCAAATCGACGCAATTTTTAGTACGCTTTTTATTTTCCTACACTTAGTGCCATCTAAATAAAACATGTTTTGGTTTTTGCATGAACATAGAAAAAATATTATATGCAACTCGTGCAAAAAGTGTTTATTGCACTCGACGTCAGTAAACACTTACTTTTTGCACTTGTTGCATAAATTACTATTTTCTACGTTCATGCAAAAAACAAAACTTTATTGAACTATATTTAGTGAAAAAACCGGTTCTTTATTGCACTAGTGCAATAAAATGCTTATTGCACTCATCTGTCATTCTACTACAGCGTTTTGTGATCATGACAAACATAAACGTTCAAATCTACGCCATTTTTAGTCCATTTTCTGTGATATTGTATTACATTTTAAACAATTGCATATTTTATTTTATTTTCAATCATATTCATTGCATACTGGATTAAGGAATTACTAGAAAAAGCAATTTATCAAAAATAAAGTTTGAGTTAAATTGTTCCTAATCATAGGTATTAGTTCCTAACTTTCTCAATGCAAATCGATAGTGCTAATTAATTATTAAATATTTTGCTATTAAATTACGCTTTTTATTTTCCCACACTTAGTGCCACCTAAATAAAACATTTTTTTATTTTTGCATGAACGTAGAAAAAATATTGTATGCAACTCGTGCAAAAAGTGTTTATTGCACTCGACATGTTGTCCAACTCAGCCTGACGGCCTCGTCGGACAACTTCACGTGGAGTGCAATAAACACTTACTTTGTTGCATAAATAACTATTAGAAGTGATCTACTAAATTTCAATAGTTTATCCTAGCAATGTACAAATATGTTGAAAATTTGAAATTTAGGCCAATTAGTTTAGACAATATTATTTTAAAAAATTACAATTATTGCAAAAGTTTTGAAATCCAGGTAAACTGAAAAAACAACTAAGAAATTATATATTTCTTTTTGCAAATCTGAAAATATTTCTGCCTCCCTCTAATGTAATTTCAGTCCCTCCAAAGATCAAGTCTTGATTCGTCCCTGTGTATGGAACAATATTGAGGTTTAACCAGAATTAAAAATTTTACTTAATTTTCACTGTACTTTAACAAAATACTATTTTTCTGTGTACAAATACTGCTTTTTGCTTCTGAAAGCCTAGTTTTAATTTTATGTAGATTGGTGTCTGTCTTTTTTAAGCTCATCTGACGTGTTTCCTAAGTTAGTATGTTACAATGTAGGTTCCTGTGTTGTAATTGAACACTTTTTTAACTAATAAATTGATTGATTGATTGATTAAAATGTATGCTGACTTTTTGATATACTTGCTGAGAAGTTTAAAATATTCAAAAGATACATGAAAAATATAAAGGAATATAGTTTTTAGTATGTTTACTGATTTTTGGCGGTACTCAAATTTGCAACTTTACTCAAAAATGGAAAAATAACTAGTTCTCGAAAAAAAAAAAATCTAATGCTAAAGTATATTTCTTTGATGCATCATTCTTGTTTATAGAACTTTTTAAATCAGAAGTTTGGAAAATGTTGCAAACTTTGTTATTATAATTTTATTCATTAAATATACAGGGTGTCCCTGGACTTCCTCTTTTCCTCTCGGGAATGTATAGATGGGGTCAAAATATCACCAGTACTTCATATAAGATTTGTTCCTACAAGCCTTCGTTACCAAGTTACGGGCCCTCAAAGTTACAAAATGAAAAATGTTTTTCTTTGATAACTTTCAAAGTGAATATTCAAAATCATCTAAATTTTGGTGATTGACTAAACAAATGAATTCCTTCGATGAGCTTTCATGCAGGAGTCAGTTGTTTTGCTGTCAGGAACGGACTACCCCCGATGGTCCACACCCCAAAACTTTGAAATGACAGATAATTTTTCAATAGTTTTCAACAAAATAAGGTTACGTAGACAATTTTCTGAATAATAGTACTCGTGTGGAAAGTCGATCGGAGCAACGATTCTTAATAAAAATGCAGTTTTACTCGACGACATCAAACCCGATCGTCCACCATTATTTGAAATGAAAAATTTTCACAGTAGAAATACTAATGCTAACGTTAATTCAACAACATTTATAACAGGGATAATACAAAATATGCTAAAATAAAGTCGTAAACAAAAAGTACAGTACCTAGTTGAAAGTTTCATTCACAATGTAGATATTTTTTCAAATGAAATATCAAGTTATGTAGATTCGTGGTGTTTTTTGAACTAACAAGCTACTCCACTATGAAATATCGAATTCAGTCCATATTTTGTATGTACGTGTGGAATAAGCACGTTTCGTGTTGTGTTATCTGAATCTCATAAAACTCAACATTTGGATGTTGCAAATTCGTATTCACAGCTTAAATGTTGAGGAGTTTCACTGATAAGTATAATTTCATGGGAGAAAATCTTTAACCCGAAGATAAATTTAGCTGAAAAAACGCACATCGGAAGACATAACTAATAAAAAGCAAACAAATAAACTACAAAAACGGCTGCACATGAATAGGTGAAAAAATATCCGGTGAATAAATTTATGTTCCATTTCTTCCACAGATGTTGACAAAACAACCTTGTAGAAAGGAATAAAATTAGTGTGGATAAAAAATGACAACTGGAATGCGATTTTGTTTTGTTCAGTGGTGCGTTGTCATTGTATTGTCAATATTCTAATAGGACAGTTTGAAGTGTTTTGATATGGCCGAACAGTTTACATTCAATGAATATGCAGATATGCATGGATTGTATGGACGAGCATTTGGTAATGCTGCAGAAGCCCGTCATCTGTATGCCGAGCATTTTCCCAATCGAACGTTACCAGCAAGAGAAACGTTCGAGCGTGTCGATCGCAGCTTGAGGGAGACAGGTTTGTCTAATGGATAATCAATTGGAGCCTGTTGTTTTATTTCGATATTACTGTAGGTTCAGTTTTGCCAAAACGAGGTGGTGGGGGCGCACCTAGGGCTGTGCGTACCGTTGTATTGGAGGAAAATATTTTGGAAGCTGTCGCTGATGATTCTTCAATGAGCATCAGAAACCTATCAGAACAGTTCCATACATCCAAGTCCACTATTCATAGAATAATTAGGGAACAACTGCTCCACCCATATCACATCCAGAAGGTACATGCCATGACACCTGAAGATTTTCCAGCACGACTGGAATATGACAATTGGTTCCTGGATAAGCAAAGAGAGGATATGACTTTTATTACTCGAGTTTTATTCACTGATGAAGCAGGTTTCAGTAGAGATAGAGTAATCAACTCTCATAATCTCCACATATGGGCCGAAGAAAATCCCCATGGGATATTGCAAACCAAACACCAACGGAAATTCAACGTGAATGTTTGGGCTTCTTATAGGACCATTCATTCTACATGACCGATTGAATGGAGAACGTTATTTGGAATTCATTCAGAACGATTTGAATGGACTTTTGGAACATGTTCCATTGCAAACCCGATGAGATATGTGGTTTATGCATGATGGCGCTCCTCCTCATTTTAGTTTGATTGTGCGGGACCATCTGAACCAGATTTTCCCCAATAGATGGATTGGTAGAGGTGGGCCATATTCATGGCCACCGCGGTCTCCGGATTCAAATCCATTGGATTTCTTTCTGTGGGGGCATCTAAAAAGCCTCGTTTACGCTACACCTATTCACACCAGAGATGCCTTGTAGAATAGAATTACATTACATTGTGAGCCATACGAAACGACCCTGGCATGCTATTTCAAGTGCAGAGAGGGTGTTTGCACCGACTAAGAAAATGTATTGAGAGAAACGGGGGTCATATCGAGCAGTTTTTGTAGCGGATTTTGCATTTTTGTTTGCTCTTGAGGCTTGCTATTGATTATTTACACCATGAGTTTTGTAAGGTAAACGTGTTTGCATGATAAAAATTCGTTATGCATTGTACCTATCATTTCTATTTTCATTACAAATTAACCTTTTCAAATAATGGTAGACATCTCAGGTTGGATGTCGTCGAACAAAAATGCATTTTTATCAAAAATCGTTGCTCCGATCGATTTTCCACACGAATACTTTTATTCAGGAAATTGTCCAGGTAACCTTGTTTTGTTAAACATATTGACAAATCCCAGTCATTTCAAAGTTTTGGGGTGTGGACCATCGGGGGTAGTCCGTTCTTGACTTTGTAGCAAAACAACTGACTCCTGCATGAAAGCTCATCGAAGGAATTCATTTGTTTAGTCAATCACCAAAATTTAGATGATTTTGAATATTCACTTTGAAAGTTATCAAAGAAAAACATTTTTCATTTTGTAACTTTGAGGGCCTGTAACTTGGTAATGAAGGCTTTTAGGAACAAATCTTATATGAAGTACAGGTGATATTTTGACCCCATCTATACATTCCCGAGAGGAAAAGAGGAAGTCCAGGGACACCCTGTATAAATGACACTAAATGAAAGTTCAGTAGTTCAATATGCAAATACCTACTTGTACCATGTGTTCATTTAATGCGTAATTCTTCGATATTTTGAAAGCCATAACATATAGAGAAAAAAAAAGTTAAAGAAAAAACTATTTCAGTTACTGGTTGCCTATTTTAAAAATATTGTCAACTGTACAGGGTGTTTCACAAAGGCATGATAACTCGTAATCAACTGTTTTGAAATAGAACATTCTGTATTTTTTATCAGAAATCTTTGGCCTTTGTAAAAAAAGTCGAAATCTGTCGCGGCATTTTACAAGCTCCAAGATGGCGGAGTTTTGTGATTATCGTACCATAATCATTTATTCAAAATTGGTATGTGGGGGTTTTCAGAGACGGAGATTGTGAATTTTTTGTCAAAATTTGAAATTTCAAGATGGCGGACAAGTTTTGTGATTATGGTCCGATTTGATTCAAAATAGGTTTGTTGGGGTTTTAGGGGTCGGAGAATATGAATTTTTTGTCAAAATAAAAAATTCAAGATGGCGGAGGAGTTTTGTGATTATGGCCCGATTCTATTCAAAATTTGAATGTGGGGGTTTTCGGAGAAAATGATGAAATTAAACATATGGTAGAGCTAGAAATAGTTCCGAAATCTTAATGAATGGATAAACTAGGCCTTACTCATTATAACTCAGCAATAGTGGCAAAAATAAGAAAATAAAAATATATCCGGGCAACACTGCAACGGATTTCAACTTTCTTAACATTGATGAAAAGGCAAAAGAAAATGGAATCAATTTCTGGTAAAAAAAATACAGGGTGTTCTATTTGAAAAAATTCGACTTCAAGTTGTCGTGCTTAAAACACAGTTGAGAAAATTTGCGAAATAGGAAATATTCTTTCCTCAAAGTTTTTCTGTTATAGCTTTCAGAATATCGACAAATTATGCATTAATGGACACACGAAAAATAAATTATAACTTGGCAGCACCACAACAGATTTTGAATAACTTCACCTCGGCAAAAAAGCAAAAAAAGCAATTTCAGGTAAAAATACAGGATGTACAATTTAAAAAGTTTCTTCAAGTTGAGTTGCAAATTCATATAGTTGGGAATATTGTTTAAAAAAGCAACTTCAGTAACTGAGTTTTTTTTTATTATTTTCTTTATATGTTTTGACTTTCAAGATATCAAAGAATTATGTATATTAGGATACCTTTATTAAATAAACTATATTAGCTTCTATAATTAAAGTCATAATGATTTGAAATCCCTAATACCTAAGAATACCAGAAATAAGATCCTAGACCATTACCTTGATGATCATCACAAATTAAGAATAAGTGCAAATGAAATCATCACAATGTTTGTTCAAGTATAAAATATATAATTTGAAGCAAAAATACCATATTAACAATTCAACATCATCTGAATAAAGAGCAATGAATTAAAGATAAAAGCTCCTGAAAATATATTGAAAACGAAGTTATACCCAAGAAGATGAAGTGATAAAAACTTTCAAAATTGATTAAATAACTTAGAGCTAAACATAACAGATTCTTGCAACGTATTACACTATGAAGAAAAGGATATAAAATGACATTTACTGGAACCCTTACAATTTGATAGAGAATATGACAATGAACACAAAGAATGATATATCGATATACATAATATCTGCATAACCGAATTTATTAAAGATAAAGAAACATCAAATAAACTTATAATGAACGTTGTAACATGGATATTTTTGTACTTTTATCAACTTTCAAAAAATATCTTGAACACTTAAACATTTAGGTGTTAATATTAACAAACTGTGATTTTCTACATGTCATTTACAAGTGTGACAACAGCAATTATTTTCCAACGACAATTTTTTTATCATCATTTTTTAAATGTGTTGGTTCTCGAATTTGTTGGGAATGTTTTGATGAATATCTATATTTTGGCACCTTCATGACACATATGACGACACGAATTGATTTGGGACCCCCTATTGTTACCCTAATAACTAACCCCTAACTAAAGGAATGAAATAGTAATGGGATAAACACATACTGGTAATTTTTCATGCTAGTACATTATTTTGAACTTGCTCCGCACGCTACTTACAGTCAAATAATTTGTGACCCAGAAACTACCCCTCAAGCACCTCTCTAACACCTTTAAAAAAAACAAAACAGTGAGAGCAGTTGTTGCTGGAGATTTTTGAAGACAAAAGTATGTTTTGAGGCCTTTTTGATACGTCAAATAGCATGAAATAATTTGTGACCCCTAATACCCCCCAGCACCACTCCAAATTGAAATATTCGCAAATAGAGCAATGGATCGTTGCTGGTGATTTTTTCATGCAAATTCATTATTAGGAACTTGATCTACACACTCCATATAGTGAAATCATTTTTTTCTTTTCGTTTCTTTTTGTTAATGTCATTTTTAAGTACAGGTTAGATGTTTTTTTCTGTACAAAAAAGTTAATGTTCGTTGTGACAGTAAAATGTCATTGAAATATAAAAAAATAATAATAACAGACTTGAGAAAAGGAGACATTTTTATTTCATTGAAGTCGAAAATGTTGGAATTTGAACATTGTGCTGGCCCTTCTTGCTGGATATATTTATAGAAGTATCCTTTATAGATGTGTATTTGAACAATGTATTTGCATGACAAAATCACCAGCAACGATTAATTTGTTCTATTTGCGAACTTTTCAATTTAGGGGTAAGATATTGGGGTAGTTTTTGGGTCACAAATTATTTTATCATATGAAGCGTATCTAGCAAGATTTTAATAATGTATTTGCATGAAAAAAAGCCAGCAAAGATTACTTTGTTCTATTTGCTAATATTTCAATTTGGAGGGAAAGCTATTGGGGTAGTTTTTGGGTCACAAATTATTTCATAATATGGAGCGTGTCTAGCAAATTCCTAATAATGTATTGGCATGAAAAAATCACCAGCACCGAATAATTTGTTCTAATTGCAAATATTTCAATTTGGGGGTAAGATATTGGGGTAGTTTTTGGGTCACAAATTATTTCACTATATGGAACGAGTAGAACAAGTAGGTACCTCATAATATATTGACATGAAAAAATCACCTGGAACGCTTAATTTGATGTATTTGCGAATATTCCAAATTGGGGGTGAGATATTGGGGTAGTTTTTGGGTCAAGAATTATTTTACTATATGGAACATGTAGAGCAGGTTCCTAATGCTTTTACTTCATCACCACCATTCAATCACCAGCAATGATCAATTTGTTCTATTTGCGAATATTTGAATTTGGGGGTGGATTATTGGGGTAGCTAGGTGTGGTATCTAGGGTTCACAAACTATTTCATGCTATTTGCCGTGTCAAAAAGGCCTCTAAACATCCTCTTCTCTTGAAAACCCTCCAGCAACAACTGTTCTATTTTTGATGTTTTCAGGGTGCTAGAGGGGTGGTTGTTGGGTTGTTCCTGGGTCACAAAGTATTTCACTGTATGTAGCGCATTGCCATTTTAAGTTCGAGAACCGACAAATTTTATAAATGTCGATCAAATAAACGTTGCTACTGTCACACCCGTATATTTATGTATATGTAGATTAGCAACAAGTTCTGTCAATAAATAAATGAATCTGCTTTACCTTAACAAACATAAAAACAATGAATAACCGAATCCAGTTCCACTCAAAAAGGCAGTTGACTGAATGATGCCAAGAAGTGTTTTTCTTATGTCATCTTTGGACGGAATTTTTCCTTTCATCAACAATGTAAGCTGTAAAAAAATATTTACAGAAATTAAGTAATTATTATATTTCATATAATTGATCATTGATTCAGCTATGAAAATAAATAGAAATGATAATAAACAACAACAATATCTTATAAACCAAAATTAATCAGTACACTGGGTGACAGAGGCATCCCTTGCAGATTTCACATTCAACAGGGGGGTATTCAAATATGGTTTAACAGCATTGAAAACTTGAACATCTCTTCGAGACCTCCTTCATATATCATTGGGAAATTCTATAAAAAAATTATTTGACTTCAGAAAAACACTTGAGAATATTTTTGTTTTGTTCATGATTTTTTGTGATGCATTATGAATGAAATGCTTTTTAATCACTGTAGGATTTGGAAAACAAAATATCTAAATCTGAGACGTGAAATTAAACTTTATAGAGAGCCGGCAAACCTACGTCATTTTAGCAAAGCTGAAATTCCGAGTATGAATAGTGTGAAATGTAGTTAAGAACGTATGCGTACTTGCTAGCTTGAAAGCGGACCCTTTTACAGGTAGCAGGTATAAAAGGTACATATAAACATTACTCACCTATGTTAAAGTATGGTAATATTGTGCCAGATTTAACAGATTAAAGCACTGAATTTCGAAACGGAGCGTGGGTTCAAACCCCACCATCTGACGTTTTTTTTCCCTTCGAAATTGAGAAATGATTTGTTTTGGGACGAACATTCAAATAAAAAAAAACAAAACAAATCATCTCTTAATTTCGGACGGAAAAAATTAAAAAAAAAACTTCAGGTGGTGGGGTTTGAACCCACCTTTCTTTCGAGATCCAGAGTTTAAATGTCTTAAATCTAGCGCCTTGGACCGCTCGGCTATCTCGGTACTTAACTACATATCACTCTATACATACTGAAAATTTAAGTTTTGCTAAAATGACGTAGGTTTGCCGGCTCTGGGATCTTGGATTATTATTGTAGTTTGCTGAAATTGTTTATAACCTATGTGAGCCAATGTTACGGGATGCTATGGGGTCCTTTGTTTTTTAATCTTTTGTGTCTGATTATCAGATATTTTCTCATTATATAACTAAACTGGAATTAGAATTATAACAGATATATAAGACCCAAAATGGGAATATCCTTGCGATATCCTCAGGTTTTTCTTCATTTGACATAATAACCCTGGTTCAGTCAAATGCATATATACCAAGGATAATTATATAATAGGGTTACATTGGACCAACGTGCTCATATTTAAACACATATCTTATGTTCATTGTGAGTGTGGCGATCATTAACAGATATCATGTTGTCACAAACATTACAAGCAACCATTATTTAATGTTTTTGAAATACTCTACTATTCTTCTGAAATGAGTGGATTTTCCGTTTTGTCATGGAATGTCTGCTGTGCGTTGGGGCTCAGTCATCGGAAACAACAGCAAGTAATTATGCTTTTTTGCTTCATAAGTTGTTTTACAGACAATATCAAATAAAATGCCATATTTCCTGAAGAAATATCTAGTCAATTATCAGTCTGCAATATCAAGACATATCCCTCTGTCTTAGCCAGGTTACGTGAAGTATTCTACATTTGTTTATGGCACGAATAATGTCAAATGTTACTGACCGATGAACAATGTTATTTACTTGAGTGTACAAGTGCATACTTCCTTCAAGTCACTCTCGAAAGTCTAGTAGAAGGAAGTGAAATAGGTAGAGATTTGTTCGAATACTTATTGAAACAAGTTCATTCTAATTATATCTTTGTTTTCAAGATCTCTACATCAAAAAAGCCATTTGAACCAAGTAGAGCATTATAAAATGCAAACAAAATAAATGTTAATAACCTTCAACCTACTTCTTACTCTATCTTGCACAACAATATAGCAGGCCGGATTTCATGTATTATCGACAAAATCAACCTTTCAACAATGTTTGGAGCTTTTGAAAATGAGTTGGAAATGCAGTGTCCGGAGGGTCTCCGAGAACAATATTTGTACTGCATTGTAAAGTTGACAAAAGACTGTGCAACACATGAATGAGAATAATATTTAGAGTCTGACGCATTGGGCAAGTAATGACCAATAAATACTCCAGAAAATGTGAGTGTATAACTTTGATGACCAAGTCAATGAACAAAAAAAAAACCTTGATATCTTCCTGATAATCATACAGTAACAATATCATAGAAATATACCTGTAATGGTAATCAGATAAAAAGTGAATAAAACCATTAAATTTCTGTCTTGTTTGTTTGTTTTTTTTTATTGGGAAAGCAGAACCATACTGTTAGTTAGAGTTAGAGTAGAGTTAGAGTTTGAAACTCAAGTAATTTCTGTCTATATCAATTGGTGCATTTGCTCAATAGAAGAGTGGACTCTTGTATTTCAAGATGTGTTGTATATCTGAATTTTAAACTTTTTGATATATTTATGAAAGGAATCCATTTGAGTTAACGGGTGTGAAGTTAGCCACATCCACAAGTACACTGAGAAAAATACAATCTCGATATTTTTTTTAACCTTCTTCCGTTTTTTATGAATTTTTATTCATTTAGGGGCGTGAATGCACTGAGATTTCCAGTTTCAACTGATGTGTGAAAATTTTTATCAGACTGATGAATAAGTTCGATTTGAGAGAGTATGGAAGTTATTTTAAAAAATTCACAGAGGCCACAAATGGTTTTGTACACCTTTCTGCTTGTAGTATGTTATTTATTTGTCTTTTCTTCATCACTGATAAGATACCACAATTTACCAGGCTGTCAAGGTGGTGAAAATGGGGATTATTATAATTTGAAAATTCATAGAGGCCACAAATTGCTTTGTACACCTTTTTGCTTGTAATATATGTTGTTATTGGTCTTTTATTTAACACTGATAACCCGCCAGAATTTGCCAGACCGTCAAAGGGGGTGAAAATGGCAGTTGATATAATTTGAAAATTCACGTAGGCAGCAAATGAAATTGTAAACCTTTCTGCTTGAAATATGTAATTTTTCTCGTTAGAATTTCCCAGGCCGTCAAAGGGGGAGAAATGGGGGTTGATAAATTTTAAAAACTCACAGGTTGTACGCCTTTCAGTTTCTATTAAGGAATCTTGTAAAAACTATTTTACCGAATATAAAATTATGACACTTTTTTCGGCGTACATTTTCGAATGCCTATTATAGATTCGCAACAACATCGGTAGCTACCGCACTCATTCCTATACGCATAATGACAATACAAGGAATAATACTCAGACCCACTACCTCAACCAAGAATTCGGTCGATTTGAACCTATACAATAAACTTCCTGCTCATATAAAAAACTTGAGGCATAACAAATTCAAAAGAGTAATTGAATAAATTTTTAACGAGTTCTATTCTTTAGTTGAATATAAAAACTGCAGATTGAACTACACAAACAATGAGTTGACATGTATATGAACATCCCGCGACGACTTGCGATATCTCCTCCTTTTTAACTTTTATATCTCATTTAAATTGTATATATATATATATATATATATATATATATATATATATATATATATATATATATATATATATACAGAGTGGTCACTTTTTTAATGGGATTGTATTGGTAACTTTCAAACCATAAGAGTTAGAAGGTCGGTCAAATGGAGAAAAAGTTGCATTCATAGAAGCATTGTCAAGCAGTTCAAACAAATCGAGATTATCAGGGCCGGTTATTGAGATATCATAAGAAAAGTAAATTCTGTCATTTTGATTTTTCTTTTTTTCCCACTTTATTTCGAATATTATCAAAAAATGTCACAGGAGTTTTTTATTCGACAGTGAATTATCCTCAATTTGACATAATCAGATTTCGTATCCAACGTTTCGTACGCTCTGGGCCACCCTCAACCTCATTTTTTTCAATACGGACCTGCATATTTTATGACACTTTTCGAAATAACTTTTAACGCTGAATTCAACGATATATCATACAATGTCATTCAAAGTTGATTTTCAGGTGATTTTGACCCTTATCCAAATTTCTTTGGGTCGGATCTGTATTACATTTAGGTACCTTTAGTTTAATTAACAACATGCAATACATTTCGATAAGAAAATCAACCAACTCATCTTCAACTGAATGGAACGTAACAGAATCAAAGCAAGAAACAAGTAATAATTATTTACAAATTTCAAGAGGTGAAAACCTAATTCATAATAATTAAACGAAACTATCATTTAATGAAAGAAAAATCAAATGATTATTCGAAAGTAAATGATGAACATGAATGAAGTAAGTGTTCGAAATGTCCACCATTTTGTAAAATGCACTTTGCGGTTCTGGAACCCATACTTCTTATACATTTGCTTATTTCGTCTCCTTGAATACCTTCCAATACATTCTCAATCTTCTCGAGAAGAATCTCTATTGTCGGGTTCGTAGTATCATAAATTTAATTTTTGAGATATCCCCACAAATAAAAATCCAGCGGATTCAAATCCGGAGATCTGGCAGGCCATGCTACTGGACCTCTTGTTCCAATCCATGAATCGGGAAAAGTTCGATTTAGATAGTCTGTGACTATTCTTGAGTTGTGTGGACCACATCCGTCTTGTTGGAACCATGGACTATTACGCCGATACCGTATAGGAAGATCATCCAACATTTCTTCTATAATTTCTACATATTTTGCTCCGGTTAGGTTGCCGTCAATAAAATAGGGTCCCAGTAATTTATTATTCAACAAACCGCACCATATGTTCAAAGAAAAACGATATTGATGTCTAACTTCATGAATTAAGTGAGGATTTTCTGTGCCATAAAAATGTTTGTGCCTTCGATTGAACATGCCAGAATTTGTGAATGTCGTTTCGTCTCCCCAAATGATATTGTGCGCAAAATTGTTGTTATTCCGCACCTTCCGTTGAAACCAATTACAGAATTGCAACCTTCTTTCAGGATCATTACGATATAGTTTTTGCACGGCTTGGTATTTATAGTCATGGTAAAATAGTCAAGTGACGCGAATACAATGATTTTAAATTTGAATACCAAGCCTTGCAAAAATTATATCGTAATGATCTCAAAATAAAGTTCGATTCTGTAATTTGTTTCAACGGAACAAATGATAAATCCAACAATATATATATATATATATATATATATATACAGTATCGGAAAGTATTTATCTTGGGTACGGTGGTTTCATGAGAGCGTAAAGAATAGCTTGCTTTATGTTGAGAGAGCATTACAATTTCTCCTCGACTCACTCGAGGAAGGGATATTTACATCACGACACAGAGATAGGAGAATCAGGGCGGTCCCGGTGGTCAGCTCAGGACGTCAGTATCATACCAGCAGCAGTCGGGAGAATGTGCAATGAAGAAGAATTATTGACGATAATTTCACTTCAGATAATTCGAACAAATTAAACTGAATCATTGATTCAATTTAATCTGTCGGACGACAGGTAAATCAAAATATTTTTGGTGACGTGGTGGCCGCGAAAACAAAAGAAAATTCTCAAACATAAACAAAAGCAAACGATATTTCTGTAAAACAATAAAAACAAAAAACTTATTTCTAACAGAAAAACAATTATTTCTTGAATGGAGAGAAAAAAAATATTCACAAGAAAAGATAAACCAAATTAAATATTTTGTGTACGGAATTATTTTATTAAATGTTCGAACAAACCACCATTTTGGGCCAAACAATAGCCGAATCTATTGTACTTTCTCTGCGGTTGTATAAATAGGCGGCATGTTTCAAAAGGTAATAATTGTCACGATCTTGTGTTTAGTGGTCAGTTAATGCATCGGGTGGGGTAACAGGAGGGGCGCACAGCAGTGCGTCTCTCTCGTTTATGTGGTATTATCATATCATTGCGTTTCTTGTTGCTCGTGTAGATTTCTGTCTATACCCCAGATAAAATGTTTCCGATACTGTATATTATATATATATATATATATATATATATATATATATATCAACGTGCTAATATGAAGTAATAGTTTTTTATTTTCGTAAACCAGTGGCTTAGTTACGATGGTATGTGGTCATATATTGATATAAATAAGATGGCGGCGTCTGGCGATCAGCCAGAAGATGTGCTCTGTGAAATTAATGAAGATACGTTTACAGAAAACCTCTTCAAGTGTTGTCCGAAGAAGTCTACCAAAATATTAGTCTGTGTCAAGTGTGGAAGTTTATTTCATCACTCATGTGCAACTACCAAAAAACTTAAATGTGTCAAAATATGTGACACCAGAATTAAGTGCTATAATGTGCAAACCTCAAAAACGGCACCCAAGACGATAACGTGACTCTCCTAAGGTAACTAACATTGAAAATCTAAACTGGGAAAATAAAATGCTGAGAAAACTACTCCAAGAAAAGGACGAAAAGTACAATCTGCTTCTCGATAATAACAAACTCCTAAAGCAAAACAATGAGTTTTTGCAACAAAAAATACACCAACTATCTGAATTTGGTCCAAATAAAAAATTCCCTGATAAATCAGCAAACAAAACAAACAAAAACCCGTCAAATCAGACGGCACACACAAAAAAGATATTGACTCATGGTCCAACATACCACCAGTCACGGAAATTCCGCAAAATACATGGTTGCCAACTCAACAAACCAACCAGATACAACCAAAACAAACACAATTATCTCAAATGGAAAACATCGCAAGTGCTCAGCGGGAATTGATGAATCAAATTATTTATAACAACAACGATACTCCCAATCCTGTCGACGACGGTTACAAAAAAGTGTCATATCGAAAAAGGAAACCAGTAAAAGCCACCATTGGAGAGAATGACACAGCGGATGACTTTGGTGTTGAAAGGAAAGTATGGCTTTATCTGCACCGCGTCAAACGCCATGTCACAGAAGATAAAATCTCCAAGTATATAAAAGAGCAAGATGTGTTCAAAAGCGCAGACTTGGTAATA
The DNA here is from genome assembly GCA_018342105.1 of Gonioctena quinquepunctata. Taxonomy (NCBI): domain Eukaryota; kingdom Metazoa; phylum Arthropoda; class Insecta; order Coleoptera; family Chrysomelidae; genus Gonioctena; species Gonioctena quinquepunctata. Next base: position 254,449 of record JAFIRS010001592.1, read on the forward strand.
AAAGAACTTCCCACTGAGGAATCTCAAAGTAAATGCTTCATGTTTGGTATAAACTATAACCTCAAAGAGGAAATTTATAAACCAACAACCTGGCCAAAAAGTATGGCATACAAACGCTTTGACTTCAGGAAATACCACAGCTATCAACGACGCAGCGAGGATTTTTAGGAAAATCACAACCTACACAACACAAATCAAAACATGATCTAAACCCAAGAACAGAAGCTTCCGAGTGCATCTCTCTAGTTCATCACAACGTCCGAAGCATTGGAAACTGTGTCAATGAGCTATGTGCAGTCCTAGAGAACATACATAGTCGCAAAATATTGTGCATATCTGAACACTGGCAAACTTATGACCAACTTAATTCATTAGGTATTTCAAATCTCAAACTAATATCATGTTACTGTCGCCCGCCTGGTCAGCATGGTGGGGTGAGCATATATTGTGACTCAAACTTTAAAGTGCAAGTACCGAAGGAACTGAATGACCTTTCTGAGTGCAGAGATTTTGAGTGCTGTGCCGCAGAATTCTTAGTATGTAAGCATAAATTCTTTGTTGTGTGTATTTATCGCTCACCTGCCGGTGATGTTGAAATATTTTTCTCCAAAATTACAAAACTGCTTGATATTCTGTCAAGAAAAAAAAATAATTTCTTTATAACGGGCGACTTCAATATTGACTTATTGGGGGGATCAAGCTCTTCAAATGAATTCATGAATATACTCGAATCATATGATGCTTTTCCGACAGTGAAGCAAGTTACTCGCAAAGAAAGCAAAACATGTCTAGATAACATTATTACAAATTCTAAGAACGAAACTGAATCAATTAGGATTTTAGAAACTTGTATATCTGATCATACCGCGCAGGTACTAACATTTAATATACAAAGTGATGTAATTTCACACTGTGACAAAACAAGATTCTTCTCGAATGTTGCGATCAACAATTTCTGTACTGATCTAAAAGATGAACGTTTCGAAAATGTATATAATGCTGTTTCGACTGAGTCCAAGTATAATATATTTATAAACACATTTCTACTATACTTCAACGAATATTTCCTTCCCAAGAAAGTAAAAGAGAAAAAAACTAAAGTTATTTTCCAAAGTACAGAACTACTGGCAGCCAAAAATGAAATGCAAATGCTGTCTTTCGACTACCCAAAGTATAAAATTAATTTCAAAGCTGCACATATCAAATATAATGAACTTCTAAGGCAAGAAAGAAATAAATATCACGAGCAAAGACTGGCTAAGTCAAATAACAAATCAAGAACGTCCTGGCAAATAATCAGTGAGCTAACAGGTCGCAAAAAAGTCAAGAATGATCAGCCAACATTCGAAAACTCCGTCGAAGGTGCAAATTTAATTAACGATTTTTTCAACCAAAAAGCAATTAACCTAATCGCTGATAAACTACCACTTCAACATGAATATACATGTAATATTCCCCACAACTATAATAGTTTCTCCTTTTCTCCAGTCACATCACAAGAATTGATTGTTATAATGAATGAAATGGAGGGCAAGAGAAGCTCTGGATACGATGACATTTCAACATTCCTACTGAAGAAGTGTTTTGTCTACTTCGTTGAGCCTGTATGCCATATTATAAATACATCACTCAAATCTGGAGTTTTCCCCGAAAACCTGAAGTTTGCTATAATCAAGCCCTGCTTAAAGAAAGGCGACCCCGAGTCTTTCGATAATTACAGGCCAATCAGTTTGCTCAGCGCTTTCTCAAAGTTTTTTGAAATTGCTGTATCTATACAAATTGTTACTTTCTTCAAAAATCAAAATCTTTTCAATAACAGCCAACATGGTTTTCTTGGAGGCAGGAGTATTGAAACAGCATTATTCGAACTCACTAATAAAATATATAATTCTCTAGATTGTGGAAATATAGCCTGTGGCATTTTTTTGGACTTGTCCAGGGCCTTTGATTGCATAGACTTTACAATCCTTCTAACTAAACTTGAATACTATGGTATTAGAGGCACCGCTTTAAAATGGTTTGCATCCTACTTACATGAAAGAAAGCACTCTGTGAAGATTAGAGATAATGTAGGTAACTATGTACGGTCAGAGCCCATGGATGTGTCTATGGGAGTGCCACAGGGCAGCGTCCTAGGCCCCTTGATATTTATAATTTTTTTGAACGACCTTGCATCATTTACCGACCAAAATAATACTATAATTAACTATGCTGATGACAGCACACTCTTTCTCACAGCACCTGTCTATCCAGAACTCATTTCTAATGCGAATTCTCTAATGACAGCTGCAGAAAACTGGTTCTCCAACTCTAGACTGGTAATGAATCCAGGTAAAACTAACATTGTCATGTTCAAAGTAAATCAGTATTGGCCTACACCTGATGACATAGTTCTGAACGGACACAAAATCACATTTTCAAAAAGTATCAGAACGTTAGGTATTATCATAGATGAAACCCTAAAGTTCAACTACCATATGGACCACCTATGCTCAAAGCTGAGTCAGACTTGCTATGGCATCAGGGTGTTAGTTAAAAATGCAAATAGCAACATTGTCAAATCTTTCTATTACTCCAATTTTTATTCTCTTGCTCGCTATGGTATCATTCTATGGGGTGCCTGTAGTGATGCTGAGAGAGTTTTCAAAATCCAAAAAAGAGCAGTTCGCATAATACAAGAACTTGGACATCTAGTTTCCTGCAGAGGTCATTTCAAACAGTTAGAAATACTCACGGTACCTGCATTATATATATTTGAAAGTATTAAGTTTGTATTCTTGAATAAACACTATTTTGATGAATACAGAATACAGCACTCACACAATACAAGACACAACAATTATAACGTGCCTGCTCATAGGCTGTCCTGTGTTGAGAGGAGCGCTCTATACTGTTCTATCAAATTTTTCAACAATTTACCACCACCTCTGAAAGAGGTGAATGACTTTAATTCATTAAAGAAGCCACTCCTGAAATTTCTCCTCGATTTGGAGCCATATTCAGTTGATGACTATCTAAACCGTCATACCCTTTAGTTGGTATACTTTCTTGTTTGTGACTAGCTTGTACATTTCTGCAATGTTAAAGTGCAATAAAATTATTTATTTATTATTTATTTATTTATTTATAATATTCTCAACTCCTCTAACCGTTTACTAGATCTTGTGTTTGCAAATGTAAAGTGTGCGATTCTGCACGATAATGCCCCACTACTAACGGAAGACCGTTACCATCCAGCCTTAATGATCAACATTGATATATCTTCAAAATATAAAACATTCAAAGTAGAAAACTCTCAAAAAACATATAACTTCAAGAAAGCAGATTATCCGTCTTTGTATTTGGCTTTGCAAGAATGTGACTGGTCATTTTTGAACAATTACACAGACGCGAACCTTGCAGTTGGTAAATTATATGAGACAATATACTCCATTTTTGACATACACATACCACTATACAAAGCAATCAACCACAAATACCCGATTTGGTACTCTGCCGAAATTATAGAAAATATTCGTGAAAAAGCCAATATCTTGAAGAAATATAAAAAGACTAATTCAATTTATTACTTAAACCACTACAGAAACCTGCGTTCCAGCATAAAAACACAAATTGAGCAAGCCTATGAAATATACCTAATAAATGTACAGTCATCAATTCACAATGATCCTAAATTTTTTTGGAATTATGTTAACTCAAAAAAACAAAAATCAAGAATCCCTGGTAAAATGAATTATGACAATCAAGAACTAGAGAGCCCTCAAGATATAGTAAATGCGTTTGCTGAGTTCTTTAGCAGTGTGTATCTTCCTATCAATCCAACTCCAAGTGATCGTTCAGAATTGGTAAATAACAAAGAAACTATCAATATCACAAACATTTATGAGGATGAAGTGAGAGAAGCGATAAAAAAACTCAAGAATAAAATGACTGCTGGTTTCGATTCTATACCATCTTTCATAGTGAAAGATTGTAGCTCAATTTTAGCCGCTCCTCTCTGCTTCATCTATAACCTATCGTTAGAAACAGCAACGTTTCCTGATGTTTGGAAACTTGCCAAAATCTGCCCAATTTTGAAGAACGGGGATGTTTCGGCCATAACAAACTACAGAGCAATCTCGATAATCTCAAACTTCGCAAAGGCTTTTGAAATTATTCTGTATAAACACATTTACTGGTCAACTCACAATCAAATTAGCGATTCTCAACATGGTTTCATGAGCCACCGCAGCACGGCATCAAATCTAGCAGTGTTTTCCCATTATGTGTGCTCAGCATTAGATAAACAGGGACAGGTGGATGTGATATACACGGATTTTTCTAAGGCCTTTGACAAAATTGATCATAGCATTTTACTTTCTAAACTGGATGTCGTTGGCCTTAGTCAAAAACTACTGAGTTTCTTTGAATCGTACCTTCTTAACCGAAACCAAATAGTTCACTACAATGGATTCAAATCAAACACAATAATTTCTACGTCTGGTGTACCCCAAGGGTCGAACTTGGGACCATTGTTGTTTTTAATCTTTATTAATGATTTAGACTCACAAATAAACTCTATGAAGCTTTTTTTTGCTGACGATCTGAAAATAGTAAGTTCTAGCCAAAATGTGGATGATTGCATAAAACTTCAGGAAGACATAGATAATGTACAGGCTTGGTGTGAAATTAATAACCTGCATTTGAATATTGATAAATGTAAAGCGATGTCATATACAAGAAAACACACATATACTGAACATCCATACAATATTCAAGGTAGATTGTTGACTCGTTGTAATGAGACTAAAGATCTAGGTGTATTCTTTGACTCTAAAATGGCTTTTGCCAATCACATGAATAAAAAAGCTTCTGAAGCACTTAAATGTTAGGATTTATCATGAGAAACTGTCAGAACTTTTCAAATGTTAATGCCCCTGAAAATGCCCTGAAAAAAGGAGAAAATGTGCGTCAATAACTTTTCTTCATAAACTGCTGCACGGCCTAATTTATTGCAGTTTGCTTTTATCAGAACTGAACTTTAGGGTACCAAGGGCTCATTCACGGCTGAATCTCACATTTTACTGCTCCACAGCGCGAACAAGTTTAATCTTGCATTCTCCAATTGAATATATGTGTGATAATTACAACTCCATATGCAGTTTTTGCGATATCAATACTTGTTCTGTGAAGCATATTGTAATGTATGTCAATATTCTATATCCATATTATATTATAAGATACATTTGGCAACCCTGGCTAGAATCCTCAGTATGTATTAGACAACGGTCATGCACGTTACGTTGCAACGTTATCAACCTGTATTCATATATCTATCTATATATATTATAACCTATTCGTTATATCTCAATTACCAGTGTTTTATTATAAGCAATCAAGTATCTAAAATAGTCAACAACATAAGTATTTTATATGGTGGCAGCTAAAACGTGAATGATAGGTTATGGTTTTTTATCGCCGGTACCGAATTTCAAATAAAATCTCGTGGTGCTATTCGTAGTTCGCAGGTGTTCAAATCGGTAGAGTACCTAGCGGCGTTGTCGGATCGACTCAATTGGAGTGAACTTGTAAGACATAAAGCTTTTGGCTTGAAAAGTGCGGTTATTGCGCTGTTTAATCGCGATTTTATTGTTTTGGTGACTAATAAAAGTTCGTGAATGTCTGAGCAAGGAAGAACTCCTGAACCATTTTGTTTTGAGGGGAATAATGTAGCAAGTAGCTGGAAATTCCGGAAACAGAAGTTTGAACTCTTTTTAACAGCCACTGGGAAAAGTTCAAAAGAGGACAAAGTAAAAATCGCCATTCTCCTAAATTTGTTAGGGGATGAAGGGTTACAAATAAATATTCAATACTTTTGAATATATAAACGAAGGTGATGAGAAAAAATATGCCGTAGTGGTAGAAAAATTCGATGCCTACTGTAATCCTATGAAAAATCTGATTTATGAACATTTCAAGTTCTTCAAGAGGGATCAACTACCAAATGAGAGTATTGACCAGTTTGTGACAGCGTTAAAACAACTCGCAGTCTCCTGTGAGTTCAAAGAAAGGGATGTTTTGATTTTGGATCGAATAGTTTTGGGTGTGCGAGACCCAAAAATCCAAGAAAAACTCTTACAGAACTCAAGTTTGGAACTCATACAAGCAATAGACATGTGTCGTTCGATGGAAAACAGTGTTCTAACTCAGCGTGAAATCGCGAAAGAAGTAAACGCTATCCGGGAAAATATCGGGAACAATTCACGTGAAAGGTTTTCTGGGTATTCAGGACATCGGAATAGACAATCAGGACAGACCTTGGGACCACGCTTGGGACACTCAGGATATTCTGGTGATAACAGAACAGGCGGCAGGAATACAAAAGGTGACAACATACAGCAGAACCACAAAGGTAAAAAATTTCCTTGTACTAAATGCGGATATCAGCATGATTGGGGTAAGTGTTCTGCTATGAATAGATATTGTTCAATGTGTCATGAAAAAGGACATTATCGAAAATTATGTCCAAAAAAAGGCCAAAAAATCAATGAAATAAACTGTGAAACTGACTCTGATAGTGAAGTAGAGACTAATAATAGTGGAAATATGGTGTGGACTATACACAATGACACTCGTGTCGACTCAGTGGACTGGATTGAAACATTGAATTTCAACGGTAGTGAAATCCGTTTAAAAGTTGATACTGGCAGTCAGGTCAATATTTTAACTAGATCGGACTTCCAAAAATATGCAAATTGAGCTTAATGAACTTTTACCCACTTCTAGTACCTTAACTAGTTATACTGGTCATAAAATTGATATTTTGGGACAAATTCAGTTACAGTGTGGGCACAAAAACATTTATAAAACTCTTCTATTTTATGTTTTGGGCAGTGATACCTCGAAATCAATTTTAGGACTTTCGGGTGCGCAAAAGTTGAAAATAGTCAATGAAAATCCAAACAATATGACGGTTAATATTGTTAATACTGAATTGGAGCAAATATTGAACACTTATAAAAATGTTTTTTCGGGTATAGGGAAAGTGAAAACGAGTTTCAGGATAACTTTAACCCACGATGCGGTTCCATTCATCAGTGGTACGCGAAAAATACCCCTAGCCCTCAGAGACAAAGTTAAGGACATGCTTAATGATATGGTGCGTGAGAATCTGATTGTTCCGGTTAGTGAACCTACTGACTGGCAAAATCCGATAGTAGTAGTACCAAAAAACCATGGTACTGATATTAGAATATGCATGGACCCTGTTTATTTGAATAAATACATTAAAAGAGAGCGTTTTCCAATTCCTACGCAAGATACTTTATTCACAAAATTAACGGGTTCGAAATATTTTTCCCTACTAGATGCCTCTTCAGCATTTCTACAATTACCATTGGGTTATGAAAGTTCTCTTATGTGTACCTTTACAACTCCGTTTGGACGATTCCGGTATCTACGTTTACCTTACGGACTGACATGTTCACGGAATTTTTTCAACGTTTCGTTATGAACTTTTAGAAAACGTACCTGGTCAAATAACTTATTTTGATGATATTCCCATTTATGGCAGTTCTATAAGTGAGCACAATAGAAACTTGAATGCTGTGTTAGATAGAATCCAAAAAAGTGGACTAACACTCAACAAACAAAAGTCAAAATTCTGTCTGAAAAAAATCAAATTTTTGGGACACTAAATAAGTGATATTGGGATCACCCCAGATTTTGATAAAACACAAGCCATTTTTTGTTCCAAATTTGTCTAACGAAACAAGTATACTTAGAACATTACTGAGTGAAAAAAATGAGTGGCAATGGACTGCTACAGAACAAGCATGTTTTGATAAAATAAAACAACTTGTTTCTTCAGCCACAACTCTTCACTATTTCAATCCAAAAAATAAGACCATTTTAGCTGTAGATGCAAGTCCATATGGCCTTGGAGCAATGATTTCGCAAGATGGATGCCCCATCGAATTTGCATCTGTTTCTCTAACACCCACACAGAGACGATATAACCACATCGAAAAAGAACTATTAGGTTTGGTGTTCGGATGAGAAAAATTTAGTTTTTATCTCTATGGAACTTCTTTTGAAGCAGAAACGTATCACCGACCAATACTGGGTCTTTTAAAAAAACAACTTGATGAGATGTCTCCCAGAATTCAAAGACTAGCGATGCGATTAATGCGATATCAATTTACCCTAAAATACGTTCCTAGAAAAAACCTAAAAATACCTGATACGTTAAATAGAGATCCTGTGAGTGAAACAATCAATACTGATTATTTAGAAAATAACTTAAGAGTATATTCAATTATCACTACTAGCGAACAAAATCAAAAAAGGCTACAGAGAGAAATTGACCTTGATCCTATACTTCAAAAAGTCAAATATTATGTTTTGAATGGATGGCCTTTACATAAGTCTTCAGTACCAAGTAGTGTCAAACAATACTGGCCTGTCAGAAGTGATATTTATTTACATGATAATGTGTTATTTTATCATAGAAGAATTGTAATACCAGAGTCACTCAAAGGTGGTTTCGTGCAAAAGAAAAGCACAAGATGCCATTTATTATCCCGGACTAATGAGTGATATTGAAAAACTTGTGTTGAATTGTTTAAATACTCCAGAAGTAATGTGCGCGAACCATTATGCTCACATAAAGTGCCTGAACTCCCGTGGCAGAAAATTGGCATAGACTTCATGTCAGTGGCGTCACAAGATTTTTTAGTGCTAATTGATTATTTTTCTAAAATTTGCAATTGTGAACAAACTTTCAAATAAAACCGCGCAAAGTGTAATTTCTAGTTTGAAAAACGTATTTTCAGTGACAGGACTTCCGTTAGAAATTTTTTCGGACAATGGACCCCCCTTTCATTCGAAAGAGTTTACATATTTTGCCAAAACATATGATATACAACTCACTTCATCTAGTCCGTTGTATCCTAAGAGTAATGGAATGGTTGAAAGGACGATTCAAACTGTTAAAGGACTCTTCGTCAAGGCATTTCAAACACAAAAAGATCCATTTTTAGTTATGTTGGACTATAACACCACCCCCAAACAAAATTTGCCAGCCCCATGCACGCTACTAATGGGAAGAAAGTTTACAACGAACTTACCAATTAAGACTGAACAGTTAACCCCAAATTATTAAACCAAAGATGTTCTATCAAGGTTAAATTATAATCAAGACCTTCAAAAACAGTATTATGACAGATCGACAAAGAAGTTACCTGAATTAGAAGTTAATGAGCCAATTCTCATGCGAGAAGGCAGGAGAAGATGGAATCCTGGAGTAATTATTGCCAAAAATTAAAATGATTACGTTGTTAGAGTAAACGAGGGTGAATACAGACGTAACCGACATCACTTGAGACCTCTCCATTCTGAGCAGCCTATCAGTAATCAGAAAATACCAGATGTTCCTGGAAAAATTAAGGATGATGTACCTTTGTATGTTCCAGAACCAGATGTTCCCACAGAAGTGAAGAGTGATGTTTATGATGGATACATAACAAAAAGTGGTCGTGTTAGTCGCCCTCCAAATAGATTTGGAATATAAATATTAATTATCTCATGCTTTCATTTGATTATCAGTTGTTAAAAAATAAATGTTTTCTTTATAGGTAGGACATGTAATGTATGTCAATATTCTATATCCATATTATATTATAAGATACATTTGGCAACCCTGCCTAGAATCCTCAGTATGTATTAGACAACGGTCATGCACGTTACGTTGCAACGCGATCAACCTGTATTCATATATCTATCTATATATATTATAACCTATTCGTTATATCTCAATTACCAGTGTTTTATTATAAGCAATCAAGTATCTAAAATAGTCAACAACATAAGTATTTTATACATATGAAAAAAGTAGCAATGGAAATATGGAATTGACTATAGTTAATCTGTTTTTGTTGTTTTTTTTTCTCTTTCTCTTTTGTTACCGTAAGAAATTATGTACCATCACTTTTACCGTCTATTACCGTTCATTACCGGTCATAACCGTGCTTTACCATTAATTAGTTTATATTAGTTTAGTGATTTTTCGTCTCACTGGTGTAATTTACACTTTGTTTTTTCTTTTTTCTTCTTTTTTTATATATTAATATTGTATCACATGTCACATGTGAACTTAATATAACTTGTTAATTATCTACTACTTAACAGTACTGATGTATTTAGTTATGTCCTGTAATTGGGTTTTACCTGTTGGGCAATAAATGATTATTATTATATGTTCCTTCATATTTTCTTGGGACAAGTGAATGGACAAATGAGTGTTTGATATCAGTTCGGCTCATCGATAGTCAACTCAAAAGTCATAACATTCCATGTGCCTAAAAGTGGAGGTGTCTGAGATAATTGAGAAAAACTGAAGATATGTTCTTAGTAGAGACAATTTCCTATGTGCAATAATCGCATAATGCAAATTTTTTACAACATATCGGAATATTCAACCTCCTGAAATTTGTTTAATGTTGGGAGAATCGGAAACATAGTACGGGTGAGTCAGAATGAGACCGACAACTCCATTTTTTCGATTTGTTGAAAATATAAACAGGATGTTCATAAAATCAGATGTGGAATCATCTGCGACTGAAAGATAAACTTTAGTCACTATCTTCCATCGTCAAGATAACCTCTTGTGGGGTATTCATGTTGAAAAGGGAAACATTCTCAATTGGATATTGATAGAAAGATTTTTCTGTGAATTGAAAAATCCACGATTAAAATGAAGTTATTTTTTGTGAATGTCTAACAGAAAACAACTACTTCCCCGGCTAAAGCCACGCTGGACATTGAACTACATCTTTCTATCAATATCCAATTGAGAATGTTTCCATTTTTTCATTCATCATTTTATTTGATCGAATGGATGTCGCTGGATTCACTGATATGTTACCATACTTTCTTGCATCTGATTGTTTTGACAGATCAACTGACAAACAAACCCAACCTCAAATTCATAATACTCCACTTAGATAAGAGTTAAGGTCTGAAATAATTTTTGCGAAAAACTGAAGATAGGTACTCTTAATTGTTGAAGTTTATGTTGGATTAACATTATCAAAGCCATTTCTGATTGAATTATCTAGGAAAATATTATCCAATCAACATGTTTTTGATGAAGAAAAACAATTATTGTGTATTAATATCTACTTAAATGATAAAAACGGTTTAGTGGGTACACTACATAGAAACAAACAAGGCATTAAAGCAAATGTTCAAATGGATCACCATTTTGTTCAATACACAATTGGCATCTCTGTATCATCGACTGTCGCACGCTTTGGAATATTCCTGGTGTATCCTGTATTAACATACATGCTGCTAAAATTCTTGCCGTTAAATCTTCCACAGATTCTACAGGTGTTTCATACACTAGGGATTTAAGGTATCCCCACAAAAAGACTAGTGAAGTTAAATCCGGAGAACGTGCAGGTAAATGGGACCACATCTACCTAAGTAGTAGGCGACACAGAACCTTTGGAGAGATCAGCCCCGAAAAAGGCATGAATCCGAAGAACCTTATCAACAGGCTTCTAAACCTAATTAAAGGCACAAACTTGTTTGAATGAGGAACCACTGACGACAGAGTGATACAATAGACCCCAGCTGGTCGCAGTGTCAAGGGAAGCCAACTGCCAACCCTGTCTCTGGCTCGTCAGCTTTCAACCAACCAACCAACATCTACCTATCCACCGATCATGGAATGTTTGATCAAGAAATTGACGAACGATTCGTTGGAAATGTACCAGTGTTCCGTCATATTGTTACCACATTCTTTGACGAACCAATAGAGGTACATCTTCAAGTAGCACAGGTAAAACATGTTCAAGAAACACTCGGTAGTTCTGCCCATTCAAACAGGGAGGAAGAAGATATGGTCCAACGATAAAATTTTCGATAATTCCTACCCAAATATTCACTGAAAACTTTTGTTGGTAGCCTTTTCGAAACATTCCATGCGGATTTTGTTCCTACTATTGAAATATCCATCTTTTGTGAAATATCCATCTCTTGTGAAACATGCCTCATCCGTGAATAGAACATATCTAGGAAAGTCGTTTGCTCCTTCATACATCCTCAAAAACCTTTCATAAAAAAATCTACGAGGGCCATAATCACCAGCATCTAGGGCATCACCTTCTGTAGGCGAAATGGATACAATAGTTGTTCACTTGCTTCCCGACTTACTGTTGATTGTGACACTTGTAACCTATACAAAATAACCCGAGAGCTGGTAGAAGGATCTGCTGCTAATCGTTCAAGAATTTGTTCTTCCGTAACATTATCTCTTCTTGTTCTATTCGCACCACAATGGTGTTAGTGAATTTAAAGGACCCCGTTTCCTTCAATCGTCGATGCACAGCTATAAACGTAGTGAAATGTGGATGATGTCTGTTTGGATATCTATGTTGACATAATTCAGCAGCGGCTCTGGCATTTCCCCCTGTTTCACCATAAACAAAATGCATATCTGTATATTCTTCAAATGAATAATCCATTTTGAAACGATGTTCACTGACTGAAATGATGACAGATGACTTGACAATAATATAGACCATTTGGGTTACTGTCAATTATGTCTAATGTAAGTATCGATATATCAGTGTGTTTCTACCGGGAACAATGAAAAACGGCTATGTCTCTTTTTAGTTCCAAATTTCATGTGTGTTTTATGCGTTGATCACAAACTAGCATGAAAAGCTCGACTTTGCAACTAGTTATCACGAATCGAAAAATAGTATTTAAGTAGATATTAATACACAATAATTGTTTTTCTTCATCAAAAACATGATTGGATAATATTTTCCTAGATAATTCAATCAGAAATGGCTTTGATAATGATACTCCAACATAAACTTCAACAAATTAAGAGTACTTATCATCAGTTTTTCGCAAAAATTATTTCAGACCTCAACTCTTATCTAAGTGGAGTATTATGAATTTGAGGTTGGGTTTGTTTGTCAGTTGATGTGTCAAAACAATCATATGCAAGAACATCGATTTCATCAAATAATATGATGAATGAAAAAATGGAGTTATCGGTCTCATTCTGACTCACCCGTACTATGTTTTCGATTCTCCCAACATTAAAAAATGTTCAGGAGGTTGACACATATTCATAATTAGCATTATGCGATTATTGCACATAGGAAATTATGTCTGTACTAAGGACATATCTTCAGTTTTTACCAATTATCTCAGAAACCTCCACTTTTAGGCACATGGAATGTTATGACTTTTAGGTTGAGTATCGATGTGCCGAACTGATGTCAAACGCTCATTTGTCCATTCACTTATCATATGACATATGGCCACATATCAAATCAAATCAAATTGATAAACCTTGATTAGTGTACCAAGTTTCAAATTTTTTCCTTCGGGAATTTTGGAGAAAACAAATTAAATCTTAATTTGTTGAGGAATCTGTAGTCGGAGGTTTGTCGGTCTTATTCTGACTCATATATATTATTTTTTAATGTATCTCCAATTTTGGTACTTTTAAGACTTGCTACAAATTTTTATTCATGATGTGGCCAAATAAATTATCTATAAAAAAAAAGTTTTTAAACGCTTTTTTAGTTGTTTTAACAATCCTCAGAAGGTAATGATAACTTGTACAAGTTAAGATCACAGGGCCTTACCTTTTATAGTGGGATCCGAAACCACTCTTGGGGCTTTTATAGAATTTTATAGAGTATTTGTGGTTATTCTTATGAATTTATATGTTTGTGTTGAAGAAAAGAGCAATTACAATAAATATTACAAGCAGAAAGGTGTACAAAGCCATTTGTGGCCTCTGCGACTTTTCAAAATATATCAACCCTCCTTTTTATCCCCTTTGACATCCTGAACAAAACCAATAACAATAACATATTACAAGCAGAAAGGTGTACAAAGCCTTTTGGCCTTGAATTTTAAAATATATCAACCCCCATTTCACCCCTTGACGGCTGGAAAATTCTGGGATTTTATCAGTGACAAAAAAAGAACATTCAAAATAACACGAGTAGAAAGGTGTACAAAGCCATTTATGGCCTCTGTGAATTTTGAAAATATATCAACCCCCATTTTCATCCCCTTCGACGGTCTGGAAAATTCTGGGATATTATCAGTGACAAAAGAAAGACCATTAACAATAACATATTACCAGCAGAAAGGTGTACAAAGCCATTTGTGGCCTCTGTGAATTTTCAAAATATATCAACCCCCAGTTTCAGCCTCATTGACGGCCTGGCAAATACTGCGTTTTATCAGTGATGAAAGAAAGACCAATAACATATTACAAGCAGAAAACCCCAATTTTCATCCCCTTGGACGGCATAGCAAATTCTGGCGTTTTATCAGTGATGAAAGAAAGACCAATAACATATTACAAGCAGAAACGTGTACAAAGCCTTTAACCCTCATTGACAGACGGCAAATCCTGGCGTATATGTGATGAAAGAAAGAACAATAACTTTTTACGAGCAGAAAGGTTTACAAAGGCATTGTGGCCTCTGTGAATTTTCAAAATATATCAACTTCCATTTTCTTTTGAAGCCTGGCAAATTCTGGAGTATTATCAATGATGAAGAAAATAATAACATATTACAAGCAGAAAGGTGTACAAAGCCATTTGTGGCCTCTGTGAATGTTCAAAATATATCAACCCCCATTTTCACCTCCTTTGGCGGCCTCGCAAAGTCTGGCGTATTATCAGTGATGAAGAAAAAACCAATAACAATGCCATATTGGAAGCAGAAAGGTGTACAAAGCCATTTGTGGCCCATGTGAGTTTTTTAAAATAACTTCACCACCATTCCACTGTCTCAAATCGAACTTATTCATCAGTCTGATAAAATGTTCACTCTTCAGTTGAAACTGGAAATTTCAGGCGTTTTATGAAAAAAATTCATGTGAAAAAATGAAAAAAGGGCAAATAAAATAATCAAGATTTTATTTTTCTCAAGGTATTTCTGTAGTTTTGGTCAAATCTTAGGAATCGCCTGAAGATTTGATATGAAGATAACTCACAAATTTTTAAATCCATCCACCGTCCAGTTTGTCAGGTATTTGCAATTAAAAATAGGTCTTTTTGTACCCGATCCCTATACCTAACACGTGAACAGCTAGGACTTTGTTGAAATTTTTTATTATAGAGGATGAACGGATCTTGAGATTTTTTTTTAAACCACTCATGTATGGAATACTATTGTGGGATTAATTAAAAAAAAAATTGGTAATTTTTGACCGTTTAGTTTCTAAGATACCGAAGGATGAAAAATATTAATTTTATTCTACCGGAACCAAGACACTACCGGCTGTGACGAAATGGCAACAGTGTACACTGCATGAAAGAATGTGAAATGGACATCAGTAACAATCGGCTTAAGAAGGATGGAGATAAACACTGACTGTGCGGCGTTGCCACGATTACAGCGCCGTCTCTATACTATTTTGAATGAGGTTTGATTTGCATATTGTTATGAAAATCGCCTTTTTACACGATAAAACTTCATTTCTAACTTTTACGCAGCTCTAGGCACATGAAACATGATATACATAGCTTGCTTTCATTTGGGACAAAATTTGTGTCTACTGATTTTGACCAAGTGAAAAACTTTGTTATACGCACTTGCACGTTGAAAAATTTCAGGATATTAGAAAGAGAAATGAAAACCATTTGTTAGAATGTTAGATTTCTTCAAATGTAAAATTTCGCAAAAATTCGGAAGGGGATTGGATTCAAATAAATTGGCTTAATGATTATGCTTATAATCTCTACCTGTGTTATCCTAGGTCATAGCCACGACAGACACCGACTCTAGGTAAAACCTCAAAGTGATTATAAGATAAGTGAATTAGTTATTTGGCTTCTAAACTTAAGATTCCTACAAGTGTAGTATCTTTTGCCACAGACACGACAGTCCCCGGCACTGGGTCAAATTCTACCTGGAATTGTAATGTTTTTTTTGCGACTAAATGTTTGTAAACTTTTTCAAATTCAATAATTTTTCTGGGTTTAATTTCGGAACGGAGATAAAAGTTCATATTGTATGAATTATATTCATAACTAAGGAGACTCTTCCAAACGAAATTGAACACGATTTTGTTTAGATTTAGAAATGCTCATTTCCAATCCCATGTCTGGAGATTTGTTTTGAATATTAACGGCGCTCTGACGGAGCCGCCGCCGTTTGTTCATTGATATCGTGCAGGTGTCTTTTTCAATAGTCAGCGTTTTTTTCTAATGGTCGACGCTGAGTAGATTCAGACAAAAAAGCTTTGTTTTTTTCCGATTCGATGCCGAAAAATATATTTTTGAAGAGAATCAGTTTGGGTTCAAAATTCACATCGTGTGGATCTCAACCTGCCGTTTCCACAGCGTACCCTGTCGAAGATGCCTCGTCGTTGAGGATTCTACGTTTGAAGATAAAAGGACCAATCTTATTTCTTCCCTTCGTTTTTCGGGTCTGACTGAAAAGGTGAAGAAGTGTCAGAAGAAGAGGATTAGTTTCCGCCTGACAACGGCGAAGGGCGATTTAGGGGAAGAAAGAAGATTTCCACACCTTTACACGTTTAACGGAATTTTTCATCCTGGCCAATTTGGTATACGAGGGACATCAGAGAGTTCTTCAAAGATTTCTTCGCATCTTATCATCTAGGAATTTCCAGATCGGCGATTTTCTACAAGTCCTGAGAAGCTACTCCAGGGAAATAGCTGAAGCAAGAAGGCATCTAGATCTTTCCTTCTTCGCTCTCTATCAGGCATCAAGTCAATAAAAGGGGCCCATGAATCTAGAGATTAATTTGTCCCGGGGCAGGTTAGTTACTACGAGTCTATATTTATTGGGATGAAACATCCTTGCCTGTCAAGACATCATTAGGGATTCCTCGAGAATTCCTGACCAAAGTGAACCCCTTTGGACCTGGAACAACAATTCGCGTTCCTACTTTCCACAAATCCTGCAACGGAAAGGTTACCTTCCTGCACCTTGTTTTGGAATAACGAGTTAAAGTTAAATATTCCTGGTTAGGCGCGATTCACTAAACTCGTTATACACCTAGTTTTTGAAAAAAACCGTGATCCTACCTCCAGTACTCCCAGGCTGGTCTTGCGGCATTTTTTTCACAGTAGTTATAGGAATAACATTGCACATCGTTATTCCTCGCGAAACCCAAAATTTATGTCTGAAATTCAACACCTCTGTTAGGCGACGAAAAAACCAATTTTTCTAATATAAATTTCACTGGCATTCGGTATTTGCGGCTATGGAAGAATCCACGAAAGAAATCGATGAGTTTCAAACACGGCTTTCAATTATTCGAACTCCAGTAGGCACGACTAGCCAGAGTCGCTTGCCTACAGACAAACAGACAGAATTCGCAGCGAATCTGTCTAATGAATTGTTAGATTTTGCAGGCTTTCCAAAAGCCGTTTCCTTGGTAGATGAGCCCGTCTACAATTCACTTAGGTCCGAGGAGCGTTGCTACAGACATGAATCGCAAATGTGTTCGGCTCTTTTTGAAAACAATAATGGCTCAGAAAGCCATTCAACTCGAGTCTCGACACCAAAATTAGATTCAGATAGGAATTTAAATACTCTGCGAAAATATGAAAGTATGTTTTCTGGAAATGAATTGTATATAAACGAAATGGGATCGCGAGGGGCGAGTCCACCGAGAGTGGAAATTCGGGAAGATTTGCCTTTGAGATTTCCCAAAAATTTGTCAGAAAAACCCTCTTTGGGATTTTCCAATGATTTAGAAACTGAAAAACCCACTTCGGGATTTTTCCAAATTTTAAAGAAAAAAGTTATAAGTTGGCGAGCTGACCGACAGGGTTGGCAAATTAAAACTGGATTTGACACAAAAATTTTTGACTCTGCGAGATTTTGGAAATAGCCCGTCGGGTAGAAATTCTCAAAAAGAGATTGTCGTTCACGAAAAAAATAGGTTTCAGCCGGCATCTCGCACATCTGGCGAGATTACGGGGAGACAAGATGAGTTTCCAATGAAACCTCCGCGAAACTCAAACTTTTCCAAATTGGGGCAAAAATTTTCTGTTGACCAAGAGGCCTACGTGGAGGAACGTAGGGGTGGTGGAAGGTTTTCCCCTCACTTCCGTTCCAAAAGGGAAGCGGGAGTAGGGGAGAGACGGGCTGAGACGAATGGGGGGGGGGGATAATGGGCCTGAAATGTTTGAAAAACTTTTTGGCATAATACATGATTCCTTAGAAATTATTAAAGATAGGAGTTTTAGGCCGGGTAGTTTCCGCAGTCGCGAAGAGTCTGTCGCCGGAAACCGAAATCCCTAGAGGAAAGCGGCTGAGGGCTCGGCGCCTATTATGGAAATTACCCCACGCGAAGGTTTTTCCCACAATAGCAATATCGACGCTCGTCCCAGTGAGGACCCTCGGGAGATGGCACGAGAAGCGGCTGTCCGTGAATTTTCTCAAGTTATGGGACCTCCTCGCGCAGAATGGGCTTGAGAGGGGAAAAATTGCGAGCGGGTTTATGAAAAATTCAAATATACGCAACCCCCCCGAAACCGTTACGCGGAACAATATATATATATATATATATATATATATATATATATATATATATAATTTTTGGGGACTTGGGTTATTGGATTCGGGTAGTAGTAAAAGTCTATTTGATAATAAAATACGTTACTACTATTTTGAAAGACACCATGTCAATGTTTTAACATGATGAAGATTTCGTGGAAGAAAGGTAATCTTCAAATGGTGAAGAGAGTTCAGCTTGATATGCCAATTTTTTCACTTCACCTTTTTTTTATCTGTCTGAAGAATGAGTAAGTTTGAATTTGTTCCAAACAGTATATTGAGGCTAATCAATTACTCTAATGTTCCGCCAAGTGTAATCTAAATAGTATGGATCTTGAATTTAAATATTTGCTTCTATAATAGATTTCAATGGATCTCCTCGCAGTTTCAATGATTCAAATCCTATAAATGAAATAAATGAACTAAAAGATCTAAGTGTTTTGTTGGATAGTAAACTGACTTTTTCTATAATCAATATAGCAATGAAATCACGATAATTATTAGAATATATCCAACGAAATGCAAAAGATAAGTTAAATTTGGAATATGCCTCGATTGTTTGGAATCCATATCATAATAGAAGATAACATATACATCTTTGAAGAAATACAACATACATTTTTGAGATATTCATCCTATAAACCAAATATTCCTATATACAGCCTTATGTTCTGAGCTAAATCTTGCAACACTGGAAAACAGAAAGACACAAATGGATCTTTGCTTTTTATTTAAGTTACTACTTCTGCATAATATCGGTCTGAGAGGGTATTCTTTTGGAACCAGATCTAGTTATACTTTCCATTTACATTACCATCAAAATAATTATGGACTATATATATATATATAATCTCTCAGTGTGCATTTAGTATTTATATTTGTGTTGTGTTGTTTTTCTTATGGTATGAGTATTTTTTTCTAAATTTTGTGTCTGTACATTTTTCTAAGGTTTAAAATTCACATATGTATATACTGTATTCAACTTTTCAAGGGAGCACTTCCCGTAAATAAATGAATAAATTAACAAAAATTATCCTTAATGGTATAAAGGTTACATTGTAGAGAAAAGGATTTAACAAAATTCGAATCCTGAAGGGTTAATCTACCCCTGAATATGTTTTCTTTGAATCTGTTATTTTTTCAAAATGTCAAAATGGGTCGATTTCATTTTATTTTTTTCCTAATGTTACATTGTTTTCATGTCTGTTTTTTGCACTCCGGGTGATAAAAACTACACCTACTATACAACAGGTTATATATCAAAAAATTTGAATAGCAAAATGATTTTTTTTGAAATTGTGGTAACATCCCAGAGGGAGGTGCTTAATAAGAAAGGATTTTCCATAATTCAAATGTTCAAAATTACCTTTGAAATATTTCATATTTGAAAGTGTATTGATTTGTTGGAATCATCTGCGACTCAGATGTAGTTCAAGTCCAGCGTAGCTTTAGCTGGGGAAGTAGTTGTTTTTCATTAGATATTCACAAAAATAACTCCATGTTTATCGTTGATTTTTCAATTCACAGAAAATTCTTTCTATTCACTATTTATTTGTAATTTGGTAACATTTAAGCTACCTACCAGAAACTCAAATAGTGGAGAATAATTTCAAGAAAAAAACAATGTGAAAGTTAATTTTAATGACACATGCTTTCAATAGTTTTCATTTAATAAGTAATAGATTTTTACCAATTGAAAATAATGCTGAACTCTATACTATGGCGTAGAAATTATTTCATGGACTGAGTTGAGGTGGGATCCTGTCAGGCTCATTCTTGAGATAGCAAAACTTGCTTATCAAAAATGAAAACCCCTCAAAAACTATTCGAAAAATATCCTATCCTATCCTTATAAAATCATAAACAAACAAAAAATTACAATATTTAATGAAATTCTGTTGAATGTGTGAAATATACCAAAAGTTAGAATTAAAAATTAAATTGTAAAAAAATAATAATGAATTTATAATTGGTGAAGTGGATTTGGAACAGCTCAATGGATTAAAAGTATCAGTGAATTGGATGAGAAATATTAATGATTCATAAAATAGGGGCAATATGGTTGCTTATTTCCTCTAAAGAATATTCAGGTTGGAGCCTAATAAGAGCCTAAAATTATACTTGAAGTTGATTTGTTTTAAAGTGATTCATTGGTAGTAAGGTTTTGCTTGCTTTACAGTCAGCTATCAGAGCCCGGTATTAAAAAATGGAAAACCCTCGATGGGTTAAAATGTGAGCCTTAAAGGATGTGGCACTTGGATTTCTCATGCACTTCAGAATTTTGATTGGGCTCTTCTTCTTAACGTTGAGCTAAGCCTAACCATATAACAAAAAAAAAGCCATTGGGGTAATTAATTACCCTAAAATTATGCCCAGGAAAAAACTGAAAAGGTGGATCTGCTAGCTTAACAGGGGTTAGATAGATGTCACCTGTCACTTGTAGTTGTGTCAGGAAAAGAAAATTTCTTAAATGCCTATGAAAGCTTCGAACCTAATTTACTAACTTAATTGGTTAAAATACAATCAGTGGGGTATTATATATTTTTTTATAGCAGTAGTAAATATAAATGTATATATATATATATATATATATATATATATATATATATATATATATATCATAGGGGTATTTTCTTGGGGATTGGTTCTGTATAAATATAAATAAAACCCAGTATAGAATCTGTGTTTTTTAATTTTTTACGACGACGTTTCTCCTGGAAGCCTCCAGGCTTTTTCAAGTCTATAATAGAATTTAAACAATATAAATACATTTTAAAGATATAAAGTGGTGGGGTTATGTTACCTTTTTATAACACAGATTCCAACAGGTAGACAATAAATTGACCAAATAGGCCATCATGATTGGAACGTTTTATTTTGCACATTTTTGTGATATTCTTTGAGTATTCACTTGTAGTTTCGTATTTCTTTTTAACAATGACCATGCGCCGCTTGGATTTAGGAAAATGGACGGTGGTTAGTTTGTTTCGTTGTCGAATTTCTGCTAGGTTTGTTCGTTTCGTCTTTTGGTTGTACACTTTTGTGTTCGAGGTGTTTTGTTGGACTGTTATTTTCTTAAGCTGTTTGAAATTGAGAGAGGAGGCTGAGATGCTCTTGTTTTTTTGAATGAAGGGGTGACATTTTATATAATGTTGTGGTATACTTTACTTAGTTGTCTAATATCGGTTTTATCATTTAGGGAGTTTGGGTTCTTTTTTATATGAATCATTTCTAGGAATTCTCTTTTTTTTGTAATGGTTTCAGTTGCCAAAACTTAGTTTGCTCATAATTGAATTCATGGTTTGTTTCTCTTTTATGTTTATTTAGTGCAGTTGAACAATTTTTGGTGTATTTGTGCCCTTTTATTCTATTTTCTAAGTGTTGCTGTTGAAACAAAAAAAGACAAAATCCCTTACCACGATATCATAGCCACAATAGAGACAAATACCTCCCACCTCCAAGAACAAGAAAAAATTGAACTGAGATCAAATATATGTATTATTATCACAAATGTCAAAAAAAAAGAACACACAAACCAAAACACAAAAACTTTCAGAACAAAAAATAAAAAAGACACAAAAGTTTATAAAAAACAACAACATGGTTGTGTTAAAACCGGATAAGAGAAACAAAACAGGCCTTATGCATGCTAATATCTATGATGAAAAGATCAATGCCCTACTACAGGACAATAGTACGTACAAACAACTCAAAAATAACCCAACTTAATATTTTCCAAACAAAAACAATAGCTTGATAAAACGATGGAAAGAACAAAATATTGTAACGTAAATAAACTTAACTTGGTTTTAATAATTTATTTCACACTTAAATCTACAACTTAATTTATATTACTACGCCACTGTATAGCTCGATCGTATGGGCTCGTTCAGACTGTCTGACTCCACTTGAGGGTTGCCTATTTATCTCCGATACAGCATTCTCGATGTTTCGAATTCCGACAGTTGGCGACCGGCGTGTTCCAATTGTTTCCAATATTGACCGTTGTTTTCCGCGGCAGAGCGTCTGGATGGTTCTCGAATATCTCCGGGGATGATCTCATCGTTGTCGATGGCAACGCGTGAGGCGACAGGTCCGGCCTAGGTTCGTTACATTGCCCCCTTTTTAAAGACATTTCGTCCCGAAATTTCATCCTTGGAGTGTGACGATATCTGCATGACTCCCCATATCTGCACCGTGAAGTTCGATGGAAGTAACACTCCACGGTCTTCATGATCGGTCGTGGAAGAGGGTTACAGCAAACCAAAATCTTGACGCCGCTGGATCTGAATATCGCCTCCAGCATACTTCTTATGACTCTCCAGTCCAACCCATCAATACCACAGGATAATTTTGGAATTGCTAGATCCACCAGATTCTGGTCCACCATAGTATCTCTTAGTTTGGTGAGACTCTTCCAGACATCTTCATAGGACGGTTTATCTTGGGAATGCCTCTTGGTAACTAGGTAGTAGATGTTTCTCTGGCCTTTCTTCAACTGTAGCACCCCACCAACTTCTGGATTCTGCTCCCGCAGTGTTTGGAGTTGACCAAATTTCTTGGGGAACACTACGGCGATGCCCCTGGACATTCGAAGATCTTCTGCCACACAGTGCGCTAGTGCGTAGTCAGCAGGCACCTCGAAAAGGTCTCGTGACTCCTCTCTAGTAACCCCATGTAGAACTTTCTGCCCGTTTGAATACAAGGACATAAACTCTCGAACGTCATATCATCCTCCGGTGGCTTGAGGGTGCGAACTTGGTCATGGTTTCCAGCGTAAGGGCCGTTGGACGCACTGGGGCCAACCTGTTGAAATGGACGACCCTTGGTTTCCCTCGGGGTGGCTTATGGATTCGGTACACAAGGTCGTTTATCCTTTTCACGATTTTATACGGGCCTTCCCACGAGTTCCGCAACTTTGGTGATAGTCCACGACGACGTTTGGGGTTGTACAGCCAAACCAGGTCATCAACCTTAAATCCTCCAGCGTCGGCCTTGATGTCATAGGTCTTCTTCATTTTATCGCTGGCACTCTGGATGTTCAACCGGACTCGTTCGTGGATATCGTCCATTCTCTGCCGAAGTTTGCTGACGTAGTCCTCTCCCGCAGTGTCTTGTCCTGGCGGTATCCCAAACTTCAGGTCTCAAGGCAGTCGCAGTTCTCGGCTCATTATAATACTAGCAGGAGTTTGACCGGTTGACTCGTGTACTGCGGATCGATAGGCCATCAGGAACAAATGAAGATACTGGTCCCAGTCTCTTTGATGGTCAGAGACAACCTTGGACAAGTGGCGGTTGATCGTCCTGTTCATCCGTTCCACCATTCCATCGGACTGCGGATGTAGGGCCGTGGTTCTTGTCTTGCGGATGTTCAGCAGTAGAAATATTTCTTGGAAAAGGTTGGATTCGAAATTTCTGCCTTGATCCGAGTGCAGCTCCATTGGAATACCGAATCGACATATCCATTCTTTCACCAAGACGTCGGCGACGGTGATGGCTTCCTGGTTGGGCAGGGCATAGGCTTCCGCCCACTTACTGAAGTAGTCCATTGCCACAAGGATGTATTTATTCCCGTGGTCGGATACGGGAAACGGGCCGGCGATGTCAATGGCGATTCTCTCGAACGGGCTGCCTACGTTGTACTGACGCATCGGGGCCTTGGGTCGTATTCGAGGTCCATTGCTAGCAGCGCATACAGCGCACTTTCTGCACCAGTCCTGGACGTCAGCTTGACAATTGGCCCAGTAAAACCGTTGCCTCACTTTCTGCAGGGTCTTCGTCACTCCCAGATGTCCTCCGGCGACTCCATCATGGATTTCCCGCAGCACTTCCTCTCTTCTGTTCCTGGGAACAATTATTTGGCGTCTGTCTTCCCCACCAATATCGGCCTCCAACACACGTTTCAGGATCCCATTGTCCAGAATAAGAGAGTTCCATTGTGCCCAATAGGACTTAACAGCCGGCGAGTAACCTGCGACTTCCTGCCATGATGGTCTTCGATTGCCCTTCTTCCAGCTGACGACTAAGCCAAGGTCGGGGTCTCTCTCTGGTCTTTCTGGATCTTGCTGTCATTCCAGTTGTCATCCATTGCCGCGGTTCTACAAAGTGTTGCTTCTTTCTCTTCTGCTCGTCGGCAATGTGAGCAATCATCTGGACATGGTCTTCGCGACAAGGCATCTGCATTCTTATGGCTAGTTCCGGCTCGATGTTCGATCTCGAAATCGAATTCTTGGAGTCTCTCGATCCAACGTGCTACTTGACCCTCAGGATTTTTGAACTGTAAGAGCCATTTGAGAGCTGCATGGTCAGTTCTCAACAGGAATCTTCTTCCATACACGTACTTGTAGAAGTGTTCCACTCCCTTTACAACAGCTAACAGCTCTCGCCTGGTGACACAGTAATTGCGCTCTGGTTTGCTAAGCGCCTTGCTGAAATAACCAATGACCTTCTCCTGTCCCTCCTGGATCTGAGATAGGACAGCTCCAAGTCCCACGTTGCTGGCGTCCGTATCCAAAATGAATTTCCCTTTGGGTAGGAGATAGCTCAGTATAGGTGCGTTGATCAAAGCTCCTTTCAGCTTCCTGAATGAGTCTTGACATTCTTCGGACCACTGGAACTTTGTTTGGCCTTCCGTGAGCTTGGTCAGTGGTTTAGCGATGTTGGCGAATCCCAGCACATATCGGCGATAGTATGTGCATAAACCAAGGAAACTTCGAAGTTGGTGAATGTCTTTTGGGATGGGCCAATCCTTAACAGCTTTGATCTTCTGGTCGTCCACTGCTACTCCTTCCCCAGAGACAACGTGGCCGAGGTATCCCACTTCTGACACCAATTGTAACGTAAATAAACTTAACTTGGTTTTAATAATTTATTTCACACTTAAATCTACAACTTAATTTATATTACTACGCCACTGTATAGCTCGATCGTATGGGCTCGTTCAGACTGTCCGACTCCACTTGAGGGTTGCCTATTTATCTCCGATACAGCATTCTCGATGTTTCGAATTCTGACAGTTGGCGACCGGCGTGTTCCAATTGTTTCCAATATTGACCGTTTTTTCCGCGGCAGAGCGTCTGGATGGTTCTCGAATATCTCCGGGGATGATCTCATCGTTGTCGATGGCAACGCGTGAGGCGACAGGTCCGGCCTAGGTTCGTTACAATATCATAACAAAAAAACTTGCGAACTCCCTAAAAATACAAAATGCCTTGCCACCTAAAATCTATGGCTTACCAAAATTACATAAAGATAACACACCCCTTAGACCAATTATTTCATGTATTCAATCACCGTTCGAAATATTATCAAAATTTCTTACCAATATATCAAGTAATTGCATAAATAAAAACCCATACTATGTAAAAAACTCAACACAATTCAAAGAACAATTAAAAAACATTACAATTCCAGAAGATCATATTCTAATATCTCTAGACGTGGTATCATTATATACAAATATCCCACTTCAACTAGCACAAGATATAATCAAAAAATATTGGAATCAAATAAAAGAACATACAACTTTACCACTAAATGAATTTCTAATAGCCATTGAATACACTCTAACTTCAACATATTTTCAGTATAAGGAAAATTTCTACAAACAAATCGAAGGTTGTGCCATGGGGGCCTCCATATCTAGTGTCATTGCCCAATTAGTCCTTGAAGACCTTGAATCTACAGTCATCCAAAAGCTAAATTCCAACCTTCCCTTATACCGAAGGTACGTTGAAGATTGCATACTTGTCATCCCAAAAAACCAAGCCGAGTATACCCAGACCATGTTTAATAATTACCACAAAAAACTAAAATTTACAATTGAAAGAGAACAACACAAAAAATAAACTTCCTAGATTTAACACTACATAGAACAAATAATAAAATAAGAACAGAATGGCATACAAAAATACGTGGTCGGGAAGATACCTAAACTTTAATTCGACACACCCACTAGCCCAAAAAAAATCTGTCATAATTGGACTTATAAAGCTATCACCTTATCAGACCCGGAGCATCGCCCAAATGCCATTAAAAAAACAAAACAAAAAAAAAATTAATTATTCTAAACCCATGATAAATGGTTTTTCCAAAAAATAAACCTTTTTTACAATAAAACATCCAAAATGGAAAAAAAAAAAAAAAAAAACCCCCTTTTCCAAAAAAAAAATAGGCCACAAAAGTTACATCACACTAAACAAATAAATTTTTTCTAACCTAAAAACAAAAATCCCTAAGGGAAAAAAAACCCATGTTATTTACGAAATTCCATGCATCGACCCTAACTGCAATAAAGTCTATATAGGGCAAACCTCGCAACACTTAGAAAATAGAATAAAAGGGCACAAATACACCAAAAATTGTTCAACTGCACTAAATAAACATAAAAGAGAAACAAACCAGGAATTCAATTATGAGCAAAGTAAAATTTTGGCAACTGAAACCATTACAAAAAAAAGAGAATTCCTAGAAATGATTCATATAAAAGAACCCAAACTCCCTAAATGATAAAACCGATATTAGACAACTAAGTAAAGTATACCACAACATTATATAAAACGTCACCCTTCATTCAAAAAGCAAGAGCATCTCAGCCTCCTCTCTCAATTTCAAACAGCTTAAGAAAATAACAGTCCAACAAAACACCTCGAACACAAAAGTGTACAACCAAAAGACAAACAACAAACCTCAGAAATTCGACAACGAAACAAACTATCCACCGTCCATTTTCCTAAATCCAAGCGGCGCATGGTCATTGTTAAAAAGAAATACCAAACTACAAGTGAATACTCAAAGAATATCACAAAAATGTGCAAAATAAAACGTTCCAATCATGATGGCCTATTTGGTCAATTTATTGTCTACCTGTTGGAATCTGTGTTATAAAATGGTAACATAACCCCACCACTTTATATCTTTAAAATGTATTTATATTGTTTAAATTCTATTATAGACTTGAAAAAGCCTGGAGGCTTCCAGGAGAAACGTCGTCGTAAAAAATTAAAAAACACAGATTCTATACTGGGTTTTATTTATATTTATACAGAACCAATCCCCAAGAAAATTATATATATATATATATATATATTGGGGAGTTTCTTGGGTTATTGGATTCGTGTAGTAATAAAAGTGTATTTGATAATAAAATACGTTTCGTCCCCGACCGGGCAAGTTTTGCTATCTTAAGAATGAGCCTGGCAGGATTCCACCACAATTCAGTCCATGTAATAATTTCTACGCCATAATTTAGAGTTCATCATTATTTTCATTTGGTAAAAATCTATTCCTTATTAAATGGAAAATTAAAAGCATATGTCATTAAAATTAACCTTCACATTATTTTTCTTGAAATCATTCTCAACTATTTGAGTTTCTGGTAGGTAGCTTAAATGTTACCAAATTTCAAATAAATAGTGAATAGAAAGAATTTTCTGTGAATTGAAAAATCAACGATAAAAATGGAGTTATTTTTGTGAATATCTAATGAAAAACAACTACTTCCCCAGCTAAAGCTACGCTGGACATTAAACTACATCTGAGTCGCAGATGATTCCAACAAATCAATACACTTTCAAATATGGAATATTTCAAAGGTAGTTTTGAGCATTTGAATTATGGAAAATCCTTTCTTATTATGCACCTCCCTCTGGGATGTTACCACCCTTTTAAAATATTTCATTTTCCTATTTAAATTCTTTGATATATAACCTGTTGTATATATAGTAGGTGTAGTTTTTATCGCCTGGAGTGCAAAAAACAGACATAAAAACAATGTAATATTATGAAAAAAAAATGAAATGAAATCGACCCATTTTGACGTTTGGATAAAATAACAGAATCAAAGAAAAAATATTCAGGGGTAGTTTAACCACTCAAGATTCGAATTTTGTTAAATCCGTTTCCCTACAATGTAACCTTTATCCCATTAGGGATAATCTTTGTTTATTTATTCATTTATTCACGGGAAGTGCTCCCTTGAAAAGTTAAATATAGTATATACATATGTAAATTTTAAACATTAGAAAAATGTACAGACACAAAATTTAGAAAAAAATACTCATACCATAAGAAAAACAATAACACAAAGATAAATACTAAATGCACACTGAGAGATAATATATATATGAAAGTATAAACTATACTACAGATTATGATCTGATAACATTTTCTTGAATTTATTGAAAGTTGCATTGAAAAAATCATAATTTGTACTATTAGCATTCCTTATTATTCGTGTTAAAGGCATGTTAAGTCCATAATTATTTTGATGGTAAAGTAAATGGAAAGTATAACTAGATCTGGTTCCAAAAGAATTCCCTCTCAGACCGATATTATGCAGAAGTAGTATCTTAAATAAAAAGGAAAGATCCATTTGTGTCTTTCTGTTTTCCAGTGTTGCAAGATTTAGCTTAGAACATAAGGCTGTATATAGGAATATTTGGTTTATAGGATGAATATCTCAAAAATGTATGTTGTATTTTTTCAAAGATGTATATGTTGTCTTCTATTATGATATGGATTCCAAACAATCGAGGCATATTCCAAATTCAACTTATCTTTTGCATTTCGTTGGATATATTCTAATAATTATCGTGATTTCATTGCTATATTGATTATAAAAAAAGTCAGTTTCTATCCAACAAAATTTTTTCATTTATAGGATTTGAATCATTGAAACTGTGAGGAGATCCATTGAAATATATTATAGAAGCAATTATTTAAATTCAAGATTTAGATTATACTTGGCGGAACATTGGAGTAATTAATTAGCCTCAATATACTGTTTGGAACAAATTCAAACTTACTCATTCTTCAGACAGATTAAAAAAAAGGTGAAGTGCAAAAATTGGCATATCGAGC
Organism: Gonioctena quinquepunctata; assembly: GCA_018342105.1. NCBI lineage: Eukaryota > Metazoa > Arthropoda > Insecta > Coleoptera > Chrysomelidae > Gonioctena > Gonioctena quinquepunctata. Next base: position 283,872 of record JAFIRS010001592.1, read on the forward strand.
TGAACTCTCTTCACCAGTTAAAGATTACCTTTCTTCCACGAAATCTACATCAGATGTTAAAACATTGACATGGTCTTTCAAAATAGTAGTAATAGTAAAATGATAGATTTAGCAATACAGTTGCACACAGCAGTTGCTTCATCTGCCGATTGTGAAAGGATTTTATCAGCGTGCAGGCTAGTTCATAGCAAACTGAGGAATCGCCAAGTTAATGACAGCCTTCCAGCCAATCAGTACAACATCTGATGACAGTGCCGACACCAAATCAGAATGATTTGATTTTATTATTTTGTATGTTTATTTACAAGTTTTTAATCCTATTATTTATTTTTCAAGAAGTCATGTCATATTTTCCTTACTCAGTGGAGATAGTGTTTGTGTTGTATTTGTTTTTCTGTTATTAATTTTTGTTGATTTTTTTATTATATAGTGTCTTTCATAAGAACTGATTTAAAACAATTGTTTTTAAACAAATGTTTTAAACAGAGAGTCATGTTTAAAATATGTTATAAAACATACCCACCATGCTCAAATATGCTAATATTACGCCCTGTTTTTTTTTCCAAGGTAGTTCTGCTAGCTTAACAGAAGTAATATCTATGTATTTAATACTTGATTCATATGATTCAAAATGAAAAAAGTATCTACAATGTGGGAAATGTCCGTGAACAAGGGAAACAAATATACATAAACAAACTATATTCAATTTTCCATTATGTTGATTTCAATAATGTGATCCCATATCACTGAAAGAGGCCCAAAAAAAAATATGAAACTGGACAAGCTATGAAATTACTGTGTATTATTAGTGGTTTTAAGTGTGTGAAATTGTAATGTTAATAAACTCAATAATAAGCATCTGAATAAATCCACCCAATATCTTATTATTAAAATTAAAATGTATTATAACTTCCGAATAGATTAGGCATATGTTTTTTGTTCTACAAGTTGTTATGAAAAAAATAGTTTTGGTTGTTGGCCAAAGTGGCTATGGCTTATGGCCAAGTTCATTATAAGAAGAAGAAGAAGTTGTTGTTAACCTAGAATATAAGTTGAGAACGTGTGTAACCGAAACCTTGTATCGATAATCAATGCTATCAATAAAAACGTTCAAAATAATAAAAGTGAGTTGTGATTTGAAGAGAACGAAAAGACACAAGCTCGTCCCCCATATATTACCTTAACAGGTTACGGGCCAGATGAACAGAAAACATAATTAAAAAGTAATAAAGAAATATGGCGTCTACAGCGGTTTACTTACCACAACTAACTTCCTCGAGCAACTTTAATAACTGGAAGTTTAGAGTAAAAATGCTATTGGAAGAAAAACAAATATTCGAGACACTGGAAAAAACAATAGATGACTATACAGACGATAAATCGAAAAATGAATTCACTATAAATGATTCAAAAGCAAAGAGTATGATCGTGCAATGTATTACAAACATTTGGATTTGGTTAAAGATTCCAAGACTTCCAAAGGAATGATGGAAGCTCTACAAGACGTTTTTGAAAGAAAAAGTGTATTCACAAAATTGACACTCAAAAAGAAGTAACTAACCTTAAAACTCAAAAGGAATAAAAAATTGGAAGATAATTTCTTGATCTTTGATACGTTAATAAGAGACATAGAAAGTGCAGGTTCTAAGCTGGAGGAAGAAGATAAGGTGTGTCATCTCTTGCTATCGTTAAATGAAGAGTTTGAGTCAGTTATAACTGCAATCGAAACAATGAGTTCAACTACAGTATCAATGGACTTTGTGAAATCAAGACTTCTCCATGAAGAACTGAAGATTAAAGCAAAATTTGAATCAAATGGTGGCCATTCTGAAATGTCATTCACGCCAGCCCGTATACATTTTACAAGTGCGGTAAAAGAGGCATAAGATTGCAGATTGTCGCCAGAGTACAACCCAAGGTAATTTTAGAGGACGCAGAGTTATTACCGAAGAAATAGAGGTCAAGGCTCAACTCAAGATCAATAAGTATAAAAGCAAACAAGGCTGATGAGATTGCTTATATTGCACTATGCAGTTCCACAGGATCAAACAGAGACATTAGCAAGTTTATTTTGGACTCAGGATGCACACAGCATATGGTAATGGATGAACTAGAGAAATGTATGTAAGAAATTACAGAATTGAAGTCAGAAGTGAAAATCGGAACAGCAAAGGACAATGAAATTTTGTAGCTAGGAAACAAGGAATAATAAGAGGTATTTGTCAAGGAAAAGAAATAAAATACAGGCATTGATAGTTAAAGATATGTCACATAATTTAATTTCAGTCTCAAAATTGTTGAAAAATGATTTTAAAGTTATTTTTAATAATGATATGTCAGGTAAAAAACAAGCAATGTTATCCAAAAATGAGGTTACTTTCTATTGTGATTCTAATAAAGATTTATTCTTTTTAAACATAGATTTTGAAAACGAAAAATCTATTTACACAAAGAATAATGTTAGTTATACAGACGTAAATGATTTTAATTATGTAGCAGGTGGAAGTACAGACAAAAATCTTTGGCATAGGAGATTAGGTCATGTAAACAGATATAGCTTAAAACAACTAGGTTTACCCTTCAGTAACGTTATTTGTAATACTTGTGTTGAAGGGAAATGCACACGAAAACCTTTTCATAAATGTGAAAAGAAAACTATCGAAATTGGTGAGTAGATTCATTCTGATATAGCGGGTCCTATAGCGACTCCTACTCCAGAAGGGCATAAATACTTTCAAGTGTTGATTGATGATTATTCTCACTTTTTGGTTGTCAAACTATTAAAACAAAAAAGCGAAGGGGAGCAAAATGTTATTGATTTTATCAGAACAATTAAAACACAACATGGATTAAAAACTAAAAGAATCAGGGTTAATAATGGTGGGGAGTTTGTGTCAAATTATTTTAAAAATTATTGCAGGAATAAAGGTATTGCGCTTGAGTATATGTTGCCATATACTCCACAAGAGAATGGAACAGCCGAACGGATGAATAGAAGCCTTTTGGACAAAGTAAGCACAAAATTTGCAGAAATAAATTTACCAAGAGAACTATGGGGAGAAGCAATTTTGTGTTCAGCCTATGAACTGAACAGGAGCTAATAGTGGTGAAACTCCGGCTCAGAGATGGTACAAGAAAAATGATTTGTCCTAATTGACTTTTTGGAAATCAAGCTTGGGCAGTCATTCTACCAAGACAAAGTAAACTGGAAAAACGTGCCCAGCCATGCATAATGGTAGGATATACTAGAGCAGGGTATAGATTGTGGAATTATGAGAAAAATTTTCAAGAAATGTAAGATTTAATGAGAAATACAAATTATAAAGAAATATTGAAAAATACGAAGATTTGACAGGTAGAATTAATGAATTTGATATAGAAGAAAACAAGTTGAATGAAAACAGGCAAGATGATTCAGAAAGCACTAGTTCAGACAATTTTGAAGAATGCTTACCAAAGACAAATGAAACGAATAGAGGAAGAAAATTAAATCCACCAAAATATTTGGAGGAATATGAAGTCTATACAGCTTATTGTCTGATAACATCAAGTCAAAGTGATCCTTTAACATACGAGGATGCAGTTGAAGACAAAGAATGGAAGGAATCTATCGAGAAGGAATTAAATTCCATACAAAACTGAATACATGGACTGAATCAGAATTACCAGAAGGAAAAACCGCAATTTGAACAAGATGGGTTTTCAGAACAAAGGAAGATGGAACTAAAAAAGCGAGAGTAGTAGCAAAAGGATTCCAGTTAAAGGAGGAGAATCCTTTTGAATCAGTCTATTCACCGGTTGCAAGATTATCTACAATAAGATTATTCTTATCAGTAGCACTAGAAAAGGGCTATAATATAAGGCAATTAGACATTCCTACAGCTTTTTTAAACGGTACACTAGAAAGTGAAGTATTTATTTATACGCCATCTGGTGTCAAAACTAAATTACCTACCTTAAAATTAAACAGAGCTTTATATGGTCTAAAAGAGTCACCGAAAGTTTGGAATGATACTTTTAATGATTTAGCTACAAAGAATAAATTTGAAAGATCAAGACATGACTGTTGTTTATACTATAATAAGAATGTATGGATGTCGATCACATAATAGTTGTTGGAAAAGAAAGTTATATTGAAGAGACGGTTGAACTACTGAAGCAGTATTTTCAAGCGAAAGACTTGGGAGAAGTTGAGAATATTCTAGGAATGAAAATAACAAGATCAGAAAATATGGTAAAGATTAATCAAACGAAATATATAGAAAACCTATTAACCACCTTCAACATGGAGCATTGTAATCCAAAGAAAACTCCAATGGAAAAGGGATTTCAGTATAACGAAATAATGAGTAACATACCATATCGTCAGTTAATTGGAGGACTAATGTATTTGTCCTCTACAACTAGATTTGATATAACATTCGCAGTTTCGTTTCTAAGTAGATTTTTAGATAGACCACTAGTAGAAACATGGAATGCAGGCAAAAGAATATTGCGATATTTGCAAGGAACTAAAGATATGGGACTTACTTACAATAAAAACAACTATAATGATTTACAGTTGGAAGGATATTCAGATGCAGACTGGGGAACAGACAAACAAGATCGTAAGAGTGTGAGTGGCTGCATGATATTGTATGGACAAAATCCAATATCATGGTTTTCCAAAAAACAAAGTTGTGTTGCATTATCCATAGCAGAGGCTGAATATGTGGCAGGGGCTGCTTGTGCTCAAGACCTAATTAATTTGAAAATAATTTTAAATGACCTTAAACTCAACAAAGAGACAGTTCTTTATTGTGACTATAAGAGTTCAATATTAATGTCTAAAAGTAATGAAAATTCAAAAAGGGCGAAACAGATAGATATAAAAAATCACTACTTGAAAGATTTAGTCTCTAGAAAAGGAATAAATGTAGAATATGTTTCAAGTGATCAAAATTTGGCAGATATGCTTACAAAATCTCTAAGTAGAGACGTTTTCACTCAGAAATAAGATCTGTGTTTCCTGATTTAACTAGAATAATTCAAGTCCTACGATTTTCATGTTTTACTTTTATTTTGTATTGTAAAAAACAAAAAAAATTCTAATCGAGGAGGAGTGTTATGAAAATACTAGTTTTGGTTGTTGGCCAAAGTGGCTATGGCTTATGGCCAAGTTCATTATAAGAAGAAGAAGTTGTTAACCTAGAATATAAGTTAAGAACGTGTGTAACCGAAACCATGTATCGATAATCAATCAATCAATCAATAAAAACGTTCAAAATAATAAAAGTGAGTTGTGATTTGAAGAGAACGAAAAGACACAAGCTCATCCCCCATATATTACCGTACACAAGTACAGTATTACATGATTAAGTCTTGTGTTTGAAAATTGTTTCACAATTGGGTAATTGCAAATTTAATAAAAAATAATAAAATATTGAGACTTTGGTCAGAGTCATTACTCAGAAAACTTTGCTTAGAAATTTCATTAGTTCCTCCAATACTGTATGTTTTTTTTCATAAAATCAAAAGTAAGTCCAACTTTCTGAGAAGAAAAGTGAATAAACCCCATGAGAAAAAAGCAAGCAGGGTAAAAACCCTGAAAAATCACATTTCTATCGAGTTCTCAACTTGGCATATTGAATATTTATATCATTTAGTCTGTTTTCAAGATTGCACAAAAAGGTCAAATATGTCTGCACTCAATTTCTTAATTACTTGTTATTAACTACAGCCCACTATAAATAATCGCAGTCATTGAAAACATTTGTAACAGTTGTGATTAGAACCGGTCATTCAACATGTAACTTTAATTGTTTTTTTGCTACTCAATTTCAAGTAAACGATGATTAAAACCTGTGAATAGTTATTTTTATTGTCCTGCATTTTTAGTCCCATTTTTCAGAATATTACAAATCATATTATTTATTGATATTTTACGACTTTTGTAAAACCATTTCATTAATAATCTGATAAGTATTATATCAAAAATAAACAGTTTATTATTGATATATCTAACTCATTCAGTGTTATGTAATAAGTGTCCGATATTTTACAGGACGATTCCTCAGTTATAAGGTGAAAAGTTCATATAAGCATGGGTCCGCAAGGCCTTCATTTTTTATATACAGGGTGTTAAAAATTTATTTTTATTTTGTTTTTTCGAAAATAATTTTCAAAATAATGTCCATATTTGGACAAAAATTGGTATTTGGGGATTTTTTAATATGAGAAATTTAAATTTGATCTTAGTTTGGCCCTTAATTGTAGGGAGCGCCGCCTACAGATCTTTGTCTCTTTTGGGGAGTCACAACTTTGTCGTGCATGATGTATCACATTTTCTAGAAGAAAAATCGATTCCTCTAAAATTTTTATGTGAAAAAGGTTTGCTTTTCAAAAGTCGCTACAAGCAGCCGTTTTCGAGATATTATTTGTCAAAAAGTGAAACCATTTTGAAAAAATTTTTTTTTTATTCAACATAGAAACATTTCAAATGCTAATTTTTAAACAATAGTAAACAACGGAACACTAGATATAAATCAAAATCACAATAAATATTCGAAATGTCCACCTCCTGCCTGTATGCACGCATCCAATCTTCGTCTCATTGATTCGCGCACTACAAGAGTTAATTATTCGATTACTCAATTCTTCTTCATTTTAGATAGGTGTCTGGTAAATTATGGATTTTAGATATCCCCACAGGAAAACATTCAAACTGTTAAGGTCTGGTGACCTAGGGGGCCATAGTTGAAGACCTATCTAACGGTTGCCGAAAGTTTGTTCTAAAAATTCTCGCGCTTGGATGCTAAAATGTGCCGGGGCACCGTCATGCATAAACCACATTTCATTTCGAAGTCTAAGCGGTATATCTTCCAGTAAAATAGGCAAATCTTCTTCAAGAAAATGACAATATCTCTCTCCGGAATAAAGAATGGACCTACAAAATAATCTCCAAGGATTCCTGCCCACACGTTAAGAGAGAACTGTTCTTGAAAATGTGATTCCTGTATCGCATGGGGGTTTTCCTCCGACCACAAATGATTGTTGTAAAAATTGCGTTTAGCGTTGCGTGAGAAATTTGCTTCGTCGGTAAACAGGATTTAATTTTCAAAAAAAGGATTTTGAATAAGGCATTGGAGAAACCAACGACAGAAGTTGATACGTAACAGAAAGTCAGGAGGGAATAGTGCCTGAACTCTTTGAATATGGTAGGGATATAACAAATTATCAATAAAAAAATTTCCATACCAGATACATGAGAAATGTTTAACGTCAGCACTATTTTTCTGGAGCTTGTTTCCGGGTGTTCTCCTACCAGATTGAGAACTGCTTCCTCGGTTTCTGGGGTTCTTACCGTCCGATGTGCACCCGACAGATGACTAGCTTTCTCAAAACTTCCTGTTTCCTTTAACCGAGCGTGAATTCTTGAAAACGTTTTTGAAGTAGGAGTTGTGCGGTTCGGATAACGCTCCTGATACAAACATCTAGCCTCATATGCATTTCCGTTGGCAAGTCCGTATGTAAAATGTATGTCAGCATACTCTGCATTGGTAAAGTTTACCATTTTTCAACAAATAATCACAATAATAATAAATAAAACTATTTAACTATGCATCAAGATATTATGTTTAACATGAAAGCACAAAAAAAACATTGGAATAAAGTTACTAGCCTACCTGATGCTTTTATTTTCAAAGAGTTCGCGAATCAATGATAGGCCAGTAGAGATAGACATGATTTTCCCAAAATTTGATAATAATTACAAAAGTTTTAAAACTTCAGTATAGTGAAGAGAACGTTCAAATGATAATTAGTCTGATTTTGCAAGCCTTTTTTCTGAACGGAAGATGTTGAAAATCAGGATTTAATGAATTTTCACATTATTAGCGCGGAAAAATTTACAAAAGTTCTGCAAACTTTCCATGTTTTGAAAAATAGCAATTTACATCCTCTGATGAATTTGCAACCATTCAAACAAAACGGAAATGTTTTTTTATCGAAAAAAAATTGATATTAATCCCATTTTTTTATGAAAATCCAAAAGTTCTGCAAACTCGAAAAAATAACTGAAATAATGTTCTTGAGAAGAGTTTTACTTTGCAACCTCTTGCGTCAAACGGATTTTTTTTTCATGAAATTGATTTTTTTTATTAAAATAAGTATTGGAATTATTACAAAAGTTTCAAATGATGGTTGCAACTGGAGATATCCTGACGTTCAATGTTTTCATTAATTTGCAACCACGTCTGCAACACGGAAATAAGGGTAATATCAAAACAAAAATATTTTCGTATTCGTACTCTACCAAAAAAGCAAAAGTTCTGCAAATCGGGCAAAGAACCCATTTTACCAATTGGTGGCAGTATAATAATTTGCAAACTATATTACAATGCAGAACATTAGAAATTAAAAAAACATTTATTTCTACAACACCTGTGTTATCTGCATAATAAATATTTTTATGTATAGCTCGTCCAGTATTGAATTGACCACTTTGGCCTTCCCCTACCTAACAACCAATTTTTCCCGAAGATGCCCGAACCATTGTCTAACTGTGGCTATTAATAGAAATTCCATAGGCATACTAAATTATTTGGTATAGGCGATTCACGAGACGTAGAGAACTTACACTCCTATAACTTTCCTAACACTCCTATTTCTTTTTCTGCTACTGAATAGTACTTACCACTGGGCATTTTGGCAAGGTAACGAGAAAACTTTTTCAAAGTTGAATGAATAACTGCACTACCTATTTATTAATCAAACAAACCTAACCTTTCAAAAGCTGCATGCCAAGACACTGATGAAGATTCGCCGTAGCACAGCAAATCTTGTCCACTCGTGTTTTCCCCCTCTCTACCTACCAAACGGTCGTTTCAATACTGGACAAGCTTTACCTAATAAATGACATTCATTGTGTTACTAACACTATACTACACATAACATTATATTACAATTAGGAATTTGCATAAAAAAATAATCCGAGTACGTTTGATGGAGGATTGAGAATCTCTCGACACGTTTTCATAATTTTCTTGATTCGTTACAAAATGGAAGACATATTGAGATTTGAAAAACACTCGTATAGTTGTATTAAAAACGCAAACAATAGCGCGTCACAGGAAACAGTCGAATTTCTTCCTCACCCTGCCCAGGTCGAGTTTGTAGGCATATATTTACCAAGAGTGGGAGTGCAGATAGTAAACTGAACATTGGCAACACAGCTCCTGTCCGTTCTCGATTTATTTTGGATTTGGGTGTTCATTCGAGTCAATTGCTGGATGGAAGCAGTGGCGTCAACAAAAGTTCACACAAACTAAACATCCGATTTAATTCATTATTTGTTTTTCAATGTTATTTTCTGAGTATGATTGAAATCGAGTTTTCAATGGCAATATAAATTATTTTTCAATTACTCAACTAGAGTCGAAATGTATTGCAAAAAACTAAGTAATTTCAAATGATGGGTGTGTTTCGTTCTCCCTTTGAAATTGATTCTCGTGGGTAACTGGGGCCGAAGATATTATTAATTCAATGTCAAAATATAAAGATGGCGGGAATATTTTGTGATTTATGTTCCGATTCTATCCAAAATTGTTATCTGGAGATTTTTGGTATCGCAATAAATTATGAACTACATGTCTAAATTCTAGAATTCAAGATGGCGGATGAAGTTTTGTGATCTAGGTTTTCATTCATATAGGAGTTTTCGATGTCGATGATTAAGGATTTTTTGTCAAAATTCAAGGTGGCGGACGGACGGGTTTTTTTACTAATGATCGGATGCATTCTTTTGAAAATTAATATCCTATGGTTTTTGAGGTCTAGTATAATGGATTCCATGTTAAAATCACAAAAATTAAGGGGGCAAAAATAAAATAAATATAACACTAACATGTATTCAAATGTACTAAAATGGGACAATGTTTTATTAGATGTGTGAGGCAAGTTATTTTGTGTTCAATTTAAATTGGTCGCATGACAAACTTCTGAGTCTGTTATTACCGGTTATCACACATCTAAATAAGTTTTTTTTCAGTGCATCTGAACAAAAGTTTGTCTTGGAAAAGTTTTTCATTTTTACAATTTTGTCAGGTTCCTGTCTTCAAACAGAAAAAAAAATCCCGATCGTAAAATCGTTTTTTGCAAAAACCAATGATTTCATGAAAGAGATATTTTTTATATGGACTCGTTGGTCCCATAAGAATTCGGGAATCTCTTGATTTTTCCTATTCATCATGTCATATAACTTTTTTCCTCAAAATTCATCATTACTGAAGTTCCCGAATTAACATAAATGCGTTGAATCATTTGCTCAAAAAAAATCGTTAATAAAACTGAATGCATAAATATTTTAACCTACAACTGTGTTACATCCCCACTTTATTTTGAAATTTATATGAATCAAGAAAATGATTCTTATGTGTCGATTACATTTCAGTCCTCCATACGAATTCAATGGAATTTTTCATGGAAACCTCAATTGGAGTAAGAAAGTCGAGTGGAAAGGTAAATTATAATTCAAGAAATAAATACCTGTAAAAATTAAATTTGAGATGTAATATCAATCTCACAAATTTTTATTCTTCAGCAACGTTTGTTTGATGATGAAAATTATGTACTTGCGAGATTTACAATCGATAACGTTTTGATTACTTACTTCCATAGAGCATCGATTATCCATTTTAAAATATCTTCGATTGCTATGAAGTCATGTCGTGAAAGTGAAAATTTTAAATGAAGAATGATTGTAAGTTGTTTCTAATGCAATAAAAAATTAATGTATTTCAATACTTTTTACAAAATTGTTTACTCTTTCGATTGTTGCTTTCGAAAATGTTGCATTCAATTTATTTCGCTGATTAGTCGAAAACAGTGAGTGTTTCTAAGATTATTAATTAGTTTAAAATTTTGTAGTGGTAAATTACGTAACCGTATCATTTTTCAGATGCAATTTCAATCAACCAGTACAAAATATAACAGATATACGCGATGGATAATCAAGTATTTAACTGGACCACTGTAGATGTTTAAATAAAATGTTCTGTTAAACAATGACGGTTGCAAATATCTTGCGTAACATAAAATATTACTCGTAGTATAACTGCAAATCGCAAAACTTTTGCAATTATTTCAGCAGTTGTGAAAATGCAAAAACAATATATTAGTGAATAAATAAATTCCGTTTTTCGTATGAGGTTGCAAAGTTACATATCCACCGAGTCCGATATTATCTTTATTTGCAACCACAATAGAAAACTTTTATAATTGTTTCAATGCTTGTGTGTATTGAAAATGGCAGCGTCGATAAAAAAGTTTGATAAATAAATGATGCGTTTTTCAGAAATGGTTGCCAATGTACGTGAATATGTCAAACTTTTTTTCCATTCACATATCCAATTTGCAGAACTTTTGTAATTATTTAAATAAATTACATGAAAAACTTATAAAAATGACAAAAAACAAGGTTCCGTAACTTTTACAAGGTTGCAAACTCAATGCATGTTGTAAAACATCATTACTATCGGTATGTCTAGTTTGCAGAACTTTTGCGATTTTCAGTGCAAAAATAAAGCATGAAAACGTTTTATGCAATTTAAACATGTTCCGTTCATCGGGAACTTCCGCAAAATTGTATAGTTTGTTTTCATTAATGCACTAACATACCACTGAAGTTTGAAAACTTTTGGAATTAATGTGAATTGTTCGTCTATTTCTACTGGCCTATGAGAAGAAGATTGGATGCATCGATTAATTTAAATCAAAATATCTCGAAAAAGCTGCTTGTAGCGACTTTTGAAAAGCATACCTTTTCACGTAAAAATTATAGAGGAATCGATTTTTCTTCTAGAAAATGTGATACATACATGCACGACAAAGTTGTGACTGCCCAAAAGAGACAAAGACCTGTAGGCGGCGCCCCCTACAATTACGACTTCAACATATTTTTTAGTACTGTTGCTGAAAATATTATCAAAACATTGTCAAGTTCCTCCTTTACTACTTCTGATCTCATGAAAAAATTACCATCGCCAAAATTAAGTTTTTTCATAGCCCCAACTACTCCAGAAGAAGTTGTATCAGCCATAAGTAAACTTGAAAAAACCAGCTCAGAAGACGCTTTTGAAATAAATGCTCTACTTATCAAAGAAACATTGGACATTCTGCTCAAACCATTGGTTGCTCTCATAAATACGTGTTTTTTAGATGGCATTTTTCTCGATCTATTTAAAATCTCAAGAGTTTACTCAAAAAAAATAACAGTGAAACTCTGGACAACTTTCGTCAATTTCAATAATCAATACGTTCTCTAAAATTAAAAAATCTTACTGAAAAACAGATTAACATACTATTCTGAATCTAACAACTTCCTTGCCAACACTCAATTTGGTTTTCGCCAAAACAAATCCACAATAAGGTCATGGAAGATATTGTTGACGGCCTTGAGAACAGTCAACATTCCATTCTCTCCATGTGTGATTTGTCCAAGGCTTTCGACTGTGTCTCTCACGACCTTCTTTTAGAAAAGTTATCATATTACGGGGTTAGAGGAACACCACTCAAACTGATGTCATCGTTCTTAAAAAACAGACAACAACTGGTTAAAATTCAAAATACAACATCTGAACTCAGGATACTGAAACATGGAGTTCTCAGGGCTCTGTCCTTGGACCCTTACTCTTTATTGTTTATATAAACGACATCTGTCAGCACATGCTACAGGACACTACCACCATTCTTTTTGCTGACGATACATCACTTATCAATACTTCTCCAGATTTTTATAGCCTCAAAATTCTAGCTGACAATTCGATTGACTTTGCTAGAAATTGGTTCTCTGCTAATTTCCTACAACTCAATGGTGAAAAAACGCAACAGCTGATTATTTCCAGTAACAATAAGTACACCTCAGGAGCACACTGCAAGCTTCTTGGAATAATTCATTCTCGAATTAGTTACGGAACCATTTTATGGGGAAATTCCAGCAATGCAGTAATTATCTTCAGATCCCAGAAGAAGGCTATTCGCCTTCTAGCTGGTGTTGGACTCCGTGATCACTGTCGTCCCCTGTTCATTGATATGAAAATAATGACACTGTCATGCATTTATATTTATCAAACCCTCTGTGAAATACACTCAAACAAAGGGAGTTATACTCTTTCGTCTGATATTCACAAATACGAAACCAGATTGGCAAACCAAATAGCTCTTCAACGCTTCAGGCTCACTAAGTCGAAATCTAATTCTCTGAGTTAGAAACTTTATAACAAGTTGAGCTTAGAAGTTCGCGCCTTGAATGAAAATTGTTTTAAGATTAACGTGAAAAGTTTCCTCATATATAAATGTTTTTATAGTGTAGAATGAATGCATGAAAAATGTTTACATAACTTTTACCATTTATATATTTATTTATGTTTTTTATACAACAAAATATTTTTAAATGTTATTCTTAAACACATGTATATGTCGATAAAATGAATGTTTTTACATATTATCCTATCTTATATATTTTACATATTATCTTCCATGATAATATTTCTGTACAAACTGACGTGCTATAAACCGATGTGTAAACTAGCCAAATAAAGTTATTCTATTCTAAGGGCCAAACTAAGATCAAATTTGAATTTTTCATATAAAAAAATCCCCAAATACCAATTTTCGTCCAATTATCGACATTATTTTAAAAATTATTTACGAAAAACCAAATAAAAATAAATGTTTAATACCTTGTATATCAAAAATGAAGGCCTTGCGGACCCATGCTTGTATGAACTTTTCACCTTATAAATAACTGTAAAATATCGGACACTTATTACACAACACCCTGTATAGGTGATTACTCGAACCACATGACCTTGAATAATCAGCTCACTGGAGCACACACTTTAATAACCATTTTCAATTGCAATGTTTAAAATGTATGTGACAAAGTGAAGTTTCACAAATGGAAATATATATTTATGTGAAAATCTAAATTGATTCCCATTAACTTTTTTGTCCAATCCCAAATAGAAAATGTCCAAATAGTAGTTTGTTTGTTCATCCAATATTTTGTTTTTTTGCATTTACTTTTCTTTATTTCGGGAAAAAATCGCCTACCCTCCAATTATTAGTTCGTCTACCGCACCAATAAAATTTATCATTTTGTTTAAATAGGGAAAAAAATTACATGATTTGTAATACTATGCATTTTGGTTGCCCATTGAGTGCCCAATATTTGTCTTTCACTCCCCTAAAAATGTAATGTTCATTTGCACATAAATTGATACGCCTTTGGCTTGTATCTCAGTTCACCAGAAGAACTTTGGGCGGGGTACGATTTTGAGAAGGAATGCATATTCGATAACAAACTGATGCTGTCTGGAGAACGAGAAACGCCAATCACTTTCTAACAAAAATCAAGAGAACCCAATGCAACCTAATTTGGTTAATAGTCTGGTCGAGAAGTGAGTTTCCTGCGAAAAATATTTCCAAGTCTGCTAAAAATATGAGCGTTGGCTCATTCGATTCAGGATGTCATTCTAAAAAAAACGTATTTTTCGATTTTTTCCGCCGACAAAAATCAGCTATTTAAAAAAAAGAAAAAAGAAAAACGGCCTTAGTTTTTTGGCAATAGCTCAAAAACTCCCGGAACTCTATCTCAATTATTTATAATTTTAATTCAACTTTGAAAATAGGGCTCCGCGCGGGCGTTACGGCAGGAGTACAGCACCTCTTGAGAGAGCATTGCACATATATTTTTTTATGATATTAAATATGAATTTAGAAATTAATAAAAATATATATTATCTGAAAACTTGAAAGAATACTCAATAATATCAACGTATAAAATTATTTAAAAGTTCATTATATTGTTAATTATAAATTTCTAAAGATAATAAAATATGAAAAATCGAGTAAATATTGTAAAAAAAATTGTTAATGATATTTTATATAATTATCAGATTTATGTCTGACAAAGTCATTTCACAACGTTATGAAAAATAAAATTACGCTAGTTGTTTATAAAATATTTATAAACAAATGGATGAGTTGAATATTTTTCAAAAATTGTGTTTTGCATTAGGTTGCTAAGAATTTATTATTATTACGGGGCTAGTGGCTCAGTGGTACTAGCGTTAGTCTTGTGCCCACTGTTTCCACCCGGTGCGAGTTCGACTCCCGCAACCGGCGATATTTTTTTTCGGATCTCACTATAAAAGGTAATGCCCCCGTGATCTTAACTCGTACAAGTTTTCATTAACTTCTGAGGGTTGGTCAAACAACTAAGAAAGCGGTTGAAAACAATTTAAAAAAAAAACAACAATTTTTTTAAATTGTTTTATTATTTAAATAATATATCGAGATTTTTTTTTTATTCACAATTGGTTATTCTCTACCTAATGTTTATTTTTTTTATTAATAATGTAATTGTTTATTCAATCAACAAAAAAAACGAACTTTTGTTAGATCTTTGGAAATGTATCAATCAAAAGACATTCACTTCTACGGTGAAACAAATTCAACACATAATAATTATTTAAATTAATCTAAGCAAGTATTCTGACTTTTTGTTAATTATTGATCTCCCAACTTTCTGGAAGGTAGAGTTTACAAGTTTTATTTTTATAGGAAGCACCTTTTGCCAAAAATATATTGTTTCATATCTTGTAATAACTGTATCCAGCAGTAAAAACAATCATTATTATTATTATTATTATATACTATTTCAAACGCGTTAACAAAATCTGCTGCTATTTTGATCCTATGTGGCCCGTTAAATAATAACTGATTAGTATTAAACGCTTTCATTGGTTGTTGTACAAATTTAAAGCAGATTTGCTTGATCCAGAAATTTTATGTGGATGGTAATTTCGACTACTGCACAAAATTTTCTTACAGTTATTCACCATACATGGCTGCCTCTGCCCAGGAACACACCACACCACTGTTCTACTAATAGATTCTGTGTTATCTATAACCCAAACCCGATAAAGTATAATCAGTAGGGGTTTACGGTAATTTATGCTTTAAGCGGTCAGCGAAGTTATCGACTGGTTTTTACGCAGGAATAGTTTTCACCCAATTTGGTTTACTATATACTTCATAGGGGGAATGATATTTATTTATTTTTCCGGTTTCCTTCATAATTCAACATTATGATATGTACGATTTTGAACAAACCCTATATTTTGAGTCAAAGATGAATTATTCAACTGAGAATGGATATAATATATACATAAATGATAAAATGACATGGACAACTCAAGTTAAAAATCTGTGTAATATCATCAATAACAACACCATAAGAACACTAAAACACAATGTTGACCGGAACACATTACAGACAGTATAGCAACATGGGGGAGGGGGCTCCGAACTGAATAAAGTCTTTATATGTCAGAAAAAAGTGATGAGGATAACTTATGGTACCAAAAATTTTCCGTTGATAGTAGCATACATAAGAGGTTAACAGGTAAAATAAAGCGCAGAACTTTCAAGTTGCAAAATGTTGAAACAAATCTTCGCAGAAGAGAAATGGAAAAAAAACTGTTCAAAATGAGGATATGATTCAATGATACATTCATAATTCTACAGAAATGTATACAATATTCAGACACTGATTTACAGAAAAAACTATAAATGCTAATAAAAAACCCCAAAATATTATGAAAACTCAGAATTAAGTAAGGGCAGAGATCGCTTAGATATGTTATTAGAACTCAGCCGAGCAGAAAAAAGCTATATTGAAGGCTATATATAACCATGCAAAGCATAAGTATAACAAAATGCTGCTTGAATCACAGTGAGAAGTATGGGCATCGCTTTGAAAACAGAAAAAATAAATTAAAATGTTAATGGCCAATTTTTAAAGAAATCAAAAAAACCAACTCATTCATCAATCAATTAAAAATAACCAGATTACCCTTATACAGTGAGCAATAATTTTAATAACTATATTCTCAATACAGCCCCCAATCTATTGAAAGATCTACCAAACATACCATTACCATTTAGGAATAGTATCGCGTAAAGTAGAAGCTCAATTTTCTTAATACTATTAACCATTAAAGAAGTAATAAATTACTTTCAAAAATTAAAAAACAAAACTAGTACTGAATATGATGACATAAACAATTAAAGAAGTAATAAATTACTTTCAAAAATTAAAAAACAAAACTAGTACTGAATATGATGACATAAACATGGTTATAAAATATTGTGCTTTGAAACTAGCAATACCCCTATGCCACATAATTAATAATACTTTTGCAGTAGGTATATATATTCCCAGACAAATTAAAAATGGCATTGGTCAAGCCACAATTTAAAAATGACAACCCAACCTTTTAAAAAAATTATTGTCCAAATATCTGTTATATCTCAAAAGTTTTCGAATTAGCATTATGCACTAGACCAGCTATACTCAACTCAACCTACGGCACGCCGAGCTTTTGTAAGTGGCCCACTTGGCATAGTTACATAAATAGTCAACCATTTTAAATTTCGCCCGGATACACAGAAAGTGTGGGCGCCCTGTGAGTAAAATAAGTACCATGGTAAACCTACCAGCTACCGCGTTAAGATTGAGGGAGACACGCGAGCGAAACGGAGAATCCCCTCCTCTTCCACACCGCCACGATTTCAAAAATGATGCAAACCTAGAAGTTCTGTTTAAAGAAAAAAGGGAAAAAGGGGAATACGTGGAATTTTGGAGCATTTTCCCCCAAAAATATAAAACCGTTCAAAGAAGTGCCCAAATACTTTTAACATTGTTTGGATCTACATGCGTTTGCAATCGTCATTTTCGCGAATGAAATACGCAAAGAATGTGTTCAGAAACAAGCTTACGGACTCCCATCTGGATGATGTAATAATGTTAGCATGCAGCAACAAGCCAGATCTTGACAAAATTTTGAAAAAGTGTTCACAATTTCAGAAATCTCATTTAAACTAAAGTTTTGGAGATTGTGAAAGCTTTTTCAAAATGTTGTCATGATTTCTTGGACTGCATCATAACCTTTTGAAATCATCCAGCCAGATCAAATTTGAACACTTTTTTTGTCAATAAATAAACCATTGAATTTAAATTACGTTTTTCATCAACACCTAAGTCCTAAGTAAATAAATTCATGTTGCGGAACGAGGCACCATAACTAAAAGGTCTTTGTGGCGCCTATGAAAAAAAAATTGAGTATCACTGCACTAGACTATGTTTCTTCTAGACCGAAAAACTCTTGAGTCACTCACAACATGGCGATCTAAAAGGAAAGTCAATCAAAACTGCCACATACAATACGAAGGGGATATGCTGGGTATGAGAACAGATAAATATCAATAGGTATCTTTTTAAACTTAAAGGCATTTTGTTGGATAACTTGAGAGATATGGTATCAGAGGTGCCAATTAGGAATAGGTAAATTCACTAACGAGGCTCTGGCAAACAGACCTAAATCCAAGCTATGAGCGCTGTGGCGACGGATGTATGGCACCAGGGTCTCAAAAAAAACGGTGCCACAAACGAGCCTCCTAAAAACAGGGAGAAATCTCGGAGTAATGAGCCTCAACCCTGTGTAGGGGGCACCACAGGACTGGACCAACCTCTTCCCCCTCACTCACTCATGTGAACAAATGACCACTGAGCCGTAATACCAAAAGAGAAAGAGGACAACTCTTGCCTTCTCGGTTTCTTTCAGTGCGCTGGAGAGGATGAGTTCCGAACTTTCTACAGGATCTAAAGAGAACTCTTTAGGGTTGTTGGGAACTTTTAGTTCTTTCTGCTTGTATGAAACTTTTGGTTCCTGAAGGACTGTATATTCGATTTTTGGGTTTCTAATTCAATTCCCTTTTGGTAAATAATAATGCTTGATTTGAAAAATGAGCGATGACAAGAGTTTTATTCAATTGTTTTTTCTACATAGATACAGGAAGATGTGACAGTATGTAGCTTGAATCTATAAAAATATGTGATGCCTTAACATGGCGGCCCCCTTGAAATATTTCAACAAGTAAAGTTAAAGAACGAATAGATAAAACAATTAAAAGTGGTAATGTCAACTACAGATAAATGAACGAATGAATGAATTTTTCAACAGTCAATTGGAAGAACACATATTTTCGAAGTGGCTCTTTCAACGACTTCATTGATGACCTTCACACTGGCTGTCTTCTTTCACTAGTACTAAAGCGCCTATCTTTAGATACTTTTGTGCGTTGTTTTTCCACTTGACTCGAACTTGCAACTCGCTGATGTATTCCTTGTACCACCGGGACCAGAAGTGATGTACAATTTTTTTGAGTATTTCAGTCTTTTTTAATTGGTTCTCAAGTATTTTGTATAGATAGGTTCTGGAATTCCTGTTAGACGTCTTCCAACCAGAAAGTGAGAAGGAGTGAGAGGATTTGTATCTTCTGTATTGGAAGTTAGAGGACAAAGAGGGCGGGAATTGAGAATTGATTTAATCTGGGTCAATATTGTATAAAATTCTTCAAAATTCAAATGTGCATTACCGACTACTCTTTTTAAATGGAATTTAGCTCTTTTTATTCCTGCTTCCAGAGGCCTCCAAAATTTGTTGATCGAGCAGTTATACAATGCCACGTTATATTGTCAGCTGTAAAAAAATTGGAAATATTTTCCATGTCATCAGTCAAGTAGGCTTGTAATTTTTTCAGTTCTGCGCAAGCTCCTACAAAATTGTTCCCATTATCCGAGTAAATATTGAGTGGTTTTCCGCATCGGCTGATGAATCGTTTTAAAGTTGCTAAAAATGCTTTTGTGGTTAGTTCAGAGACGACTTCAAGATGAATAGCTTTTGTACTCAAACAAATAAATGAGCAAACATATCCTTTGATGAGCTTAGCCTCTTGTGTTTCGATCTTTTAATAGGAATGGTCCTGCATAATGGACACCCGTATTAAAAAACGGAGAATATAAGTTTGCTCTACATTCAAGTAAGTTACCCATAATATATTCTTGAGAAGTTGATTGAACTTTAAAACATGTGACACATTCTCTTACAACTTTTTTCGCCATATTACGCCCAGATATAGGCCAAAATCTATCTCTCACGTTTGAAAGAAGCATGGTAGGTCCACAATGCAGTAAACGAATATGTTCTTGATGAAAAATAAGTTTTGTTATTTTATGTTTGGTGGGTAAAATGATATTTTTTATCATAATCGACATTGCTTTCTTGTAACCTACCACCTACACGAATTAAGTTGTTTTCATCTATAAAAGGATTCAATGAAAGTATAGGACTCTTTTTATTAACAACTTTGTTTTGCTTCAAGTTCACATATTCTTGTCCGAATATTTCCCTTTGGGCAATTTTTACTATGACATATAATGCGTTCTGCAATTCTTTAGTAGATAACACAAGAGATTGATTTATTTCATTTTCATTTCTGCAATTAAAAATGAATCTTAAACAGAAGGCAGTGACTCTTTGGAGTTTTCGTAAAGTCGAATATTTATGGATAAAATTAAAGTATTTTATAGTTGTTGAAAGACTCACTGTACGCTCGTCAGGAATTTTATATAATAAATGCGATTCTTCTAGGTTCTCAATTTCATCTTTAAATCATGTCGGACCTGTCCACCATAGAGAGGAATCTAGAAGTTTTTTCATAGATGTACCACGAGATAGTAAAACTGCTGGATTTTCATTTGATACGCTGGATTTTCATTTGATACGACATGGTGCCAATCCGATATGTTTGAGGATTCTTGAATTTCATTTACACGATTCGCAACAAATGTTTTCCAGCGATTCGCGGGTGCTTTGATCCATGCTAAAGTTATTGTGGAGTCTGGCCACAAAAATACTTTATCGAACTTGATATCAATGGATTCGCGAATTTTTGTTATCATTTTTACAAGTAATAAAGCGCTACATAACTCGAGTCTGGGTAGTGTAGTACTTTTTAATGGAGCGACTCTTGAACGAGCGCAAAGTAGTTGGGATTGATAAGTACCATCGAAGGATTTACACCTCAGATATATGCAGCAACAATAGGCTTTTTCGCAAGCGTCTCCGAACCCATAAAGCTCTATATTTTCATATTTACTCATCAAAACATGTCTGGAAATTTGAATAGAATGTAATTCTTGTAAATCTGAACGAAAATTCATACAAGTGTCTCTTACATTTTCAGGAAGTGCCGCGCCCCACGAATTTTTTTGTTGCCATAATCGTTGAACTATCAACTTGGCGATGACTATATATAATTGGCCCTAGAAGACCTAATGGATCGAATATTTGTGATAAATCTGATAATATCGTTCTTTTTGTTATGACCTTCTTCTCAAAATTTGGTTGTGAATATTGTAATATGTCTGAATAAGAATTCCATAAAACACCGAGTGTTTTAAAAGCTTAATTTTCCCCAATTTTCAAAATATTCGATTCCAGTTTGTCATTCATCTCAAAGTACTTGAGTAAATTGGCATTCTTACATCTCCATTACTGTAAATGAAATCCCGCACTCAATAGTATTTTTGTGACATCGCGTTGTAACTGCAATAATTCTTGCTTATTATTAGCGCCAGCTAAATAGTCATCAACGTAAAAACTATTTTCTATAGATTTCGCGGCTCAAGGGAACTTTTCACTATATTCCATTGATAATTGATACAGACATTTTATAGCTAAATAAGCAGAAGATGAATTACCGTAAGCTACAGTTTTTAATTCGAAACATTTCAATTTATGATATGGATTTTGGTGCCAAAAAATTTTGAAATCTTGTTTGAGCTGGGTCGATCCAAACCATGTGGTACATTTTGGAAATGTCTCCTGTCATAACAAAGGTGAATATGCGGAAGCGCAAAAGAATCGCGAATAAATCATTTTGTAAGGTTGGACCTACATGTTGAACATCGTTGAAAGACAAACCACTGTCTGTTTTTAAAGTACAATACGGACTTTGGTAGTGTAGATTCCTCGCGTGTCACTGCATGATGGAGAAAATAAAAATTAAATTCATCCTTCTCTAAATTTTCGTCGATTTCCATCATGTGATTCAAAGATAATTATTCATCCATGAACTTTTTATAATCAATCTTCAATGAAGGATCCTTTTCTATTCTAGGTTCCTGAGAGTAAAATCGTTGCAGAGCATATTCGTGAGATTGACCCAATTTATTCAAGTTATTTTTGAATGGTATGCTTACAACGAATCGTCCTTCATCATCGCGGCGATGAGTAGTGGCAAAAGGAGACTCACAAAATTTATCTGATTCTGATAGAATTACTCTTTTGCTTACTTCTTCAAGTTGCCAAAATTTCATTACTTGATTTTCCAAAGTCATGTTGACATTGCAACAACTGATGGATTTAACTTTTTCGATTGAATAATCTACACTACCTACTACTACCCAACCTAACTTGGTTTTCTGCAAAAACAAATTACTGTTTCCTATTCGTACCCTTCCTATACAAAGAAGATCCCAAAATACATTAGATCCCAATATAATGTCATGGTTCAGATTGAATCAATAATTCGAGATAAGGAATTATAAGGATAGGATGAGGAAATAAGAACTCACTTTCTGGTACTCTACCTTGTCCGTTTCTTCTACTGGCGCACATTGGGGCTAGCTAGCTGCTATCTTCTGCTGGTGCATGTTGGGGCTCGACTTGGACCAAAATGTAGGGAACTTTTGGTTCTTTCTGCATATATGGAACTTTTGGTTCCTGTGGACTGTATATTCGAATTTTTGATTTCTAGTTTAATTCCTATTTGGCAAATGATAATGCTTGATTTGAAATCTGAGCGATGACAAGAGTTTTATTCAATTATTTTTCCAACATAGATACAGGAAGATGTGACAGTATGTAAGGTAGCCACGGCAGTACTTGCAGTTGCTAGGAGGGACTTCAAAGTGGCCCTTAATCGTGAACCATGATTACGACATGGTGAAACAAAATGTCTGGGAGGGGCAAGTGGAGAGCTATTGTGCAGCAGATCAACTGAGAACTCCCGGACTTGTACTCTTATCAGATAAGATACAATGGGCCAAAAGGCTAAAGGGCAGACGAGTCTACAGGGTGGAGGTTTAAGTGGGTAAATCTGACTCAGGGACTCCCACACTACCGCAAGGTGTCTATAAAGGATTTCCACCACCTTAAAAAAAAAGCTCCATCGTAGGACCCTTATTATTTATATTTTATATAAGTGATCTAGCACAAGACATTGTAAATAATAAAAATATCCATTTGGTAAAACTTTGCAGATGACACATATCCAATCACACGATAGGAGTAGCTGAACCTACTTCGGTGTTTAATAGGGAAACAAAGAGCCATATTACATTGGACATTTTCTAATTAGTGGGTGCTAGGAAAAAAAATTAATATATTTTTTTTAAGGAATGGCAAAAAAGGGTTATTGGGTGGGCCTACATAGGCATTTGACCGACAAACAAACTATGTAGATTTTCTCCTAAATTCGGAAAAAACAAAAATAAACTAATTTCTTTTGGTGGGAATTATTGGATGGGCCTACTTACTTGTGCTTTCGATAGGCAAACAAATTGCAACATTACCTACATAGGAATTTTCCCATTTGGAGAAGCTAGGAAAATCAAAAACAAATACGTTTTTTTTTATGCTGGGCGAAAAATGAGTTGGGTGGGCTTGCATGCGCAAACGAACCATGTACATATTTTCCCAAAATTTCTATGGAAGTGTGTTCTTGTCACAGACATACTAGCACTTTACCTGTCATAGTTGTGCTTGTGGGAAAACATAATAAATTATGTAGATAATTAGAAAGAGAGAGATAATATCATACAAACCGATACGCATAGCTCAAGGGTTCAGACAAATGTCATCTCTGCTAAGACCAAAGGCTTTTGTAAAAAATAGCTCAAGTGATATTTGATCGAAAAAAAAAGAGCTCCACCAGAGAACCTTTGTAGAATTAACTTCATCGGTTGATCATAACACATCCAGAATAATAAAGCCCCAAAAATACAAAAAAAAACATTCGTCCATAATATAAGATATTTGTCATCTAATTGTAGATATCAAACTATTTCAAAATGATATATTATTTACTTAAGAGAAACTCAAGCTTACTTGATATGAGGCCCACCATCATCTGTACTGTGTTGGGGATTGGCTTTACATACAGGGTGTTTCATAATTGAATGCTGATCCTAAAGGGAGATAATCCTTGGATGATTTTAAGAAAAATTCTTCATATGAACATAGGTCTGCAACCGCTTTATTTCTGAAAGACAGGATGTTGAAATTTAACAAAAAAATCAGTTCTCCAATATCTCTGAAATCGCTTTGGCTTTTTTTTTCAATTTTGGTACTTGCAAAGTACGCATAAAAATACATTTCTCATGATAGAGGATTTTTTTATTTTCATCAGTGGTGTCCCTGTTAACATGCCTTGTCATATTTTTGATCAAAATAATGATACGCCACTGTCTTTTTTCCAAATAAATATTATTTTTGTAATTGTCCTCTATCTTCTCATAAAAATGGTCTCCTGCCTTTTTTCGTCCAGCGGACTGTTTTTGATTTAGAAAATAAAATACATTAATTTGCTTGTCCCTATTCTATGTTTCCTCTTAGTCTTATTTTCACAATTGTGGTAACCAAAGGATCTAGGCAAGATTTTTATAATTTTATGGTAACTATTATTTAGTTTTTGTAATAAATACGCATAAAAATAATTTTTTAATTTTTAAAAACAACTATTATGAACAAAAAATACCAATATCAAATTAACTGTTCAAAATGTCCGCCTTCTGCAAGTATGCACGCTTCAGCCCTCCTTGTCATTGACTCGCGTACTCTTTGGAAAATTCCTGGAGTATTCCTTATTGCTTCACAGGAAACAATTACGCGGTTTCGCAATTCTTCCTCAGTTAGAATTGGTTGACTGTACACCAAAGTCTTAAGATGTCCCCAAAGAAAATAATCAAGACGTTTAAGTCTGGGGATCTAGCTGGCCATGACTCTGTTCCCCCACGACCTATCCAGCGATTATGAAAGTTTTGGTTTAAATATTCGCGGCCAGAGCACTAAAATGAGCAGGTGCACCATCGTGCATAAACCACATGCGATTTCGCATTAAAATAGGAACATCTTCCAACAGAATTGGCAAATTATCTTCAAGAAATCGGCGATAATTATGTCCATTTAATCTGCGTGGTAAAAAAAAAAGTAATCTCCAATAATTCTAGCCCAGACATTTAATGAAAACTGCTCCTGGTGATCACATTCCACAATTGCATGCGTATTTTCCTCGGCCCAAAAATGATTATTATGAAAATTTCTGATCCTGTTTTTAGTAAAACTAGCTTCATCCGTGAATAAAATTTCCCTGTCAAATAAAGGATTTTCAGTAACTTTTTGGAGAATCCATTGGCAGAAATTCACTCGTAATGGAAAGTCTCGAGGAAGTAGAGCCTGAACCCGTTGAATGTGATAGGGATATAATGATTAATCATGAAGAATCCACCATACTAGAATATGGACGATATTCAAATTATTGGCAACTTGCCTCGTACTTATTTCAGGATTTTTGTCAACTGAATTTAAAAGCTACCTCAATCGCTGGAGTTCTTGCAGTCCGATGTGCTCCTTTCAAGAGATGATATGGCTCAAAACTTCCTGTTTCACATAACCTTCTGTGGGTGCTTAAAATCGTTCGAGCATCAGGAACCATTCTATTTGGGAAGCGCTCTTGATACAGTCGCCTGGCTTCATATGCGTTCCCATCAGCAAGCCCATACAAGTAATGCATGTCTGTTGATCGGTATTTGTAAAATTTACCATGTTATCTAGCTAAAGAAGTGTCAAAAAATTTTATGTTGAAAACAATGAAATGTGTTCTTAGCATACTAGATGTTTCTGGCCCACA
This sequence comes from Gonioctena quinquepunctata, assembly GCA_018342105.1. Classification (NCBI taxonomy): domain Eukaryota; kingdom Metazoa; phylum Arthropoda; class Insecta; order Coleoptera; family Chrysomelidae; genus Gonioctena; species Gonioctena quinquepunctata. Next base: position 309,732 of record JAFIRS010001592.1, read on the forward strand.
AGATAATCCTACTACTCTTCAACGGCTGATTTCGCATAGGGACAAGCAAATTAATGCATTTTATTTTCTAACTCAAAAACCGTTCGCTGGACGGGAAAAAGGCAGGAGACCATTTTTATGAGAAGATAGAGGACAATTACAAAAATGATATTTATTTGGAAAAAAGACAGTGGCGTATCATTATTTTGGTCAAAAATATGACAGGGCATGTTAACAGGGACGCCACTGATGAAAATTAAGAAATCCTTTATCATGGAAAAAATGTATTTTTATGCGTACTTTACATGTAATAAAATTGAAAAAACTGCCAAAGCCAGAGATATTGGGGAAAACTGATTTTTTTGTTAAATTTCAACATCCTGTATCTCAGGAATAAAGCGGTTGCGGACCTATGTTCATATGAAGAATTTTTCTCAAAATCATCTAAGGATTATCGCCCTTTAGGATCAGCATTCAATTATGAAACACCCTGTATACAGGCTAAATAATTTCGTTATATTTCAACACTTTGTATTTGGATTCAATATCTACACTATATGTTTTTATATAAATATTCATTTTGACCCAAGAGTTTTTCTTGAAACAAATTTACAATTAAAATTAAAAGTCATTAAAAAAAATATGAAATAACATCACTATCCATCAGGGTCAGCATCAGCATCAGGGTAAAAGCATCCCATTACTGTATCGCACCTGACTTAGGTTTCCACTGTCATTGGTTTTGGACCCCATTATAACAGCTAAAGCCCTGTGATCTTAACTCATACAAGTTTTCGTTAAAATTTCCGAGTGCTGGTATGAAAACTCATTATATCATTATATGTAATGTAACAAAAAAGGGATACCATCAGTACAATGTCGGATGCTGTCAGGCCATTTGGTTGTTAGTGTCTGTAATATGTTACTAGTAATGGACATGAATCATGCCTGTAAACTAGGTGCATATATATAATTTTCTCATGAATTTTGAAAACGGACTCGAAATAAAAAAGCTGTAGACAATAGAAGTTTAGAGTAGAAAAATATAAGAAAAATAAAATAAATACTTTTTACATGAAATGGTGAAAGAATAAAAATTAGTTTGTTTTTATTCATAAATGTTAAATGATTTTTTATTGCATAACAAATTGATTGAAAAGCTGAACGTGTATAATATTCATAAAATATCCAGTGGTTTAAAATAAATAAATAAAATAATAAAAGGCGATTTTGTACAAACCATGTAGACTGTTCCATAAACTCTCAGTGAATCGAACATACAGTATAGGTACAAGCCGCATATCGCCTGAAGACAACTATCTGTCCATGGGTGGACGTAGTCGACGCAAGACGTTTGAATTGGGGCAGTAACAGGAATTATTTTGCTAAAAGTTTGGGACATTTTGACATGTACGATATCACTTCAACAACACAATATTTTCTTATAACATAATTGTACATGTATGCGACGTTAATCAACTGATTCAAGTGCTGCTTAACGAACACGAACTTTGTTCTCTCATAATTTTATCGAACTTATAGAACCCTTGTCTATAATCGAACTTTCACAGATCCCCCCATAACTTATAACTTCAATAACAAACTTGTACAGCCATTTACAGCCAATGAACCAATCACCAGTCAGCTGAATCAGCTGGAAATGGAAAATGACATGGCAGTCATGGCACATGATATATGACATGAGTCACAAAGGGCATGAGAAACGAGCAAAGAGAGTAGACCACAGACCTCATAATTATGAGGTGTGTGGAGTAGACAGTAAACAATCTTAATCTCCATAATGCAATGGTGAATGATACCAATAGAAAAATGTAAATCATAGTGACGTATAAGAACGTGTCATGGCTACCTTCCGCAGCAATATAAAATATATTGTTTGTTTTCTTGTCTGCATATTCAAAATTTCAACATGTATCAGATTCAAAATTGATGGCATGAATAAACATTTGATTTACATTTAATGGCGAAATACCGGAAAAAATTATTCTTTCAGTATATTCGCAAGCGCTATCACCACGAGAGGCGCCATCCTACGTCACCATCTCATTACTTCGAAGTACAAATAATAGACGTCACCACCACACAAACCCAATCAAGCTGTGAGTTTAGAATTTGACGAATCCAAATGGAGATAATTCGGCGAGTTTGTTTATTTTCATCAATATCTTCGGAAAAATATAGTGAAGGTCTGATCTGAAAAGGAGTGTTCACAACTCTTTATCTAATCAACATACTTCAGCGTTTCTCTTGGTTTAGGAATTGCTCTATGGTGATCTAGAGTACTAGAATTTTCCAAAAAAGAATTGTTCTATACAGGCGCGGATCCAGCATTTCGTTCAGGGGGGCATTTTTGTGTAATAACCTATCTTTCAGAAAATTTGTTCTAAAAAATATAGAATCCAATAGTGCAGTTGCCGGCAGTTGAATTTGAATAGTGCTCTGTCTTTAGAAATATGAAATAAAAACGCATTGGTGTAGACATTAAAAAATAATTCAATTTGAAGTAATGTAGGTAGCTAGATATATTCATATTATTATAATAGTTATTCTTAACTCAAATATCAAACTCCAATCTCTTCTTACTGCCAGTCTTTGCAAATCTTGTAATAACTTTCTCGGTATCAATAGAATATGCCTATAGGCATTTTCGGAAACCTACTCGGGTTGACACGATCCCTAACCTGCACGTTCGTTTTCCTAATCCGAGTTAACTACTCGCGTTCGCAAACTTCGGTGTTGCTTACTCGATCACTGACTCAGGTTCGTCTAGCATAACCCTATTCAAAAGCAGGGTCGTCAGAGTCGCTACACACACCGCATGCGCATTACGAAAAATTATTTGAAATTATGGCGAAAAGGAAAATTGCAATATTCCAAACAATAACGGCGTTAGCGTTTGATTATGTTTTTGATGAAGACGATGAAATGTGTGAGTTTTATATTTGAGTGAGTGTTATCTTCTAGTAAGATGAAGAAACAAAATGTTTCTAAACGAACGAGAGTTTGCATTCAAAATTATGAGGAAGTAATTTTACGCTATTCCGTGGTAGGTAAAATAAGACTGATATTTCCTTCTCAAATTTATCATTCAAAATTTAATTTTATAGATTTTCAGTCATTTTCGATTAGAAAGAAGTACTGTTCAAATGATTTTAGAACAAATGGGCAATAAGATTTACCAGGCAACTTCTCTAGGTGGTAGACCATCGTGTCCCCAGAAACAGCTACTACTGGCACTATGGATGTTAGCTAATCAAGAGGTGTATAGGTAACTTTCTCATCCAGCTCATTATATATAAAGAGGAATCATTTTGACTTGGTGTATTTACATAGATCAGTAGCAGACCGATTCGGTGTTTCATTGAGTACAGCTTGGGAATATTTCCAAAGAATCATCAGTGTTCTAGTTCGATTATCTCCAAAGTATATCAAATGGCCTGAAGTGTATGATATGTGTAGAAAAGCTTCAAGAAAAGAGGAGGTATTGATGGTGTTGTAGGGGCTATCGATGGAACACATATTCCTATTGTATCTCCTCTATTCATGCCCAACAAATATTTAAATAGGAAACAGTATCATTCTATTGTTTTGCAAGCTGTTTGTGATGCTTCCTACATATTTACAGACTGCTTCGCAGGTAATTATTTGAACATGGAAATATATGTAGGTCCCCACTAATTTGTACAACTTCAACACGAAACCAGTATGATAAAAGTTATGCAATTTTTTATCATTTGTAGGATGTCGAAGTGTCCATGATGCTCGTGTCTATCGGATATCCCCAATGTATAGACAAATAATGCGGGTCTCAATGAAGAGTACCATTTATTGGCTGATACTGCATATCCCAATTCAGTTAACTTAATAACACCATATCAGGGATAATGGATATTTGACCCAACAACAGAAAAGATTTAATTACCTACATTCAGCAACTCGTGTTCATATCGAACAATCATTTGGGTTGCTGAAGGGAAGATTTAGGATTCTGAAATTTATGAATATATATAGGACAGATATTATTCCAGATATTATAATTGCTTGTTGTGTTTTACACAATATATGTATGCAGAACAAGGATAGGGACATTGAAATTTATTTAGATGATTCAAATAATGGGCAAATAACTGACCAAACTCTTCCAGACGACCCTGATTCATGCAGCAAAAGAGATAAAATTTGTAAACAAATTATCATATAATTTTTGTTTTTGCTTTTCATTATTACCATTATTATATACTTAATAAACTGATAAATAAATGTCTTTTATTAAAATAAAATATCAATTTCTTTTAACAATAACACACAAGTAGTTCACTCTTAGAGTGATATTAGGTACATATATCACTACAAAAAACATAAAAATTATTCTAGAAAACTTAAAGATCACAAATCATTTTTCTGACAGTTTTTCTAAAATATGCAGTAGGCTGTCTTGTCTTTCCATTATCTCCTCATGGCGCTTCTGGCAATCCTCCGGAACTTCATAAACCACTCTGGTTCTTCCCCATAAGGTTTCTTTCTCTTCACTCCACGAATATTATTTTCCTGCAGGAATATATTTCTAAAACAATTTCCAGTTACAATAAGTATTGAAAGATTGAATTACCTGTACATTCTGATTTGAGGTATTTATATTCTCTCCAGTAACATGAGATGAGCCTTCAAGGTTGCTACAGGTAGAAATAGGATTTACATCTGGATCCTCGGAAAAAATTAAATCCATATCTTTAAAAACTGGCCAATTTTTCGCACCTCTTCCTGTGCTGCTATTATTGTCAATAATTTTTTTATAAGTTTTCCTCAAATTTTTTAATTTATTTTCGCATTGTTCTGGTGTTACTTTTAATTTGCTGATTGTCCCCATTTCCTCAGCAATAGATTTCCAAACTTGTTTGTTTCTTGTCTTTTCATCGTGAATTTTAATTTATTTTTGTCATACAATCGTATCAGTAATTGAACTTGAGGTGTTGACCAATACAGCTTATCATATGATTCTGAAATGAACAATTCTTATAATAAATAAGAAATTAATATTATTTTCAGTGCAAATATAAACCAACAGAAATAGCAATATCATCATAGAGCAATTTATAATTTTATATGATGATAAGGTTAGTTCTGTTGGTGTGTACTACGTAGGTAAATTATCAATCAATCAATCAATCAATCAATTTATTAGTTTAAAAAAGTGTTCAATTACAACACAGGAACCTACATTGTAACATACTAACTTAGGTAACACGTCAGATGAGCTTAAAAAAGACAGACACCAATCTACATAGCATTAAAACTAGGCTGTCAGAAGCAAAAAGCAGTATTTGTACACAGAAAAATAGTATTTGTAAACGGAACAGTATGCACAAGTTACAATTAATAACACACACTATACTTAACAAGACATGTTAAAAGCAACTATTTTTAAAACAATCGGTGAGAAAATTTCATTTCTGTAGAAATTCGTCAACGGAGTAGTGTGCTTTCAGCACAAGATAGTTTTTCAGCTTAGCTTTAAAGGAATGTAAGCTAGGGGCAGATTTGATATTGTCGTCAAGAGCATTATAGAGTCTGACACCAATCGATCCCGGATGATTCTGCGACACTGATAGTCTAGCGAATGGTTGTTGTAGTTTATATTTATTTCTAGTACTATAGTCATGAGAGTGTCCACAAGTAGGAATATTAGTAATATTCCTTCTCACATAGACAATGCAGTGGTATATAAACAAACATGGTAGAGTCATTATACCAATTTTAACAAAAAGTGGTTTGCAATGTTCTCTCGGGCGTACCGCCATCATTAACCTTACTGCTTTTTTTTGAATGGCGAATATTTCTTGTGCCTTGGATGTAGCACCCCAATGAATTATTTCATAGCACATAAATGACTGAATAAGACTAAAATATACCAGTTTCGAGACTTCAAGAGAGAGTGTTTTCAATTGACGGAGTAGAAATATATGTTTACTAAGCTTGAGTTTTATATACTCAATATGATTGCTCCAGGTGAGTTTAGAATCAATATTGATTCCTAGAAATCTTGTGTCAGAGACTTGTGAATTGATGTATTGTTCAGCTTCACTAGGTGGCTGCTATCTATTGAAGAATTTTTGTAACAAAATTAATCATTTGAGTTTTGGTTATATTGAGAACTAGTCCATTCAAATCACACCACTCGGAGAGTTGATTTGTAGCATTCTGCGCATTACAAAGCATAGTGGGAATACTATCAGCTGATATAACGAGATTGGTATCATCTGCATATACAATCGATAGAGAAGCAGCAGAGCAATAAGTCGGAAGGTCATTAATAAAACAAATAAACAGCAGGGGCCCGAGTACTGATCCCTGTGGTACGCCTGTCGAGATATATCGAATATCTGAGAAGGTATCGTTCAGATATACTCTTTGGCTACGACCTTCAAGGTAAGTTACGATCCAATTCAGTGCTGGTCCCCTTACACCATAAAGTTCCAATTTATATAATAACAGATCATGGTCAACAAGATCAAAAGCCTTACTCATATCAAAAAACAGTGCCAACGTGTTGTGTTTGCTGTCAAGAGCATCAGTTACATGCTTTAATAGCACATCAATGGCAGTGCCAGTGGATTTGTTTTGTCTAAATCCGTTCTGACTTGAGCTAAATAGGTTGAGATTTTCAAAATATTTGTATAGTCGTACATAGTAACAGTACTCACCTACCTTTGCAAACTGACTCAGAAGGGCAATAGGACGGTAATTACCACAGTCTTGACGAGAACCCTTGAGATAATATCAGCAATAGTCGATAGTATATGCCCTGGTATCTCATCGACACCTGCAGATCTTTTTCGACTGACTTTTTTTTATGGTTTCTTCAATTTCATACTTTGTTGTTGGTGAAAGGTATATGCTGTTGGCCTTGGATTTCATATGTTTGATGTTGGTTGATGAGGGTTTAATGCGACCAGAACTAATACTAGAGAAATGATTGCTAAATAGGTTACACAATTCATGACTGTTGCTAATGCAGGATCCCATACTATCAGTTAAACTGATAGCATCACCTGCAGATCTGTTCTGATGTTCCTTAATTATATTCCAACATTCCTTTACTTTGTTGTCCGCCACAGCTATTCTACGGTCATTTGAGGTTCGTTTGGCAAGGTTTAATTTTATTTGATAAATTTGCTTAAGCTCTAAAAATTTTTGATGGTAAAATTCACTTTGATTTGATTTATCTAAAATTGACATTTCATTTAGCTTTCTACTTAATTCTTTTACTTCCTCAGGCACCCATTTTGATTTATTTTTCTTATTACTGCATGACACTTTTCGTTTAGGAAACGCCGCATTGAAAAGTGACATAAATTGGTCATAAAAATACCCAAACTTCATATTAACATAAAGATATGCGAAAAACCTCAGACCAATCGACTGCTGAAGTGAGACTCTGAATCTTTCAACATTATTCTTACTAAAGCACCTTTTCATTAGATATGCATTCTTGATGAAGAAAGAGTAATGGAAAGTAGCTATCTGAAATGTAGTGGTCAGACAGGAAGGTATGTTTGATCTCAGTGTGTAATAAAGCTACATGAAAAAAAATAGTATCAATACAAGTCGCAGAATCACCCTAATACGAGTAGGTTTATTTATTTGTGGTTTCAAATTGAACTGTTCTAGCAGGTTCAAGAAATTCGATCGAAGGTTACTGGGCTTCAACAGGTCTATGTTGAAATCTCCGCAGACAATTATATCAATATTGACGAAAACTATATACAAATAATCAATAGTTTTTTCAAATGCCTCTAGGAAATTATTCAAATTACTTTGCGGTGCCCTGTAGACTGATAAAATAATAAGTGATGTATTAGAAGTCTTGAGGCATGAGCACATATTTCAAAGTCTTTTTCAATACTAGTTTTAATTAATATTTCTTCAATATCAAGAGAAATATCAGCAAAAATACACACCCCTCCTCTAACGAATTCAGATCTGCAAAATGTAGAAATGAGCTTATAATTGGACAACCTGAAACTTTCACAATCTGTTAATTTGAACCAGCTTTCACTAATACAGAGTATATTCGGGGAGTAGTCGTTTAAAATCATTTCAAGTTCTAGTTTCTTACCACTAAGCCCCTGAACGTTAAAGTGCATAACATTAAGGGTAAATTCAGCACATGATTGCATACTTTCCTCGTTACTTCCAACTCGTTGACTAATTCCAGGTTTTCTCACATCAACCTCTACTTTTCTACCTGAATCAGGCTCCTCAGGTGAAAAAAAGGTTGAATGTATGCTCCTTTGGGGTATAGTGAGATAACTAGAGTTTTGAGAATTCACAGTATTTCTTAGTTGACAATCTTCATTGATAGTTACTTCGTCACTAATATTATTCATACTATGTGGGTGACATATTACTGTCACCTCCGCCTCGAAAAAACTGTAAACATTTATTTGTATGGTCACTAGAAATAGGTACTGTCTTCAGAACGACATCAGATTTGATATTCTTTATGAAATGTTCTGCTCTTTGACAAATTTCACGTTTATTTCCCACTTGCTTAAAATAAGGTTAAAAACAAAATTGAACCATTTCTATTATGTGACTTGAAATTAAATAGAATTTTCATAATTTTCTCATTGATAATATGGTCCTTGCTAGAATTACACTCGGAGATCAGGATAACATTTGTATATTTACTAGCTGGTAATATATCTCTCATGGCCAATCGTAGGGTATGATTATTGCTAACATTATTGGTATTAAACATCATTATGACAACGTCCTTTGAGCCGAAAGCAATTGTGTCATTGAAAATGTTTCTACTCATTTCACTTAGTTCCATTTTTGGTTTTATGATTTCGTGAGCACAGTATTCAGAAGTGTCTATTACTAAATCTAGTACTCGTGCAAAATTCTTACCATACTCGTCCCCTATAACAAGGATTCTTTTTTGTTGATTACTGCTTGATGGACTCCCAATTTTGGCATTATCCTGGGCATTGAGATACTCATCTTCTAGTTCATTCTGTCCATTCTTTTCTTCAGCTGGAAAAGTCTTGTCGAGGTTCAGTAGGCCACCTTCAGGCAGGGTAACATTTTTATAGGGTGAGGGATTTACATTTTCGTTAAGACTTTCATCTATCACTTCAACAGTGAACCCATTGCAAAGGTTGGATGTTTTTCCTGCTTTTTCAACGCTTTTGCTGTTGTTTTTATTTTGGTGCTGATATTTTCTGATTTTTTTAGCAGTTTGCTTAATGATACAACTCTTTTACTTTGGAGCTCCCATAACCCTTTTTATCGTATCTTTAATATCTGCAAAATCCTTTTTCAGTCTTTCCAGTTGATCTTCAAATTTTTTGGTTTTACAGTCTTTTGAACAAATAATGTGGTGTGATTCCTCTTGAGGCTCTGTGATTCTTTGATCTAGTTGTACATCCGGTGAAGAGAACTGGATATCACTGGTGTCTTGACCGAGATCATGACATTAAGAATATGAGTAGAACATAATCACAGTAGAATGCTCTATAGAGAACGCAATTCTACTGTGACATAATCATCAATGTGAATAATAACCAAACTCAACACAGCATTAACCCTCACCATCGTTTTTGTTCATTTGGACTATCCCTGCATTTTCTTCCTGGAAGACATCAATTTCCACCTCTTCGCCGTCATTTTGGTTGGAAGTATTATAGGTCAATTCATCACAATGCGAATAATTCTCATCTTCATCTAATTCAACTGAAAAATCATAATTAGAGAATTTGATTATTTGAAAATGAATTAATCACCTGGAGATTGGTGAACTCGCATATGTTGTCGGACATTAGACTCCTGACTAATGAATTCACAGACTTCACATCTACCCAAAATTTCATCTATTTCCATAATGATTCGATTATTAATTGATTATAGATGTTAAATCTCAAAGCCGAGGGAAACCACAGAAGTTGAATTTAGGTTATGTTTTATGTTATGCTTCTGTAACAGAGAACAAGCTCAACCTGATACGTTCGTGAACTATAGTACCCGGGTAAGTGATCAGAGTGATCCGTCACGTGATCTATTGAGATCGAGTTGGTGACCCAGAGTAAGTTTCCGAAAATGCCTTATGGATATATGCATAAGTGCCAGACTAGAATTAGGCAAGACCGACAAAGCAGTTTTCTGTCGATGTCAATGGCATACATGCAACGACAACACTCGACAAAATCACAAAAGAATCATGCGTGTCGGTTGACTGTTGGCGCGCAACGAACTAAACTCTCTGTCTTGTCTAAGATGCTTAAAACCCCTGGTGTATTCACTGATTCGATTTTGTTTAGAATTTATGGGGGACAACAAATGAAAAACGTTAAATTCTGCTTAGAACTTCATTAGTAGATGGCGCGGTTAAAAAATGTTTGTTGTTTGTCACGCAAAATGTCAAACTTCAAACCTATGAAATTTTATTTTTCTGTCAACATTACTTCACGAAAAAAAATTTTGAATTGATCGTCCACAAAGATTATAGTTTTACGAACAAGATCCCCATAGAGAAACTAAAAATAAAGAGAGTTGTCAAACCTGCAGTAAAAGTTGGCACCACGTTTAGACAGTGGCATATCCCTAACTGGCCGAACTAAGTACAGTTGGTAAAACCGATTGAGATGGGCGGGTTTTCAAATGTGTTACTTTTATATGATTGATATGGTATATTTTTTATAAGTGATCGATTTGCCATTCTTGTATTCCATATGAATGGTTGTATCATATGAAATACAGGAATGGCAAATCGATCACTAATAAAATATATACAGTAATCGATTCGTAGAATCTGTTAGTTCGTTCGTGGTTAAACTAAAGTTTCAAAGTAAATCTCTATTTCATGATATCAAGAAGAAAATTAAAGATCTTATAAAACAAGAATAATAAGTTGAACACTATAAAAACACATTTTATTGTATTGTATCTAGGACAAGGTACAACTAGACAAAACAATAATAAAACTCCGAAAAACAACTAAATTAAAAATATTCTTCAGTCTTCATCAAATTAACCAAAATAAAAACAAATTACATTTACAACAAACCTTCAATAATTTTGTTCATTTATTAGCACAAAGGAGAACGAGTAGGTATACTTAACAAATACTCCAGTTTGATGATAATCTTCGTACTTCCTCAAATGGTGATAGGAAATGGAAACTGATGGACGGAAATAAGTATCAGTTTGTGAAAAAATTTCTACAACTGATGGATGGAAATAAGTATGAGTTTGTGAAAAGCAGCTTATATTTTACCTTGTGAAAGAATATTTCGAGGAATTTCAGCGTCAACTCGAATAACAAAACATTCCATTTTCGACGTTGGGTTCATAATTCAAGTCCATAGTATAATTTCTATAATTAATTTTTCGATGACAATTAACAGTAAAATTATTCTGAAATTATTACGTGGTTTGTCATTTTCTGACAAATGTCGAAATTGGAAAATTATCATGTCAGTCGTCTGTTGATTGCGGACAGCGCCTCCATGCGCGACTGACCCTACCAAAAACTTGGTGGTCAAGATCGCCAATATTTCAAACAGTCTCTTTATTTTTAATTTGTCTATGGATACTTATTTCCATCCATCAGTTGCAAACATTTTTTCACAAACTGATACTTATTTCCGTCCATCAGTTTCCATTTCCTATCACCATTTGAGGAAGTACGAAGATTATCATCAAACTGGAGTATTTGTTAAGTATACCTACTCGTTCTCCTTTGTGCTAATAAATGAACAAAATTATTGAAGGTTTGTTGTAAAAGTAATTTGTTTTTATTTTGGTTGATTTGATGAAGACTGAAGAATTTCTTGTCCTTACAATAAAATGTGTTTTTATAGTGTTCAACCTATTATTATTGTTTTTATTGTTTTGTCTGTAGTTGTACCTTGTCCAGTACAATAAAATGTTTTTTAAGTGTTCAACCTATTATTATTGTTTTATAAGATGTTTAATTTTGTTCTTGATATCATGAAATAGAGATTTACTTTGAAACTTAATTTTAACCACGAACAAACTAACAGATTCTACGAATCGATTACTGTATATATTTTATTAGTGATCGATTTGCCATTCCTGTATTTCATATGATACAACCATTTATATGGAATACAAGAATGGCAAATCGATCACTTATAAAATATATACCATATCAATCATATAAAAGTAACATATTTGAAAACCCGCCTTATCTCAATCGGTCTAACCAACTGTACTTAGTTCGGCCAGTTGCGAGATATGTCGCCACTGTCTAAACGTGGTGCCAACTTTTACTGCAGGTTTGACAACTCTCTTTATTTTTAGTTTCTCTATGTAAGTATCAGTTTGTGAAAAGCAGCTTATATTTTACCTTGTGAAAGAATATTTCGAGGAACTTCGGTCGAATAACAAAACATTCCATTTTCGACGTTGGGTTATAATTTAAATTACATGTATAATTTCTATAATTAATTTTTCGATGACAACAGTAGAATTATTCTGAAATTATACGTGGTTTGTCATTTTCTGACAAATGTCGAAATTGAAATTATCATGTCAGTCGTCTGTTGATTGCGGGCAGGCCTCCATGCGCGACTGGCCGTACCAAAACTTGGTGGTCAAGATCGCCAACGCCAATGTTTCCAAACAGTCTCTTTTATTTTTAATTTGTCTATGGTGTTAGGTTAACGTAGGCATATAAATAACTTTCCAAGCGCTACAGAATCTCAAAGCAATGATAATATTGTAAGACAATCTCGTTTTATTTTCTCTACGGATACTTCTAAAGTCGTTCGGAATTCATAAAGTTCTTCATCGTGATACCACTAAGATTAGCGAACTTTTACTTGTAAACAACCTCAAGAAAATCATACAACTCAAAAATTTTGGATACATGTAACTCAGCTGAAGTGAAATCTGATGCAGTTTATAGGAAAGTGCGTTCAGAGTTCAGAAGCATTTTCCAAAAATGATCGAGATGAAGATATTTTTGTCATCAAAATGCAAAGCATCATCCTAATTATACAGTTCCTGGAACACCTCTACATATATATCTCTACAGTGCTGAACAACTTGCACTATTTTCTTCACGCAAATCAACAACATTACATCTTGATGCCACTGGAACTATAGTACAGGCCTGGTAATACATGTAACAAAGTATATTATTATACTGGGTTATACAAAATTTGAATCAAATAGAGTCTGCCCGTGCTTGAAATGGTTTCTAAGTGAACATGATGCTGGCAGCATAGGTGCATGGCTTTTGAAGTATCAGCTCCTTTTGCATGATTCAAAACAAGAAATGGCCAGTTTAAAAAAGTTGTTTCAGTTTTGCTATTCTCAATGATATTTCGATATCATTTAATAGCTATTTGAAAGAATATATCAACATGACATTTGAGCATGTCCATAATAATTGTGAATTTCTCCAAATAAATTTCAGATGCACATATACTGTTCAGACATGTTCAAATTGATGGCCTTAGATATAAATACTTATTATCAAGATCACAAAGTAATTATTCATATGAAGGAAATTGTAGCCTCAGCATATAATATCAATAATTGGGAAGTTTTTTGTGCTTGGTTTAAAAATCTCTATGTCGTAACCAACTCTGAAACAACTGAAACTTTTAGAAATGCTTACAAAATTTATTGAAAATATCTTGTTCTTCCAACAAATTCAATGATGATCCCCAAAGGATACATTAAAATTAACTTTGATAAATATATTTGTAAAAGCTCAACAATATCTCATCATTTTATCCGTATCTCCACTTTCCTCAAGTGCCTTCTCGACAGATATATAATATTCTTTCTGCATTTTTGTTTGGTCAGGAAATATAATTACATTTGGTGCTTGAATCTTTCTTTTATTTCTCAAAATCCTCATCACACTATCTACGTCCTTTAGTGTTACTTTAATAGGTCTATTTTTTTGTTCTATGTATTTTCCAATTCTTTGAGTATATACACTTTCCATTTCAATATCCATAGTTGAACACAGTTGTTTTATCACATAATTGTCTTCCTCCTTTCTTTCTTGCCTATTTTGCCCTTTAGCCTCCTCAATATTCAACACAATTAAAAAAAATTCTCTCTTGTTTCTTGAGTATCATTTTTTCCTTCTTCCTGAGTTGTTACTTTTGTCTCTTTGATCATTATGATTTCACTCTCCATATCTTCCACTTCTTTTTTCAAGTCTTTAACTTGATTTTTTAAATCAATTATCTGCCTCCAGAAGCATTGGTACATTTTGAACGATTCTTTATCAAACAAAGAATAGTGTGCTCCTTTTTTGCACATTACAGCTCGACATTCTGTTGTTGTCATACCAGAACAATTTTTTCCTTGGTAGCGTGGAAAACATCTTTATAACTATCACACATCACCCTATCCTCATCGGCAATTACATATTTTTCACATCCTTGGAAATACCCCCATATATAACATAATTTATTTTATAGGCCTTTGTATTTGTATTTGAGTCCATCCTGCTTTGTTGTTCTGATATTTCCAGCTCTTGCACTGGTAAAAAACACGAGATACGTTCATCTGTTTTTATCTTGGTAGCAGAAAACACTTGTTTTGACAAACTGGAAATAATTGTCTTAGCTTGATTGTTTCAAACTATCACTTTGGTAACTGTTTATCAAAAATTAATTTCGCAGTAACATATATCACGTCTACTAGGTTGCACTGTCAAAATTTCACGATTTTATCTTCACTTTTAACTGGTTTTTTGGACGATACAATGTGGAGCAACATTCCAAGTTGTACACTTGATCATTCCATGAGTTAATAACAGTAGTAGCAAATGGAAGAATTTTTTGAAAAATAATGATTATATTTTCTTAATAATGTAACGTAAATAAACTTAACTTGGTTTTACTAATTTATTTCACACTTAAATTTACAACTAATTCATATTACTAACTACGCCACTGTATCGTTCTCGACGTTATCGGCTGTTGAGAGTGAGACTCCCTCTTGAGGATTGCCTATTTATCTCCGTTACAGAATTGTCGATGTTTCCAATTCTGGCGGTTGGCGAACAGTGTTCCAGTTATTTCAATATTGACCGTTGTTTTCAGCGGCAGTGCGACTGGATTGTTCTCGAATATCTCCGGGGTGACATCATCGTTGTCGATGGCAACGCGTGAGGCACAGGTCCGCCTAGGTTCGTTACATTGCCCCTTCTTAAAGACATTTCGTCAAATGTCATCCTTGGAGGTGACGATATCTGCATGACTCCCCATATTTGCAACCGTGAAGTTCGATGGAGTAACACTCCACGGTCTTCATGACCGGTCGTGAAGAGGGTTACAGCAATCCAAAATCTTGACGCCGCTGGATCTGAATATCGCCTCCAGCATACTCTTATGACTCTCCAGTCCAACCCATCAATACCACAGGACAATTTTGGAATTGCTAGATCCACCAGATTCTGGTCCACCATAGTATCTCTTAGTTTGGTGAGACTCTTCCAGACATCTTCATAGGACGGTTTATCTTGGGAATGCCTCTTGGTAACTAGGTAGTAGATGTTTCTCTGGCCTTTCTTCAACTGTAGCACCCCACCAACTTCCGGATTCTGCTCCCGCAGTGTTCGAGATGATCGAGATGAAGATATTTTTGTCATCAAAATGCAAAGCGATCATCCTAATTATATACAGTTCCTGGGAACACTCTCTACATATATATCTCTACAGTGCTGAACAACTTGCACTATTTTCTTCACGCAAATCAACAACATTACATCTTGATGCCACTGGAACTATAGTACGTCGGCCTGGTAATACATGTAACAAAGTATATTATTATACTGGGGTTATACAAATATTTGAATCAAATAGAGTCTGTCCTGTGCTTGAAATGGTTTCAAGTGAACATGATCTGGCAGCATAGGTGCATGGCTTTTGAAGTATCAGCTCCTTTTGCATGATTCAAAACAAGAAATGGCCAGTTTAAAAAAGTTGTTTCCAGTTTTATTCTCAATGATATTTCGATATCATTTAATAGCCTTGATTTGAAAGAATATATCAACATGACATTTGAGCATGTCCATAATAATTGTGAATTTCCTCCAAATAAATTTCAGATGCACATATACTGTTCGCATGTTCAAATTGATGGCCTTAGATATAAATACTTATTATCAAGATCACAAAGTAATTATTCATATGAAGGAAATTGTAGCCTCAGCATATAATATCAATAATTGGGAAGTTTTTTGTGCTTGGTTTAAAAATCTCTTTGTCGTAACAACTGAAACTTTTAGAAATGCTTACAAAATTTATTGAAAATATCTTGTTCTTCCAACAAATTCAATGATGATCCCCAAAGGATACATTAAAATTAACTTTGATAAATATATTTGTAAAAGCTTTGAAAATACAAATTTTTGTCAATATTTTTAACAAGTTGTACTAACTTCTAAACTTGATTTTGATGATAAATTTACCAGAAATGAATACTAACAATTAGATTTTTTGAACATTTTTGAAACATATGCCCTTCTTTTCCTATGGAGTGGTATTCTCTTAAATAATAAAGAGTGATTAAGTAATGCTCCAGTTGAAAGATGGTTTGGTATAGTAAAACATAATAGCAAAGAAAGTAATGCGTCAAAAAAAGCATCAGGCTGATCAGAAAACTCTGAAAGTATATTTTATTTATTTTGAAAGAAAGTGCTTGCAACATTCCTAAAACAAAATGCTGTAAAATTGCAGTCCAAAACGGACAAGATCAAACCAGTGTGAAGTTAGCAGCCACTTTCCAGCAGCCAAACGACCAGTGGCGGCGGTTATAAATAAAATACATTGAATATAGTATTGAACAATTGGGAATGAGTTTCTCTCCGCTACCGCATATCGTCTTATATCTGATGTTCATATACTTTGCCTTAAAAGATATTTGAACCATTAATGAGCTTATACTCTAAAATATTTAAAAGTTAAAAAAAGGTTTTTTTCTGCAAAGGAAAAAAATAGCCGCGTTCATAATTGGCAGAGAGTGTTTTATATACCTGAAGAGTACACTGTATGAACGACTTTGATTTGAGAGGCGTCCAAGGGACCTATATGAAGTTAGCGAGACAACTCCGAAAAAGTTGATACCAGATTATTCCATAATTTGCCGCCTTTTTGTCGTTAATTAGTTGCAAAGAAAAAAATTTGTCGCTCTTTTTTTTTTTAAATATAATAACAACTTCCGTAATTTCAATTTTTTCACAGTTCCGAAGTATCCATAATTTTCCGCCTTTTTGTCGCTAATTAGTTGCAGAGAAAAAAAAATTGTCGCTCTTTTTTTAAATAAAAATTTGCGATGTTAGCCAAACAACTTCCGTAATTTCTATCTGTTCTCAGTTCTTCCTCCCAACCAAAAGTGTTTCAATCACTTATTTTTCTGTTTGTTACCATATTTTCAGTCGTTAAAGCTTATAAATGTCTTCAAAAAGGAGAATATCAAAATTGCCCAACGCATCGTCACTATTACTAATAGTCTCCCCTCTGAAATTTTTCTATGAAGGAAAGAAATAGAAAATCGATTTTTTAAGTTTTTCTATGAGGGTGGAACCACCCCTGGACACCTATATGAAGTTAGCGAGACAACTCCGAAAAAAGTTGATAACAGATTATTCCATAATTTGCCGCCTTTATCGCTAATTAGTTGCGAAGAAAAAAAAATTGTCGCTTTTTTTTTTAAAAGATGTGATGTTTCGCTAACTTCATATGGTTAGCGAAACAACTTCCTAATTTCAATTTTTCACAGTTCCGAAGTATCCATAATTTGCCGCCTTTTTGTCCTATTAGTTGCGGAGAAAAAAAATGGTCGCTCTATTTATAAAAAAAATATGCGATGTTTCGCTACTTATGAAGTTAGCGAAACAACTCTGTAATATCTATCTTTTCTCAGTTCTGAAGTATCCAGAATCTGCCGGTTTTTTGTCGCTATAGTTGCGGAGAAAAAACTATTTTCTCAAAAATTATACAATGTTTCAAAACTCCCGTTATTTTTATCTTTTCCTCACTTTTAGGCACGAATTGCTGCTTTTTTCGATAATTAGTTGTGGAAAGAAAATATTCGTCTATCCTTTTCTTTTCAAATATTTGTAATGTTTTGATAACCTTATATGAAGTTAGCGGGACAACTTCCGTCTTTTTTATTATTTTAAACGGTCTTATTCAGCTTACAGTTTGTTTATTTGTGGGTTGAATCTAGTAATTGAAATTGTATTCCTTTCCTGTTGAGCTATTAATCCAAATTTGGTACAACCTTTAGTTCTGATGACAATACAATTATGTATTTCAGTATCATTTAAACAAGATGGCCGTCCCACAAAATGGGGATGACATATTTTGTTTTAACTCCCTCAATATGGGTATCAAAAAGAAAGGACTGAACCAGT